>JAYKKT010000082.1:21832500-22157500 GCA_036023115.1 Brasenia schreberi
TTTGGTAACGCATGATAGGGATTTGAAATTTAAAAAGCTAAAATGCTAATGTGAATAGAGTGTACCTTCAAAAAAGTATATGTATACTTTCACTTTATAGATTCAAATCTCAATCATTTGTCACGAAAGATAAATAGTTGAGATTTGTTTAGATTTGCTTACGCTTAAGGGTGCTAGCATATATCATTTTTCATATATATATATATAATTATGCACAAAAATATATTATACATCTAACACTACCCCTTTCTCTCTCTACATAGATGAATCTCCTAAACAAAATATAGCATATATCCCCTTCTTCTCGGTACTAAGCACCAGATCCCATTACAACTCCAAAATTTAAGCATGATGTATTGAAATGGTTAACCTCCTACGAAGTCCTCGTGTTGTTAGGGTTAATGATGATAGTACAAATTAGTATATTATGCTAGAAATATTATAATGTTCTTTCCCATCCCACTTCTTTGGCCATGAGCTTAGAAGTGTTTATTACTTTTTGAGGATTAAAAGGACCCCTTTAAATTTAGATATCGAAACATTATTATTTAAAAAATAGTTTTAACCTCTTCCCCTTCCAAAGCAGGGAATGTTTCTAATGTGAAAAAAATGTAATATATATTTTAAGTTACTTTAATTAAATTTTAAAGGTACTTGACAAATTTTAATAAGTTTAACTCATTTAAAATATTATTGTGATCATAAAAGTCTTGCTTAGATGTTATCATCTTAAAGTCATTTACTTGAAGACAATTGTTGTCAAATAATAAATCTCTAAATGCTTACTAATTGAGGTGCTCGAAGACCTTTTTTCCCGAAAAGCAACTAGGGTTAGGCAAACCTAATGGGTTGTTCTATCGTAGGGATGGCAATTATGCCCCGCTCCACCCAGCTCCTTATGAGGAGGGTGGGGCGTGAAGGAGATGCGAGGCAGGGTGGGGGTGGGTTTGCGGTAGAACCATTTTGTCCTGCCCTGAAATATGTATTATATATATATATATATATATATATATATATATATAATTTACGTTCCTTATAAGTGTTTTATATGTTTATGTGTATAAATATAAATAAGATTTTGTTTAATTTAGTTTAATAATATAAAATATCATAACAAAATTATATTTTATGTAATATATATATATATATTAAGTTTTTCTTATTATACATTATTTTTATTAGGTGAAGTGGGACAGGGCAGAGCGAGACCAGGTTGATCCAATTCAGTGCGGGTCTGGTTCTCCAAGACCTGCGAGGTGAGGCGTAGAGAGTAGGTTGGTTTGCGGGGCGCCCCACCCCGTTGCCATCCCTATGTTGAAGGCATGACATGTGGACTATATTTTATTTTGTTAATTATCAAAAGAAAATAAACTCATTTTGAACGTTGTGAGATCTTATTTGAAAAAAAAATCCATAAAGAAAAGGCATAATTGAACATAGGAGATGCTAATACGTAAGGTTTGAGCCAAAATTGAGCTTGTACAAAACTCCATAGGTTCTGACCGAGCTTTCTAAATTCACTAGATTCCAAAAGAAATGAACAAATACCAAAACTTCTTCCACAGGTTCCTTAGGAAATTCTTTTTGTTCAGAGGATAAACCATCAAATTAGTGGCCTCCAAGATAAATAATTTTTTATTCTTTCTTATTTGTAACAGGTAGGCATCTGCCTAACCTCGTCTTGGTAATTCTAAAGTTATATATATATATTATAGAAAATCAGAGATAGAGATACATGCACAATTTAATTTTAAATCTAGACAAAAATTCTACAGCTTAATTAATACGATCAATAATGGAGATTTGAATCTAAAGAGTGGATTGTACCATTATAAATTGAATGTGAGTACGGAAAGTACAAGGATACGAATTGTTCTTTAGATTCCAATCTTTACCATTGATCACGTCGATCGAATGATAGACACACAACAACAAAAACATCTAAGCCTTTTTTCATACTAGATGGGTTAGCTACGTGGATTCTTTGTTTTCACAAAGACCTATCGTGTGTCATGCTAGTAGTTAACTCAATATAAACTAGATCATTCTTTATTGTTTCTTTCCAACACTTTTGTAGTCGTCATCTTCCTCTTTTAGCATTTTCACAATCTAGTTTTTCATATCTTCTTATAGGAGCGTCCTTTGATAGCCTTTCTACTTGTCCAAACCATCTTAAACGATTTTATCTTCTATTAGTGCTACTCTCAATTGGTTTTTAATAACCTCATTATGTATCCGATCTTTCCTTATGCTACAACTAATCTATCTCAACATCTTTATTTCTGCTACGGACATCTTTTGTACATATTGATGATTAACCAAACAACATTAATTCTATGTATAATATTTCCATCAAATTTTCTATCACTATGAAAAACTTATCCTATGTATTTAAAACTTTTCTTGATTAAATATGTGTCAATCTTAATTTCTATGTCCCATAAAGTATTCAAATGATCAAACTTATATTACATATATCTTGTCTTTGTTATACTAAGTTGGAAGTCTTTACTTTTTAATGTTTCTCTCCATAGTTTCAATTTCTTATTAACTTTTTCCTTAGATTTATCCACTAACACAATATCATTGTAAATAACATATACCAAGGTGCTTCATCTTGAATATATTTTGTTAATTCATCAATGACCAATATAGATATGGACTTAAAGTTGATCCCTAACATATTGATCTCCTTGTTCACTTGCAGTTTATGGTTTTAAAAAACCGACCCAGAACTGTAACCAGAAACAATTGTTTTCAGCCTCGTTTAAAATTGAGAATTTTCTATAGACACAACACGAAGGTCCATCTGTAGTCATAAAAGAAATCGATTTTTATCCTGTTGTTGACCTGCTTTCAACACGAACACAATTAGACAAGAGAGAAAGACTTGAAACACGAATTCCTCATCGTTCGTGCTCGAAAATACACTAAACTTAGTGTAATAACATGCTTGGGCGACCTGTGCCGTTAGACTAGGTAATGGTTCTTGGGTTGTCAAAATTTGTCGGCTTCTCTGTTCTGATCTGAGGTGTATTTGTAAGGCTCAAACGGTTGTTGAAAATCCCCGTTTATTCATCAGGATTTAGATAATCTATAGGGTTTCAAGAAAGTAAACCCTATTCAAGTATCAATGACCGAAAAAAAAAGATCATAGTAAACCAAGAAAAAGATAAAAAAAAAAATTATAAAAAAAAAATCTTATAAAAAAAAGCTACAAAACAAGGCCAGTAAACAATTTAGTCAAAAAGGTTCTCGACTGATTGACATATTTTTTTTGACGGTTTTGAAAAAGACTTTATATTTTATCGATATCTGTTTTTTAAAAGATTTTTACACACCAACCTTTAATTTCCGCTACTTATTTTAGACATCTATATCTGTTACGGGTCTTTGATCTGACCCGGGCACAATCCTAATGCGACCGAGTCCAGTCTGGGTCTGAAGAAAAACAATGAACTGGGTAGAGAACGGGTAGGATAACTTTTGACCCGAACCTGAAGTGAACCAACCTGCTGACCTGATTTACCGGTTGCCATCCCCAAAAAGAGGGTTTGGTAAGCTGTGGTAAGTAATCCCTTACACCATAAATTGACGAGTTTCGACGGGGAAAGTGGAGCCCGTTGTGTGGCGGGTGAAGGAGAGAGAGAGAGAGTAATTATAATAGGCTTTCATAATTTTCTCCGTTGCGGTCGCGTCTAGAGAGAGGGGAATTAGGGTTTAACGAGGGGTTCTGGGGAAGATGTGTACGGATAACAAGGGCAAGCGGTCCAAGGCCTCTGAGCCCGCCGAGGAAGATGGGCACGAGCACATTGACAAGGAGCTCGTCCTCTCCATCGAGAAGCTTCAGGAGATTCAAGATGAATTGGAGAAGGTATGACACCTCTTTCTCTCTCTCTCTCTTTCTACCTCTTCATATGCATGTGCTTATATGTTTGGGAGTCTCGTAGTGATATCTGGTTTGTGATTTTTATCCTGCATTTATTTTGTTCGCCAAAATTGGGCACATTGGTTGATCACCTACGAAAGGGAAAAGCTCTTAGTGTTCATGGGTAGTTGTTCTTTTGAGTGTTTGGGAAGTACTCACACGGCTTTGGCACGTCGGAGATCCATTCCCTGAAGAAAAGAACGAAAATTTGGTGATCGTTGGGTTTTTGAAGTGGAGAATGCATGGAAATTTTGTGGAGGTTTCGCAAAATGAATATCGGAATGCATGTGCGTTAATGGTAAATCGGTCTTGTACTGTTCTTCGACATATTTATTGTTTGTGTCATATTTCGCCTCTTCCGTTTCTTATTTCTGTAGGCTCTTCTGACTTAATACGTGGTAGCCAATTGGTGTTCAATTACGTCTGTTATGAAGGTGGCGAAGGGCAGCAGTTTGGTACTTAATATGTTTTACGTGCATTCCTTTTAATTTTAATTTAAGTCACAAGTGCGCCTATATGATCATTTGCATCAATCAGGTTTTCTACTCACCTGTCATGAGAAGCTAAAATACCGTTTTGGGAAGGAGTTTCAAACCCATTAAGGTGCTTCCCTTTCAGAAGCTGGAACCTTGTTAAGCTATCCTTAGCCTGCTGCCTCGTGAATTACATGGAAGGATCTGGAGTAATGCATAGCAGATGCTACGTATCCAGTGATTCACATATGGTGGTTTTGCCTCTAAACCGGTAAAATTTGGGCTTGCCTTCATTGAGAAGAGCAAAAGATTGACTTGGGAACACTGTCTAAGCGGACATTAACTAACGGCGAGTGTTTCTTTCACCCGTTTTTTGGGAACTCCATTCTAGATTTTGCAAGTTAGCTGGAAAACAGTGAGAGTGTGAATTGCGTCTGTTGGTTAAATATATGGTTTCTTTAGATATTTTGAATATGGCTTTTGAATCCATTTGTAGAGAGTCTGTAATATGTAGGAAACCGACTGCTTACTTACTGAAACATGATAACATTATTCACCGAAACATGATAACACTTGATGATGTTAGTGCAGTGTGGCTACTTACTTTGTTTTGTGTTGGGGCTGAAATGAAGATCGGCCACACCCGATCTTAATAGCCACACAAAACGATGAAATGAAGATTGGCCTCACCCGATCTTCATAGCCACACGAAATGTGTTACACGCTTCACCAAGAATCAAATCGACAATGCCTCAAGCACCAACACATGAAAGAGAACTTTATTATCAAGGTCAAACCCCAAGGCCATAAGATTACATGAGAAGAGGAGGGAGGAAGGGCCAACACCCAATGGCTAGTGTGCTGGCTGTTGGGTGCTGGCTTGGCGAACGACTAGTTTGCTGGTCGTTTTCTAGCCGTTGGTCGGGTTGGCTGGTCAGCAGGCGAGTTGGCTGGCTGGTCGGACATAGTGACAATGTATTTCAATGTGCTTAGTACGCTCGTGAAAGGTGTTGTTATGTGTAATGTACATAACACTCTTATTGTTGCAGTACATTTGAGGCGGTGACTCCAAATATATATGTAGGTCTTTTAGAAGATGTCCAAGCCATGTTAGTTCTGTGGTTGTTGTTGCCATTGCCCTATATTCAGCCTCTATAGATGAGAGTGAGACCTTCTGCTGCTTTTTATACTTCTATGAGACAAGTGAGTCACCTAAAAACACACAAAATCCTGTGGTGGATTGTCTATCATTGATATCACCTCCCCAATCAGCGTCGGTATAAACAATTAATCTTAAAGAGGATGAGGAAGGTAAGAAAACTTCCTTTTCTATAGTGTGTTTAACATATCTCACTATTCTCATGATTGCACTCATGTGAATTATATTGGGTGAATGTTGAAATGGACTTACTGTGTGTACAATATGCATGATATCAGGTCAGGTAATAGTCAGATATGTTAACACACCAACCATTTGTCTATATGGAGTGGGGTCCTGAAGTGGTTCCCCATCACTAAGCCTCATTTTCTGCCCAAGTGCTTCAGGAGTTTCTACAAACTTATCATCAAATAATCTTGATTTAACAATGTCATGAGAAAATGTTGTTTGTGACAAAAAAATACCTTTATCATTACGAGTTACTTCAATACCAAGAAAATAATGTAAGAAACCAAGATCATTCGTATCAAAATCTTTATGAAGCTCATATTTAATATTCTGAATACCAACATTATCACTACCAGTGATAATAATATCATCCACATATAACAAAAGGACACAATACCTTCTATATTTATTTTCATAAATAGGGTAGTATCAGTGTAACATGTAAGAAAACTAAAGAAAACCATGATTAATCATAAATTCACTAAACTTATCGAACCACGCTTTAGGGGCTTGTTTCAAACCATACAAAGCCTTTTTTAAGCGAAGAATTTGATTGTTGGGAATAACAATATCATGTAGAAGTTCCATATACGCTTCCTTTTTTAACACGCCATTTAAAAAGATGTTTTTTTACATCTATATAAAAAATGTTCCACTTCTTTACTGTACTAATAGTGGTAAGGATTCTTACCGTTATAATTTTGGTTTATTGGAGCAAAAGTCTCATCATAGTCTATGCCATATTCCTGTGTATATCCTTTAGCAACTAAACATGCTTTATATCTTTCTAGTGTCCCATCACTCTTTGTTTTTATTTTATAAACTCATCTACAACCGATAGTCTTCTTTGACTTGGGCCTTTCTACTATTTCCCACGTATGAGCTTTGTATAAGGCTTCTAATTCTTCATTCATAGCATCTACCCAATGAGGAAAGGATTTAGTTTCTCTAAAGTTTTTAGGTTCCTTAAAAGTAGACAAAGTAGTTAATAGGGCTCTATGAGTAGGAGAAAACATATCATAAGAAACAAATCTTTTTGGAGGTCTTGATTCTAGATCTTCTAAGAAGAATTTGAGTCATTCTACGTGTATAGTATCTTTCAAAAGGAGAAACTATATGTCTCGAGTCTTGAACATTCTCATTAGGTGTCAACTCATTATGTTCTTTCTCTTTGTTTTCAAGAATATCAATCATAAATGAATATCTTGTATCATTACTAGTGTCACTTATTCCACTACCATAGTAAGATTCATTTTCATGAAATTGAACATTCTGTGATACATAAAGCTTATCATTCTTACGATCATAACATCTATACCCTTTTTTAGTTAGACCATTATCTTAAGAATACACACTCAATGACATGTGAAGAAAGCTTGTCATTCTTATCGGTTAGTACAAAACATTTACATCCAAAAATTCTAAGATAAGAGTAGTTAGGAGCAACTTTCAACAAATTTTCCACTGGTTAGACATTTTGAAAAACTGATAACGACATTTGGTTTATAAGGAAAACTGATGTCATAATGGCTTCAACCCAAAGATTCTTTGAGATATTACTAGAAATCAGTAGGGTTTGAGGAGTTTCTTCCATTGTTCTCAAGATAGTTTTCAAAGTCTTTTGAAATAAATTCAACACCTGAATCAGATCTAAATACTTTAGTGTTAGAATCAAATTGATTTTTAATCAAATTGTGAAAGATTATAAAATGTTTAAATACCTCAGACTTAGCTTTTAGGAGATACACCCATGTGTGTCTAGTAAAATCATCAATGAATATAACATAGTATAATACCCCCTTTTGACAAGATAGGGGCGGCATCAGAATGAATTATTTCAAAAGGTTTACTCGAGGTAGACACTCTTTGAGAAAAGGAAGATATTTCATTTTTTTAAGAGCACAATCCTTACAAAAGAAGTCTTTAATAATTTTTTTATTCTAATAGAATGACATTCATACAACTTTTGAGCATTTAGATGGCAAAGTCTTTTATGCCATAGAAGAACATCTTTAGATAGAACATTACATTGTCCAAAATTTTGATTATGTAAGTAGTCCATTACATAAAACTCTCCTTCTCTATGACCGTATCAAATCACCTTTTTCGTTATATGATCTTGTATAATACAACCGTTTGATGAGAAGGTGACTACATAACCATTCTTAGATATTTGTGAAATTGAAAAAAGATTTAAATTTAATTTTAGAACCAGTCTTATTTTTTAAACTAAAAACTTTTATTTTGAAAATCTTCAATTTTATCAACACTTAGTTTAGTTCCATTTGTTGTAAACACATGAATCATATATTTTTTTTGGTGCTATTGCTCAACAATTTTTATTCACATGTCATGTGAAATGAAGCTCCTGAATCAAGCAACCAAGATTTCGTACTCGTGGTTTCGTAAGAGCTGGTGGAACAAGCTGCTCCAATAGATGCACTTCCTTTCGTTTGTTCTTGCTTTATTTTGTTGTATGGTTCACGGAGAGCAAAAGTTTCTTTTCCTTTTCCTTCAACCGCAACAACTTTGTTCTTTAATTTAAGATAAAACTTGAGTACATGACCTGGTTCCTTGCAATAAAAACAAATTACCTCCTTCTTTGTAGTAGATTGTCCGTTTGTCTTGAAATGTGGAGGTCGATAGGGCTTGATATTTGCTCTGTTTGGGATGCAGCTAGAACGGAATCCCTTTGAATTTTTGCTTCCTTTAGCCTAATTTATGCCATTTGTAAATCGACCAAGACTTTTCCTTTTATAGGGAATGGTTTTCTATGGATGAGACTGACTCTCACTCCCTCAAATTCTTCCCTTGAACTTCTAAGAAACGGATAGAGAAAGTCCTCATTTTGCTCGAATTGCCTTATATCGAGAACACTTCTTTTCGTATCCACGTAGTTGATTCCAAATATTAGAAAATTCTGTGTAAAACTCATGAATATTCTTATCTCCTTGTCTTAAGGTCATAAGTTTATCTCTTAGGGCCATTTTGTGAGCTACATCACTGTTCATATGACTTTTTTTAGATAATCCAACGCTTTTCTAGCATTTGTAAAGTTTGCAAGAGTGTCTCTTACATGTTCATTAACGTTATTGATGAGGATCTATACAATAGTTCTATGTTCTCCCTCATATTTTTTCACTTGTTCTGGACTTGAATCAATGAAAGGTTCTATTTTTGTTCCGCTAACATAACCCAATAGTTTTTTGAAATACAAATAGTTTTCCATGATTTATGCCCATTTTTTCTAGTTGTGTTTGTTAAGCATAAACAAAAGCTTTTATCTTCTATTTTAATAATAAACAATCAACAAACTTCTGACTTGAAGAAAAGAGTAGTCCACTTGATGAAATACCTTCTTGGCATGCTTCTCGAGATTAAATTTTCTTGATCAATTGTCCTTAACGAGACTTTGATACCATGAAATGAAGATCGGTCACACCAAATCTTAATAGCCACATGAAACGATGGAATGAAGATCGGCCTCTCCCAATCTTGATAGCCACACGAAATGTCTTACACACTTCACCAAGAATCAAACCAACATTGCCTCAAACACCAACACATGAAAAGGGAAGTTTATTATCAAGGTCAAGCCAAGGCCATAAGATTACATGAGAAGAGAATATTTATAGACTAGAGTGGATAGAGTACACTAGGAAAGCAGAGGAGGGAGGAAGGGCCAGCACCCAACGGCTAGTATGCTGGCCGTTGGGTGCTGGTCAGCTGGCTGTTCTGCAGAGCTGCATCAGGTGGTGATGACAGGACAGCAGGTGGCAATGGTGGTGGCGGTCAGGTGGTGGCGATGGTGGCAGTAGTCCTTCTAACAGGGGCCATCATTTTTCGATGCACATCTATGTAGAAATAGAATCATCTTTGAGTGCTATTTAGATGCCAAATTTTTATGTTTGTGCTTGTTCCTAGCAACAATATTTGTATCTATTTCTCTGGCAGGCATGTCTTTGATTACTAGTATTAGCTGAATTATGCTATTATCGTCAACTTCCTGTTCCTTTTTTCAACATTAATGCTGTTTCATTTAAATCCCCATTTTAGTTCAAGATTTTGCAATCAATGTGTATGTCATCATTTGTTCTCTAGGTTAAGTGCATGCAGGTTTCAACTTTTCTCCATTATCTCAATCAGCATTTTGTTTAGTTCTTGCTAGTCTGACATTAGTTTTACAATCTTCTATCAATTTTGTAGGTCAATGAGGAAGCAAGTGAAAAGGTGTTGGAAGTTGAGCAGAAGTACAATGAAATACGCCGGCCTGTTTACATTAGGCGGCACGAGATAATTCAATCTATTTCTGACTTTTGGCTAACTGCAGTTTGTGCTTGATCTCGATCCACTTTATCCTAAATTGATCTCCTTCTTTCCTTGTCTGTTGATGTTATGGGATTCATCTTGGAATTATCTTCATGATCAGATAATCCATTTATGTTGGTTTGTGCAACGGAATAACCTTGAAGATTTACTACTTGCAGTTTATGAGCCATCCTGCTCTTTGTGATCTTTTAAATGAAGAGGACCAGAAGGTTTGCTGTCTTATGCACTTCACGCCTGCATGATGTGTTGTGCAATTAGCTCAGTGCACTTGTTTCTGTACTCATTGATATTTGGATATTATATTTCCTACCGAGTTAGTGCCTATGAATGTGGAGATAATATGCTATAGATGGATCTATTGATACATGTATCTTGATTGTTGTAGATTTTCAAATACTTGAAGTCATTGGATGTGGATGACTGCAAAGATGTGAAGTCGGGATATACTATCACATTTGTGAGCCCTCTATCTCCTTTTCAGTTGACACATTCTTTATCCTTAATTATATGACCTTTAAACGATAATAATGATAATAAGTGGAGCTGGGTTCTAATTCTATGCAGGCCTTTTCCTTTTTATATTGTCAGATAATAGTACCAAGTAACACCAAATATTTTATGATCTTTGTGACTGTATTTCTGCAGAACTTCTCATCTAACCCTTACTTTGAAGATACCAAACTTACTAAAACATATTCTTTTGATGAAGAAGGCATGCCAAAAATTACTGGTACAAACATCAGATGGAAAGATGGAATGGTAATGGTATTTAACATGTTCATTCAGTTTATCTATAATAAGTTTTGGGTTATATAAGATGTTTCTTGAATGTTTTCTATGCAATCTCTTCTATGTTATCATTTGTCTAATTATGTTTTCAATTTTCAAGGATATTGTTAATGGAGTTTCTAATGAGAAGAAAGGGAACAAGAGGCCGTTTTCTGAGGATAGGTAGCTCTAATCGTGCTTATAATTTCATTTAGTTTTTTTTTCTTTGTGACAATTTCCACTTTCAAAGTTCAGTCTGTAGCTGAGGTAGTTATCCATGATTTTGTCCATCAAATGATAGAATGCAGACATTTTCTCTTTCTGATTTTCCATTTTTGGCACTGGCATGCTCAAGCGATAACATCAAGAAGACAACTTCTCTGGGTAAATGCTCTAGTCTGAAGATCATGCAGGGCAGATTCAGAAGTGATGTTATGTGGCTCTTTTTTCCCCTTATTCTAAATTAAGGAATCCGGAGGCCCTTTCTGATCTGCTTCTTATATTCTCCTGAGAAGTTGTCTTCTTGATGTTATCACATACTCTTCACTCCTGAAAATCATGTCATTGCTTCCTACATTGTGGTGTTAATCATGTCATACTCTATTTCCTATAAAGCTCATTTTCGGATACATCTTAACTTGTAGTTCTATCGGGTGATGCAGCTTCTTTACATGGTTTAGTGAAACACAACAAAAGGATGAGATTGTGGATGAACTTCATGATGAGGTAGCTGTAAACCTTTTTTGTAGTTTCTGATTGATCTAATTGTCACTGAAATGCATCAGACTTGTTGTGGAAACTGGTTGAATGCCACCAATGGAAACTACAATCCATGACTCTGCAAAATGGGCCTGTTGGAGTTGTTGGTGCCTCATCTGTTGCAATATGAAAGAGCTGTATGTGGTTCCGCTCATAAAGTGTGTTCAAACTTTGCAAATAATCTCAACGAATCAACTCCTTAACTAAGAGGGAGTTGCTTTTATATATTTCATGCCAACATAATATTGTGTAAACAAAAAAGTTGAAGGGTAGGACTTGCAATCAAAACATTCTAGCGATCAAGTCATGTAGTTTCTTTCTAAGGCATTGGCGTTAAGACTTAAGATAGGCCTCAAAATCTAGAGTTCAGATTATACTGCGTTTGTCCTTTGACAGTAGCATGATTCGTGTAAACAAGTAGCTCTTGTCATTTACCTTGGACCCTCCAATAGTTTGAATTGGCTTGCGTCATCATACATGTGAGTTGTTTTCAAGCATGTCAAACATTTTATCTTTGGTACTTCTGCTTGTTTTGCAGTCATCATGTTTGTAAAAGGTGCTTGAAATGCCTGTGGGTTGTTTTGTGCCGGATAAAAGGGATTAGAGTCCTCTGCACTGATCCCTAGTCCTTTTCTTTGATAATGATAGGTAACTTTTGGTCTCAGTTGGACGGATTACCTTTGATCAATGACTGTTCACACTAAGTCTGTGTTTGGAAATAGTCCACTTTGAAGTTGCGTCATGGGTGGTGGTCATGGATGTTGACTACTTGATTGCGTTTTCTCTCTAGTAATCGTTGGAACAGCTATCTGCTTCCAAATCATGGCTACAGAAACAGTGTATCGATCATTGTTTAGCAATTTGTACCACCGGGTAGTCATTGACTGTGGTTTGCAAACGCATATTGTTTTGTGCTTTTAGGTTGCAGAGATTATAAAGGAGGATTTGTGGCCTAACCCTATAAAATACTTCAACAATGTAAGCAAATTGTACATTTCATAACATCTTTTATGCTTAGTCTGTATTCCTTTTTTACATCTAAATGTCTTGCTGTTGCAGGAGGCTGATGAGGAATTTGATTCTGAAGAAGAAGAAGATGATGACAATGAAGATGATGAACATGTAAGATTCCTTGACCATTAATGCTGCATTGACCTTGACATGTGCATGTGCTGCACTTCTCAGTATGACATTTTGTCATGCTTGCTGTGCCTGCTTTGATGGCTGTGACTAACCCCACTAAAATTTCGACAAGCATCACCAATAATTATCCGTGTCTAGTTTTATCATATTCATTTAACCTTGGTTGTTTTCTTTGTGAACAATGACCCAAGTTTCAATTATCCGTGTTTAGTGTTTAACATAGGCTTCTCAGAGATCTTTTTGAAAATTAACATGGCTAATGATTGGCATCTTCATGTTTAAAAGTGCTTCTTTTTTCTATCTTAGCTTTGTTATATAGTCCATTATCTATTCTGCTGCAAGTCACAATTTCAAATCTCTTTCTAATTTCTGTATGTCTTTTGCAAGGATACAGAAGTTAGTTTTGGTTAAAAGCTATTAATGGTTAGTTGGTTAAGCTTCTAACTAGATACTGAACTCCTTGAATTTGAATGGTTAGTTAATACTTGATTTATTTGCAATTTTAGTAAAGCAAGGCTAGTCTTAGGTTTGTGGCGAGTATCAGTTCTGTTTAGTTCCATAAAAGAAGCGCAAGTATTGGACCTTTGGGATAACCACTCATATGATTTTGGTTACATACATCATGCATGGATGAACACTTCATGACTCAAACCCCCCATCAACCACCAACTACCTTCCCCAGAAAAGGGAAAAATCAAGGAGAAATGGGAAGTGTATTATCATTGAAGGGTATTTTCTCGCTGATTTTGCTCTCCCTCCTTGTATTTGAAGTGATAAGGTGATTTAACTTCAATAAAAATGCTTCCATTACCTCACCATCATCCTCAATTCAATAGAAATGGTTTGGTAAGATAAATTATCAGTGAATTTAGTAGTAGTAGAAATTGTATTTTTGAATAACTTTACTGCATTACATATCTTGGGGTTAACCAAATGTATCACTCTGAACTGTGCATACTGCATAGAGCTAATTATTGTAAATAAGCACAGAATTCAGTCTAGCATGGTGAGATTACCTCTAAGGAATGGAGCAAAAGAAGTGTATAAGAAGGGGCAATGGAAGCTTCTGATATTCGACTATGTCAAGAACTAAGCTACTAAATATGTTTGGATGTCTTTGGTATGAGATTGGATCTTTATATCTGATCTTAGCCAAAAAAGTTGGTATTTAATCACATTAAGCTGTCTAGGGTTTTGTGTCAAGTGCACTGCCAGTCTCTCTCTCTCTCTCTTCCCCTTGCACCTCCTGGTTCTCAATTCTTAGGTTGCAATGGATCTTAGATCCTCTGTTGTCTGTAATTCACTGATCAAATAAGATAAGATGGTCTGTGTTTCACAACATCCAATAGGTATCCAGATCGAAGAGATTCAAAGTTCATTTGCCAATGAGGGGAGTAGCAGAAGGAAATAGAGAATTCGAAAAATAAGGAGAAAGGCTGATCTCTCAAGTTGAAATGCGAAGGGAACATTTTGGACATGGTTCTCTGTATAAGGGTAGGCAAACCGCATGGGCTCTAGTAGCTAGGGACTGGGCAGGCTGCTGAACGAATGTGTGATCTAAAAAGTTCCTTTTGCTTCAGTTTTCTGGCTTTGATAAATAATGCCGACTTAGCTTGTTTGAGCAATTTAAAACAAAATGCCGGTCATGGAGGTACTTGAATGAGGATGGATATTTGGGCGCACTGGAAGCATATCGTCTAAATGAAGGTCAATAGAAGCATAGAAACACATAAATCGAAAATGTGGGGCAAAGGGAGGCCGAAGTCTAATACACAACCGTATGCACCCCCTGTGAATCGAGTACAGCACGTGTGAGGTGTCAGAGAGCTCTACTGGTGAGCTATTTCTCTGGGTGCAAAACAAGTGATATTTGATGGAAACATTTATATTATTATTCATCTGTCTATGAATCTATGTTTTATTCTTCAACGTACATGTTTCAATTTAATATTTTTCATGATGTATCTCCTCATTTTCTTACACATGTTTTCTGAGTAAAAATATAATGTTACGTGCACCATCCATTGAAAATATATTTTGTGATTTTGGGTCTTAATCTCAACTACTCACATGTAGCACTAGGTGGGAGTCAGAATTCCTTGTGCTTGGGGTGGAGTGAGCTCATGGGTTCTCATGAACCTGGTTAACATGTGAATCTGAGTCATGTAAATAGAAAGAATCCATGGCTTTGACATTGTTCTTTTCTTCCAAGTATCTGGTTGTCACATAGTTGTTTCCATACAAAGTTGAAGATGCTTCATTATCCCTTTCTTTGCATTATCAGGGCAAAAGCACTGATGGTCAAGGAGGAGACGAGGAAGATGATTGATAGCCTTCTCTAAGCCATTTTCTGGTGGCCCTCATCGTTAGCAGTCAGTGGATGCTACTCATGATGCAATTGTGGTTACAGAAAGCCCCTGAGGGAGTTTTTGTTGGGTAGTCTTTTCCTTGCCATGTCAATCGTCAACCAGTGCACCGTGGGTGAGATATAGGGCATCATATTGAAAGTTTTGCGGTATTCTTATGGACCCAGGGATTCCTGTGGATTGTGATTTTCACACCTTGGTATGTAGTCCTTGGCTCTCAATATGTGATGGCAAACTGGGTGCCATTGTTGTTTTTGCTATTTATTAAGGTAGGATGCTCACAGAATTTTCATTGCTTCACATAATTATTTTCATTTTTCAATGTGAGAGATCTCATAGTTATGCGGAGGATGTGTTTGCATCATCATCGCTTTAGGACTGCTTGACAAACGGGGTGTAGAGTGTGATTGCAGCGGAGTCCAAGCCTCCTTGTTTTCGACGGTTTTCAGGGAAAAAATGAATCTGGAACGTGGAAAGTAGTAAATGGTGAAGGCTTTTTCTTGAGTAGTGTTATTCGTATAGACTCTTATTGTATGATATGGGGTGTATCGTATCGTGAGGAATCACTATATGATACACTAATTATATGGAAAGATATATAGTGAATATATTGGTATCGCACGATATACGCATGTATCGTATTATCGATACAGGTGATACGTCAATGGCTGTTTGAAATAATCAAGGATTGATTTGATCTTTATTCTTTTTGGTAAGAGAGATTTTTGGTTTTGAAATGTGATTTTTCGATAATAGCTTATAAGAATAATCAATTTTCAAAATTTTTATCATTAGTGGGCATGACAGTTTTGTTCATCTGTTTATCCGTTATGATCATGTCATACACCTGTCTGTATTCGAGTTTGACAACTTAAAGGACATTTTAATACCTTTCCAATTGAGTCTCACTTGTGAAATATATTTTTTTAAATTAATAGAAAATATGATATAATACGATACATGCATCTTATAAAAAAAAACGCGATTTGATATGGTACAAACAAAATGCCCGTATGCCCGTGAAAGCTCTTTCTCCTTTTGCTTTAGGACTCCCTCCCTTCATTTTCATTTTGGGGATGAGGAAGCTTGTTTTCATTATAAACCCTGATGCGTGTTTGGGGAGCTGGGACTTGATGTAAAGGGGAGCCGAATTGGGGTGTAATTGAGCTGAGTTGAGCTTGAGTACAAGAAAAGGTCGACTAGACTCAATTGAGGAAATGCTAGACTTCAGCTCGAGCTCGAGCTCAAGCTTGGATCTTCAGGCTTGAACTTGAGTGCCAACAAGCTTGAGGCCGGGTAAGTTGAGTCCAGTTTGAGCTTTCATTGGATTGAACTCAAGTAGCTCGGCTTACTTGCACGCTGGTAGTTATAAAAAGATATTCTTTTATTCAAAATCTATTTCCACATTGTTGTTCACTTTATAGAATCATATCTAACCTACTCTTTTAAACCCAAGTTATTGCCAAGGATAAGCTCCACAAATTGCATTGTAAGCCCAAGTTACCGAGATTAGGCCAATGATCATTGAAAACACCAACTTAATCACGTTTCTTGGAACGCCGCTCGATTTCTCGATCTCTGCTTGCACTTTAATAGAGGATTTTCATGTCAACAAACACCCCCAAGCACCTTTGGTCTTCATTTAAGTTCATAGGTGAGGCTGAAAATTCTGCTCCAGGGCCAATTTCAAGTTCGAATAGAAACTGTTTCATTTTTTTTTGAAAACAAGAACAAATGCACCTTTTGGGAGTCGAACTTCCCACCAACCGTAATGGTAAGGAGCATCCTGTCATTGACCTACTGCTAAAAGAATATGTGATGCTTAGCGCCAGTTCGAACCGTTGGTTTCGGATATCATGAAGAGTAACCGAACTAGGAGTTCCAGTTCCAATTACCGTCAGCCACTGATCAACTTGTGATAATAGGTATTGGAGAAAAATATATAATTTTTACTTAGCGGTGGTCCGAAACTGTTGGTTTTGGTTCCGGTCCCGGATACCATGAATTGTAATAGAACTGCGGGTCCCAGTTCCAAAGCAGATTCAGTGGATTCTGATTAATGTCGGTTCCACTTATTGTGCGTTTCGGTTTGAACTACCGAGCCGGTTGGGAACCATCTATGTCCAGCTATACTGATTAAATATAATACAAAAAATAATTTTTTTTCTTCTCCACAACGTTTATTCGAGTTTTGTCCTATCAGGAACAGTTCAACTGAATGCTTGTTGTGCTGAAGAGATCCAATATGTTACGACAGATCCATATCCAGACCCCATCGAAATTTGTCTTGGATTCAAACCCTACTGCACCGAAGACCTGACCTGTAAAAGATGATAGCACATGAATCCGCGCTTTCCAGTTGGATGGAGCATCAAGATCTGGATCCGGGTCAAAGTGTGGATCGTTTATGTTTTATCCGGATCTAGCAATCAATTCACTGACATACTCTGGGCCGATTGACCTATCAAACTCTCGTTAACGGACTATCCAGACTATACTAACCACCACTACGGAATGACAAAAATACCCCATCCACATTTTAAATAACATCCGCCAGACTAAAAGTTATTAGAGTCGTTTGTATCGGGATAATATCCAAGGTTATGTAAGCCGTAGTTTTTCAAACACAGAAGCGTTTGGCAGTAAAGCGAAATGGAAACAATCAGAAAAAGAATTTTATCACGTTAAATTTTGACCTCCATTCAAACTGCAGGAAATTGGAAAGGTTGTTAAACTGCAATAACAAACATGTAGGGGTAAGTTGGTCATTGGAGATCCTTCCGGCATTCCCTCGCTGCAACTTACGATCTCCATTTGAGACTTTCACGAGAACGCGAGAAAATTGGAAAAAGGCGAAAAATAAAAAGTGAAGCCATTCTTTTGGGGATCAGAACTCCGTCGTTTCAACGACGGCCGACACCGAAATCCAGGCAATACGAGGACGGAACCCTAATCACTCTCTCTAGAGTCCAGGAGAAGAGAGAGGTGCCCGAGGATCCTCGCCGTTTCTCGAACTGCTATCTCGTTCCGGGGTAGCTTTCTCTCTGAGCTTAAGGTACGTCAATGAAATATTGTTCCTTTAAAGTTCTCCTTTTTATGCAGAGTTATGCTTTGATCTTTTTGTTGGAATCTCGTGTTTATTTTATCTTCTAGTGGAGAAAAAGTTGAAGTTTTTGGTTTTCTATTGTATCTTTCCAAAAGTTCTGGTTAATTTCCTCGTGATGTTGCGTCTATGAGGTACGAGTAGCCACGATGCAGTTTCTTAGATGTATGTTACGTCGATTCGCGGTATCTTGAATTTTCGATGTAATATGTTTGTAATTCGTTTTTTCGAGCTAATTTTTGATGCCTATGTTGATCATTCTTGTTTGGCTGCTTCGCCGTGAATTGTGGAAGCGTGTCTTCGTAATGTAAATAGGTCTCTCTTTGACAGTATCTTGCAATCATTTCCTTAATGAGTAAATGCTACTGGATCATACTACAAATGAGTTAAACTCCTTTTGGTCATACGCCTCATTTACGGTTCTGTTATATAGTTTGATCGTTTGATGGCTGGCTATTGTCTTTCCCTTTTACTGAACTGACTACACGGTAATTCTTGTATAGTAGGAGAGGAAAGAGACTAGAGACTATACTCGTCCTGTAAGCATATCAAGGAGGATTTCTTTTCTAGTAGGAGATCCATGTCAATACTAGGCGTCTGTATCTGGGGAAGCACATTGTTTACCTGTCTTTTACATCTGAACTAGAAAATCGGGCTCATGCTGACCTTGTTTAATCACGACAGAGAATATTTCCTCCTCCGAAACATCTCAACTTTGAGGGGAAGTGTAAAATATAAGATCATTCAGAGGTTTGCGGCACATTGTTTACTGAATGGCTCCTTCATGTTCCCGTACGAATTTTGCTTATTGACTTTAGTATTTCTTTCACGATCAGTGCTTCCTATTCACTTTCCAATTTTTTTCCTAACGTTCTACCGTCATCCGGAATCATCTAAATGCTTCTCCGATTAAACTTTGAGAATACTCTGCAAGTATATGCTATTTCTGGTGTAGCTAAGCATAGGTGTTTCTTTAAATTGTTGTTCTGTTGATACTTTTCATTATTTTCTCTTTGAAGATTTAGCCGTCTACCATAAAAATGTCAAGTATTGCAACAACTGCTGGAGTTGGCCTCCACGCACAAAGAAAAAATGCTTTTATACCCGTGGATGGTTATTTTTTGAAGCGCGTGAGATATCTACGATCTCATGCTCTAGGGCTTACACCATGCGTGTCCTCTGAAGATAAGGCTGCTGGAAAGCTGGATCTTGATTTCAATGATCCCCAATGGAAGATTCATTTTCAGCAAGATTTTGAGAAGAGATTCAATCTACCACATCTGAGGGATATCTTTGATGTTAAGCCAAGACTGACAACCTTCTCTCTCAAAAGCTGGTACACCTCTCTCTCTCCCTACATGATTCATATGAAAGTATGTGGAAAGATAGGTAAAGATATAGAAGCATAAATTATCAGCTTGTGTTGGATCAGCCATTCCTTTCCTGGTTTCTTTCCTTTTGGTGATATCATTGTGTTAGTTCTACTTCATGGGCTTCTACCATATGTATATTTTATGTGATAGCTTTTGCATACCTATCATTTCTCAGAGTTGTAATTCTGAAACATTTCCTTTTTATTTGACGTATTTCTGCATTCATGATATGGAATTACGTTTCACAGGAAGTCTACTGCAGGCGAGGACATCAGTACAACTGATGGACGTCGGGGTGGATATGTAAATGATGAGGATAGGGCACTTCTGAAGGTATACGTTTGGGCTTTCATGGCACGTGTCTTTCTTCTCTGTCACTCTGGCTCTGCATGCTCATCATATTTCTAAGTATATGGTAAGTTACATAGAGAAGTCAACGCAATACCTTTCAAACAAATGCATACATAAGCATTCATATTTGAACGTGCAATGAATTGTTTCTACATTGTCATTCTTCAGGAGCTTTCATCTTTTCTGCAGAGTGCATTCCGCATGATCAGATTTCCATTTTAGCCAAAAAACTTTGTGAATGCTGTGCTTTATCGTACCTCTTTTGATAAGAGCACATTTTTAGCATGAGGTTTTTTTTTTCTCTTAAATTATAGAGCAACATAATTGTAATAAAGACGATGCTCCAATATAGGAGTGGAAGATCGATGAATAAATATCACCACAATGTACCTATCACAAAGCCTTAGAAAAGGCTATAGGAGAGTGCAACGAGGGTACACTGAAAGAGTAATGAACGCAAAGCACACCGAATAATAAATAATCTTTATTGATTAGCCACAAAAGGCTTGACAATATATTACACAATTGTCATATTTATAGGAGAGAGTACATAACAATAAGAATAGAAGAGAAGAGAGAAGGGGGAAGAGAGGAGAAGAGGGAAAGGAGGCTGGTCACTGGCAGCCCCCAATGGCTAGTGGCCCTGCGGGCCCGGGCTACTTAGGCCCATTTTCTAACACCCCCCCCTCAAACTGACAGCTCTGTGACTTGAAGTTTGTCAATAAGAGACTGAAAGCGAGGAGCATGTAATGACTTGGTAAAGACATGTGAAAGTTGATACTCTGATTTTACAAATTGTAATGTTAAATTGCCTTGTAGATGTTCTTCACGAACGTAGTGACAATCCATCTCTATATACTTTTTACGCTCATGAAATGCATCACTATTTGCTATATACATAGCACTTTTTTTGTCAAAGAACATTATTAGAGGGGCTTCCAATTGTATGCCCAAATCCTGAAGTAGTTGTCACAACGAAGTTAGTTCGGTAGTTGTGTTTGTCATTGCACGGTACTCAGCTTCGGTGGAGGAAAGAGACACCTTTTGTTGTTTCTTACATCTTCATGAGATTTGAGAGTGGCAAAGGAATATGCAATAGCCGGTGGTAGAGTGTCTGTCATTTACATCACCACCCCAATAAGCATGAGTATATATGCGAGTAACTGAGATAAAAAGGAAGATGATAGAAATACTCCTTGGTTGAGGTTTGTTGAATATAACGAACAATCCTCATAAAAGCACTCATATGCACTAAGGTGGGTGCATGTTGAAACTGACTTACAATATGAACGACATGAGCAATATTTGGCCGTATTATGGTAAGGTAGGCGAGTGCTACAACCATCTGTCTATAAGGTATGGGATCACTCAAAACTTCGCTATCAATTAGACGCATCTTTTGGTTGATTACCTCAGGTGTATCAACAACAATCATATCATCAACATAGAAGCAACATAATAGTACCTTGATCAGTTTTCTTGAAAATAAATAGCAAATCATGAGCCTTTGGAGGAAAATCTATGTTGATTGATAATGTTGTGGAAACCCACCAAACCAAGCTCGAAATGCTTGTTTGAGACCATATAAAGCTTTTCAAAAACAAGAAAAACCTTGTTTGGTGGACAAGTGTAACTACGAGGTGGATACATATAAACTTTTTCTTCCAAATCACCATTAAGAAAGGCATTTTCATCATCCATTTGATTAAGAATCCTTTTTTCTAAGTAGCTTGCAATAGTAAGAAGAGTACGTAATGAAGTGATACGAGCAACAAGTTGCAAAGGTTTCTTCATAATAATGCCATATTCTTGAGTGAAACCTTTAGCAACCAAATGAGCCTTATAGTGATCCATCAAGAGAACTAACATCATCAATGGCTTTAAAAACATATTCATTTTCAAAAAACTTGATATCTCACGATACATAAAGCTTATCATTTTTATAATTATAACACCTATACCCCTTTTTGGTTATTCCATATCCTAGAAAGACACATTCTATGGCACAAGATGACAGTTTATCGTCTTTGTCAATATAAACAAAGCATTTATGTTCAAAAATAAGTAGTCTTGAATAGTTGAGAGAAACTTTAAAGAGTTTTTCTATAGTAGACAAATTTTGTAAAACTCAAGAGGGCATCCAATTAATTAAATATACTGCAGTCATAATAGCTTCTACCCAGAAATTTTTAAGAACACCACTTGATAAAAGAAAGGTTCTTATGGTTTCCAAAATATGTCTATGTTTATGTTCGAAAATACCATTTTGTTGAAGAGTCTTAGAGGAAGAAGTTTGATGTATAATTCCAAACGTATTGAGATGATTTTTAAAATCTTTTGACATAAACTCTCCTCCTCAATCAGATCTAAAAATCTTAATTTCAGAATCAAATTGATTTTTTACAAGATTATGAAAGATAAGAAAATTTTGAAAGACATCAGATTTTGCTTTTAAAAGATATACCCATGTATACCTAGTAAAATCATATATAAAAATGATATAGTAGGAAATACCTCTTTTAGACAAAACGGGTGCCGAACCCTATACATCTGAATGAACTATTTCGAAGGGTCATGTGATAACATGTGTTTTGTTTGGAAATGGAAGATGTTGCATTTTACCAAGAACACAATCTTTGCAAGAAAAATATTCTTTAGATTTCATTCCAAGAGGAAATTGATACAATTTTTGAGCATTAAGATGTCCTAATCTCTTTTACCATAAAAGAGCAACATTTGGTAAAACATTAACATATCCTATACTATGCAAATAGTCTATAATGTAAAGTCCACCCACTCTCTAGCCACGATCAATCACCTTATTCGAGAGGCGATCATTTACAATACATCCCGTGGATGAAAATGTTACAACATAATTTTTAACTGAGATTTGAGATACAGAGAGTAAGTTTAAATTTAGTTTTGGAACAACACTAATTTTAGAGATTTCAAAATTTTTATTTTGTAAATCATCAATTTTATGTAATCTAATTTTGTTCCATCCGCGGTGTAAACAGAAGATAAAGATTTTTTAACACATGAGTTTAAAATTCTTTCATTAGAAGTCATATAAAACGAAGCACCCGAATCAAGAATCCAAAAGGTCGTACCTTGAATTTCTTTTGTTGAAAAAGAGCAATCCGCACCAACTGTTGCTTTCTCCTTTATTTGAGCTTCAAGTTGCTTCACTTTTTCTTCAAGTGAAAGGATGGAAGATGAAACACGTTCTTCCACTAAGGCCACCTTCTTTTTCAATTTAGGGCAATTTGGCCTTATGTGTCCGACTTCTCTACAATGATGGCAAATGACCTCCTTTCTTGCTTCGCTTGATCCTTCTTTTTGAAATGGGGAGGACGATAAGCCTTTATATTTACTCTGATTGTAGATGTGAAAGTGTGGTATCTTTTTGAAGCTTAGCTTCATTCATTCTTGTTTCCGCCATTTGAAGATCGGTTAGAACCAGTGTTATCCGTATCACACCGTGGGAAGCCACGATACGGTACCATATCGCTCCAAAAAAAATTCAATTTTTTTTTAATTTTTTTTCCAAATTTTTATTTTATAGATTTTTGGCCTCTTCTCGCCTCTCTTCACTTCTCTCCAAGGAATCCTTCGATATGCTTGTTTGGGATTTCAAACTGTGTATGTAACATGTAAATTTGGGTTAGTTTATAAGAAATTTATTGAATAAGAATAATTTATGAACAAATAAAAATTGTGACAAAATCATTTCCCTTTCTGTTGCCAACTTTTAGTTATATTTTTGCTACCAGTTTCTAATTTTATAAAATCGCAAACAACGAAAAACAATTTAGTTATCTTGGTTCATTAAGTGGGCATTTCACAACTTCGCTATTTTAGGGTTCACCTTACATGACTTCACTATTTTAGGGTTCACCTAAATCGCAAACAATGAATTTAGGTATAATTCTGTTGAACATGATCAGCGTGTGTGAGGATGAACTCAGTGTGTGAAGTGAGAAATGAAGCTCAAGCATTAGTTAAAAAGCTAGTCTCTAGTAAGAGAAAAAGATGATATCATCAAGTAACAATATCACATCACTGAGGTGTCATAGACTCAATAATCAAAGAAATGAAACTCATCGTTTTGCTCATATATAAAAATTATCAAATCTGGAAGATAACGAAGAAAATACACTCTAACCGAAAAAGACATTGCATGAATTAATTTGAAAGGAGTGTAACAATATCATGAATGAGATGAAGATTTTGATTTTGAAGCAGAAGGTGATGAGAAACTTTGAATCTTCATTAAGGAGAAGCTGAAGATTATTTAGTCAATGATCCTGATACAAATTTACAATATGTAAATATAAATGTATTTCATTTTTTGCTTCAAAAAATGTATTTTTTTTTCAATTGTTTAATGGTGAATGATGAATATGTACTAAACTTTGCATTATATGAATCCTTTGCAATTACCAGATTTTTTCTTTTTTCTAATTTTTTTCTATTTTTTGGGATTTTTACTAATTTTTCTTGATTATATATATATATATATTAATATTAAAGTATAATACGATACGCTATGCTATAATACGCCTGTATCGTGGAGCAAAATGATACATGATATGATACGCGTCGAACAACACTGGTAAGAACATCTTATTTGGTAGGAAATGACTTCCGATGAATAAGAGATGATCTAACTCCTTCAAAATTTTCTCGAAGACTTCGTAAAAATTGATATGCAAAATCTTCATTGTCTTCACATTGTCTCTCATTAAGACATTGTATAAATTTCTTTTTATAACCATATAGTTGGTTCCAAATATTGGAATATTTGCCAAAAAACTCGTTTGCCCCTTATCTCCTTGTCTAAGAGAGACCAATTTGTCTCTTAATGTCATTCTATGAGCAACATCACTTTGAACATGAGATTTTTTAAAGTATTTTCATGCTTCTCTTGCATTAGTGAAGTCGGCCAAAGTGTTCCTAGTGTGCTCATTTACATTATTTATGAGCACCCATTGTACCGTTCGATGACCTCCTTCGTATTATTCTTTTTGCTCAAGCGTAACACTAATGGAGAGTTCAACCTTCGAACCACTTACATAGCCCCATAATTTTTTAAAATATAAATAATTTTCCATAGTTTCAACCATAAAAAATGGCTCTTATACTATGTAATGAAGATGATGTTACAATATAGCAGCGGAAGATCGATGAATAAATATCACAACAATATACCTATCACAAAGTCTTAGAAAAGGCTATAGCCGAGTACGAGGGCACACCAAAAGAGTAATGAACACAAAACACACCGAATAATAAATAATCTTTATTGATTAGCTATAAAAGGCTTAAAAATATGTTACACAATTGTCATATTATAGGAGAGAGTACATGAGAATAAGAAGAGAAGAGAAGAGAGAAGGGGGAAGAGAGGAGAAGAGGGAAAGGGGGTTGGTCCGAGCCAGGCCCCAACGGCTAGTGGCCCTGCTAGGCCGGGCCACTTGGGCCCATTTTCTAACAATAATCTGCATGGGGTTAATATTCACGAACACAATGATTTGCCTTTTGAATTCAACTTTGGTATTTCAAGGCTGCTTCTCAACTTATAGGAGGTTACTAAATTTGCCAACCATAAATTGGCAGAGATAGTAATGCTTTTGAACTTTAAGCTAGTCCATTCTCAAAACTTTTTTGTTTGCTGATGTTGGCTTCCCATAATATGTGCATGTTTGTATCAGTGCTTGCCCTTGTGCATGATAAATCGGCTTTTTACTTTGTGTGAGCAAATGACACATCCCCTACAATTATTTTAATGCTAACAATCTCTATCTGCATTTGGTTGATACATTAAAAAGTTCTTGCACCGTGCCTTGTAGGTTATTAAGTACTCTTCAACAACATCTGCTGGAGCTGAATGCATTGGTCCTGATTGCAGCTGGGTGGAGCAGTGGTATGCCATTTTGAGTTCTGTTGGGTTCATCTTCATTTGATGTTTTCTGTAGTTGGGCTTATCTTTATCTGGTTACATCACATCTGCTTATAGGTGGCATTCTTCAATCTGGCATGAGAACTTGAGACAGCCCCTGAGGGAATATTGTTAAGGTCCTTGGACTGCAGAACTATTTATCATTCTGTATAGGAGCATGTCATATGGTACAGGTTGCATATATATAGCTAATTTCTTAGTTTTTCTTTGCTAAGCTTTTAAAATGCAGGATCATAATCTAGAAAAATAATGAAAGAAGAAAGGTAATTCTAGATTATGTTACATATGAGATTTGCACGTATGATTTTATATTTTTTCCTCTCTTCTAATTTTCTTATCAAATAGATTTTAAAAAATCAATAATGAGAACTTGCACGTATGACAAACTTCTTTGAAGTTAATATTGGGTTACATCAAGGATCAACTTTAAGTCCATACTTATTTATAATGGTGATTGATGAGTTAACAAAACATATTCAAGATGAAGTACCTTGGTTTATGTTAATTGCAAATGACATTGTGTTAGTGGAGGAGTCCAAGAAAAAAGTTCATAGAAAATTGGAACTATGGAGAGAACAAACAACAACAACTAAGCCTTTTCCCATACTAGACGGTGTCAGCTACATGGATTCTTTGTTTCCACAGATCCCTATCGTGTGCCATGTTAGCAGTTAACTCCCAATAAGCTAGATCATTCTTTATTGTTTCTTTCCAACACTTTTGTGGTCGTCCTCTACCTCTTAATACTTTCCAAATTTAGTTTTTCTAACATTCTTACAGGTTCTTCTTTTGATCTTCTTTCTATATGTCCAAACCATCTTAAACGATGTTCTCTCATTTTATCCTCTATTGGCGCCACTCCTAATTTGTTTCTAATAACCTCATTATGTATACGGTCTTTTCTTGTATGACCACTCATCCATCTCAACATCTTTATTTCTATCACAGACATCTTTTGTACATGTTGATGATTAACTGCCCAACACTCAGAACCATAAAACATAGTAGGCATAATTGCTGCTCTATAATATTTATCTTTTAATTTTAATGGTATATTTTTATCACAAAGAATACATGATGCTCCTCTCCATTTTAACCAACCAGCATTAATTCTATGTGTAACATCTCCATCAATTCTTCCATCACTTTGAAAAATTGACCCTAGGTATTTAAAACTTTCCTTTTGGGGAATGCAATGTGTGTCAATTTTAATTTCTATGTCCTCTGAAGTAGCCAAATGGTCAAACTTACATTCCATATATTCTGTCTTTGTTCTACTAAGTCGGAGGCCTTTGCTTTCTAATGTTTCTCTTCATAGTTCCAATTTTCTATTAACTTTTTCCTTAGACTCCTCTACTAATACAATGTCATTTGCAAATAACATACACCAAGGTACTTCATCTTAAATATGTTTTGTTAACTCATCCATCACCGTTATAAATAAGTATGGACTTAAAGTTGATCCTTGATGTAACCCAATATTAACTTCAAAGAAGTCTGTCGTTCCTTCATGAGTCCTCACACATGTTTTTGCACCATCATACATGTCTCTTGTAAGGTTAATATATGTCAATGGGATACCTCTTTTTTTCAAAGTTCTCCAAAGAACCTCCCTCGGTACCCTATCATAAGCTTTTTCTAGATCAATAAATATCATGTGAAGGTCTTTCTTTTTTGCTCTAAAATATTCCATAAGATATCTCAAAAGGTGAATCGCATCAATAGTAGATCTGCCTGGCATAAATCCAAATTGGTTCTCTGTTGTACTTGATACTTGTCTTAACGTACGTTCGATGATTCTTTCCCATAGTTTCATAGTATGACTCATTAACTTGATACCTCGATAATTCACACAATTTTGAATGTCTCCCTTGTTCTTATATATGGGTATAAGTGTACTTGCTCTCCATTCCTCGGGCATCTTTTGGTTTTTCCATATTTCATTAAATAGTCTTGTGTCCTATTTCTCCTAGTATTTTCCAAACTTCTATAGGAATATTATCTGGTCCTACCGATTTACCACGCTTCATATGTTTAAGAGCCTCTTTGACTTCATTCTTTTGAATACGTCGATAGAAATTGTGGTTTATATACTTTTCTGACTTGGCTAAATCTCCTAGACTAATACTAACATCTTTATTTTCATTAAAAAGATTATAAAAATAGTTTTTCCATCTATTTCTTATATCATCATTTGCCACTAGAATTTTTTCATCCATCTTTTATGCATCTAACATAATTAAGATCTTTAGTTTTCTTATCTCTAGCACTAGCAATCCTAAAAATATCGCTTTTACCCTCTTTTGAGTTGAGTTTTTTATATAAGTCCTCCCAAATCTTAGCTTTTGATTCACTAATGGCCTTTTTCGCTTCCTTCTTTGCTTTCTTATAAGCTTCTAAAGTTTCACTCGTTTTCTTAGCATAATGTAATTTTTAACATGCCCTCTTTACCTTGATTTTATTTTGTACTACTTCACTCCACCACCAAGCTTCTTTTTGTGTCGGTATACCTCCCTTAGATACCCCTAACATAAAGCTTATCATTTTTACAATCATAACACCTATATCCCTTTTTGGTTATTCCATATCCTAGAAAGACACACTCTATGGTCCGAGATGATAATTTATCATCTTTGTCAGTATAAACAAAACATTTACATCCGAAAACACGCAATCTATAATAGTTAGGATAAACTTTAAAAAGCTTTTCTATAGGAGACTTATTTTGTAAAACGGAAGAGGGCATCCGATTAATTAAATAAATTGCAGTCATGATAGCTTCTGCCCAAAATTTTTTAGGAACACCACTTGACAAAAGAAAAGTTCTTATGGTTTCCAAAATATATCTATGCTTATGTTCGGAAACACCATTTTGTTGAGGAGTCTTAGAACAAGAAGTTTGATGTATAATCCCAAACGTATTGAGATGGTTTTCAAAATCCTTTGACATAAACTCTCCTCCTAAATCGGATCTAAAAATTTTGATTTCAAAATCAAATTGATTCCTTACAAGATTATGAAAAATAACAAAATTTTGAAAGACATCAGATTTTGCTTTTAAAAGATATACCCATGTATACCTAGTAAAGTCATCTATAAAAATAACATAATAGAAAATACCTCTTTTAGACAACACGTGCCGGACCCCATACGTCCGAATGAATTATTTCAAAGGGTCTTGTTGTAACATGTGTTTTGTTTGGAAATGGAAGATGTTGCATTTTACGAAGAACACAATCTTTGCAAGGAAAAGATTCCTTAAATTTCATTCCAAGAGGACATTGATACAATTTTTGAGCAATAAGTTGTCAAGGTCTCTTGTGCCATAAAAGAGCATAATTTGTCAAAACATTAACATATCCTATACTATGAAAATAGTCTATAATGTAAAGTCCATCCTCTCTATGGCCACGCCCAATCACCTTCTTCAAGAGGCGGTCATGTACAATACATCTGGTGATTGAAAAGGTTATAACACAATTTTTATCCGAAATTTGGGATACAGAAAGTAAGTTTAAATTTAGTTTTGGAACAACACTAATTTTGGAAACTTCGAAATTCTTGTTTTACAGGTCACCAACTTTATCAATATTTAATTATGTATCATCCACCATATAAACACATGATAAGGGTTTTTGAACATATGATTTTAAGATATGTTCATTAAAAGTCATGAAATGAAGCACTCAAATCAAGAATCCAAGAGATCATACCTTAAGTTTCTTTTGTTGAAGAGGAGCAAGCCACACCAACTGTTGCTTTTTCCTTTATTTGGGCTTAAAGTTGCTTCAATTTTTGTTCGCAAGAATAGAAGATAAAGCATGTTCTTCTACTACGGCCACCTTTTTTTTCAATTTTTGGCAATTTGGCCTTATATGCATGGCTTCTCTACAATGATGGCAAATGATGTCTTTTCTTCCTTCTTCACTTTTGAAATGAGGAGGTCGGTAATCCTTCATATTTGCTTCGGGTTTTGATGCGGCCAAGGCAGTGTCTTTTTGAAGTCTTGCTTCATTTATTCTTGTTTCCGCCATTTGAAGATCGGTACAATTCTCTTCTTTTATAGGAAAAGGTTTTCTATGAATGAGCAATGATCTTACCCCTTCAAATTCTTCTCGGAGACTTCTTAGAAATTGATATACAAAGTCCTCATTATCTTTACATTGTCTCTCACTAAGACGTTGTGTATATTTCTTTTTGTAACCATACAATTGATTCCAAACATTGGAAAATTTCCCAAAAAATTCGTTTACCCCTTTATCTCATTGTTTAAGTGAGACCAATTTGTCTCTTAACGCCATCCGATGAGCCACATCGCTTTCAACATGGGATTTTTTAAAATATTCTCATACTTCTTTAGCATTGGTGAAATCAACCAAAGTGTCCCTAGTGTGCTCGTTTATATTATTCATGAGCACCCATAGGATTGTTATATGACCTCTTCATATTTCACTTTTTGTTTAAGTGTGGCATTGATAGAGGGTTCTACCTTCGAACCACTTACATAGCCCCATAATTTTTTTGAAATATAAGTAGTTTTTCATACATTAGGCCCATGTTTTATAGTTCGAAGGTACAACAACAACTAAGCCTTTTCCCATACTAGACGGGGTCGGCTACATGGATTCTTTCTTTCCAACACTTTTATAGTTCAAAGGTATTAGACGAAAATTGAAACCCTCTTTATCATCCATATTTCAAGGAGAAAGAAACTAAAGAAGTAAAGTTACAAAATATGATCGGGATGCTTTCTGAGGCAATGAACAATACAAAATACGATTGGTACGCTTCTCGAGGCAATAAACAATACTCTTATGATCAAAAAATTACTCTGATACCATGTAACGAAGGTGATGCTTCAATATAGTTGCGGAAGATTGATGAGTGTACAACACTACAAAGTAATAATCACGAAGCCTTAGAAAAGGCAATAGCCGAGAGCAACAAGTGCATATGAAAAGAGAGAACGAACACAATACAAACTTGAACAAATAATCTTTATTCATTAGCTACAAAAGGCTTGAATTTACAATGGTTTATAAGAGGTATTTATAGAGAAAAATGAGTGAGAGAGAGTGAGAGTAAGGGAGAGATTCAAGAAGAAAGAAAGGGCTACAATACTAGCTGTTGGGGACTAGACTCCAATGGCTAGTGGCCCCCCTGGCCCTGGCCCAGCCAGGGCCTATCAGGCTGGGCCAGAGGGGCCCAGGCCTAGTTATCTAAGAGATACCACTGAAAAAGGTAAATATTATAGAACAACAATTAGACCTACCATGTTTTATGGTTCTCAGTATTGTGCAGTTAATCATCAACATGTACAAAAGATGTTTGTAACATAAATGAAGATGTTGAGATCGATGAGTGGTCATATAAAAAAAGACTGTATACATAATGAGGTTATTAGAAACAGATTAGGAGTGACACCAATAAAGAATAAAATGAGAGAATATTGTTTAAGATGGTTTGGATAATAAGAAAGAAGATCAAAAGAAGAACCTATAAGAAGGTATAAAAAACTAGATTTTGAAAGTATTAAAGTGTCTGAGGACAACCACAAAAGTGTTGGAAAGAAACAATAAAGAATGATCTAGCTTATTGCGAGTTAGCATCTAACATGACACATGATAGGGCTCTCAAAATAAAGAATCCATGTAGCTAACCCCGTCTAGTAGGGGAAAAGGCTTAGTTGTTGTTGTTGTAATAATGAGAACTTTCTTATGAGACACATCCTCTCAATCATCTATAGCCATGGCTATTTAGTTGCCAATTGGTGCTCACCAACACTATTCCTAGTAATCCCACTTGGTCTTTTAGTGTGTAGTCATGGTAATCTCATCCACGTTGATGACTGACCCTTCAACACTCTGCAGTCTGGAGATACTGATAAAAGGAACCTGCCATAAATTTTGTTATACCGATAGAGCTTATTTCTTAGCTGACCCCATCTAGTATGGGAAAAGGCTTAGTTGTTGTTGTTGTAGTAATTGAGTTTATTTCTCTCATGCAAACAAAATGGTTGTGAGTAGTCTAAGGTGAGACTTAGAGTGAAGTGATTGATCCAGAAATAGAGGATGAACTGCAGTTTAACTGTTATCCCAATTGTTAAAATGAGTAATATAAGGGTGGTTCCATTAGCAATTGGGATCCACACTAGATTGGTACTAATAATGCACGTATTTCTCAAGTGTGTGCAATATAAACATTGCAATGTTGCATATACTTCATTTGTACGTACAGATGTTGTGTATGCCTTCAATCACATCCAGTGATTATGCATGTGTCTCAAGTGAAGGTCTGGCAGCGATTAGGAGGATAGTCAAGCGTTTGAAAGAACACATTAGTGATGAGTTGTTTTTCAAACAAAAGAGGGCCATACATATAGATGATCTCATGGCTTTAGTTTCCTCTAGTGCAGATGGACAGATGACTCGACTGATGAGAGGTGATTGATGAGTGGTTGTTGCATTTTTTGGTGCACTGAAAAGTGAAGGTCAATAATTAAATCAAGAAGTTAAATATTGGTCCATCGAAGCTATTATTTCTCAACTCAGAAATGACACTGTTAGAATTTGGTGAAAAGATCTCAATGGGAGATAATCCTGTAACAAATTAAAATTAAGAGCTTACTTAACCCCATTCGATACGGTTAGACCACCTATATGGAAATTGACCAACCCTTGATTGGACAAAGGACACAGGATGATGAATTGGTGCTCTGAGTGACTGGTTTTTGTTATTACTGGAGATCAAGTGGAATGTTAAAATGTAATAGTGGGTTGGGCCAGTAGGGCCCAACAGGTCACTTGGGGATTGGGCCTCAAGGGCCAGTTTCCCTCCCAACAGCTATAACAAGTAGATGTTAGGAGTGTCTCCAACGGTTAGCTGTTGTAGCTGTTGGGAGCAACTTTTCCTTTCTTTTTCATGTAAGAATAACTCTCCCTCTCTTTTTGTAAATACCTTTATAAATAGAGGAGATGCCTAATGAATAAAATGAGAGCTTTTCATGCTCCCTTGACTTCTTGTTTGATATTTGGTTTGGTTTGTATACCAAGTATTTGGTAATTTATTTAGAGATTTGGCTTGTTGAAGATCCTTCTGGATAGTTTGTGTTTGAGTTTATGGATTACTTTTGTAAGATATTAGTGATATTTTTATATGGTATCAGAGCTGAAAGAGTTCGATTAAAGATGCATTAGGATTCATGCCAATCCTCAAAATTTGGAAAATATTTGAATCAAGGTACTTTTCATCTTTTCTATTATTATTGAGAAGAATGAAAGAGAAAAGTGAGAGTTTTCGTTACTTGTTGGTGCCCAGCTCTTGTACAAGTTGGACACGAACTATGAAAAAGTATTTTATTCCTAAAGACTATTGAGATTATATTGATGGTGCCATCAAATAACCTAAATGGATAGAGGAAGAATATGATATGGTGATTTTCTCAAATTAAAAGAGAGACATAAATAAGAATTAAAAAAATAGGAGAAGTACAAACCCCAAAATGACTTAGATTATTGGCCAAAATATGGAAGAGAAGCTTCGTAGTTGGATTAATATGTTCGACAATGCTTTTGAAACTTGAAATATCTTAAAAAAAATGCTCAAACAAGGTTCCATGAGCATTAGAGATTATCATAATGAGTTTTTCAATCTTTGGAATAAACTTAGGAGCTTTGACAAATTTATAAAACTCCAATGTATGGATGAGTTTTAAGAGTATCTTGATAACCAATATATTTTCTTGTTTATAAAGGGATTGAGAGATTAGTTTAAAAACATTAGATCAAACTTAATTCATAGAAAACCAAGACCCAAAATGGAAAAATCAAGAATAATGTAGTGCCTTGGCCCAACAACAACATAATTTATCATTATTATAAGGAAAATGTGCATATCAACACTTTGTGTCCTCTCTTATTGAGGTGGTTCCCCATGCTGCCTCCATTGATCATAAGGAGGAAGTGTTACCATCGAAGATGAAGGCCTACGTTGAAGAAATACTCAAAGAAAAGTCAAGCATCTTCGGGTCGGCACTATCTTCTTCCAAAGGTAAGGTATGCCCACCAAGCTTAGGATTACAGATGGGGAAAAGTTAAAGGATCTCACTCCCTATAACTAATTGATAGGAGCCTTGACATATCTTATCATCACTCAATCATATATAGCACATGCAGTATATGTGGCAAGTCTGTTTCAACAAGCCCCCACTAGTGTACACATGAGTGCGGTAATACGGATTGTAAGATAAATAAAGGATACACTTGAAAGGGAGATCATTCTCACCTCATTATCTACTTTTAAATTAACTGCTTGCATTGATGCTGACTGAGGTTGGGATGTTAATTATAGACATTATATCACTGAATTTTATGTGTTTTAGGTGATTATCTATTTTTTTTGGAGGTGTAAAAAGTAGCAAAAGGTGTCTTTATTATCTAAAGAAGCAGAATATAGTCATGGCCACCATCACTGTTGAGATATCTTTGATCATTGAACTCCTAGCAGACATGAAGGTTACTCTAAAGGACTCAACAAAATTGTTTTGTGACAATAGAAGCATTATGTATATTGCTTCAAATAATACTTTTCATGAAAGAACTAAATATATTGAGATTTACTGGCACTATGTTAGAGAGGAATGCTTGAAGAAAAGATTGATTTTGTGCTATGTTTCTTGAGAACTATAGTTGGCGGATTTCTTCACGAAATCCTTGTTAGCTCTTAAATTTATTTTTCTATCGAACAAACTTTCGGTATATATACCGTAAGTTTGAAGGGGTGTTAAAATGTAATAATGGGTTGGGCTTGTAGGGCCCAACATGTCACTTGGGGACTGGGCCTCAAGGGTCCGTCCCCTCCCACCGGCTAGTTATTCTAGCTGTTGGAAGCAACTCTCCCTCTCTCTCTTTCATGTAAGAATAGCTCTCCTTCTCTCTTTTAATACCTTTATAAATAGAGTAGATGCCTAATGAATAAAATAAGAGCTTTTCATGCTCTCTTGCTTGTTTGATATTTGGTTTTACTTGTATACTAAGTGTTTGGTAATTCATTTGGCAATTTGGTTTGTTAAAGATCCTTTGGATAGTTTGTGGATTACTTTGGCAAGATATTGATGACATTTTTGCAGTGAAATATATCTTCTCTAAAAGTTTTGGAGAGGTAGAGAACTAGTATTTGAAGAACGTGCAGAATATGGTCGAAAACCATGATCAATTTGAGGAGGATCTACAAATCAAATTATGTGCAGACCTTGATGGCTGGGCTGGGTGACATGTTATATTAGGTTTATAATTTTCTTTTATTATTCCCCAATATAAGCTGTTATGCAGATAAAATATGAGGTAAAAGTTTCCTAATTTTCCTTCGGATACCCAATATAAAAAGAGAAACACTATAAGATCTCCCACAAGCAGAGATGCGGTTTCTGGCAGGCTTCTTACAGCTTCTCTATCAAATGTTACAAGTTTTAGTATTTCTATCATGACATTCTCAATTGTGATCCCTCATCACACTTGTAATTTTTGTTACACTCCTAGTGCAAATCAAGCATGAATCTGGGATTTGACGTTGGCTGAGCTTTAAGATTTTTATCACATGGTGGTTGGAAGGAACCAAATCCCCTCTTTCATCTGAGTGGAGTTTTCTCATATAAGAACGTTGGTAATGAGAGTGTGGGAATCAATTACATTTCTCTAATGCCTGCTCTTCTAGGGTCCATCGTGCAGGACCACGGAGTCAAATATACTTTCAGCCGGAAGAAGTTAAGGCTGGAATAGTTACATGTGGGGGACTGTGTCCGGGTCTGAATGATGTTATCAGACAGGTACTTCATTAAATGCGATGTCATGTCTCTCTTACAACTCATTGTCCATTGTTTCATTCAATTTGAAAATTCATTCCACTGCTTGAATGCTAAATGCAGATAGTTCTGACACTTGAGATCTATGGTGTTAAAAACATTGTTGGCATCCCATTTGGTTACCGAGGATTCTTTGAAAAAGGCTTAACTGAGATTCAGGTGAATAATAGTACAAGCCATAGCTAAACCATGTTTTTTATTCTAGTAATATGATAGTAAAGGTCACTTTTCCTTTTCTAGCTTTCACGTGAAGTAGTGCAAAACATCAATCTTGGTGGTGGAAGTTTCTTAGGAGTTTCTCGTGGGGGTGCCAATATCAGTGATATTGTGAACAGCATTCAGGTACATCTGTTCAGTTATCATCGGCCACCTGACTTCCTTTCTATTTTTGGCCACACCTTGGGTACATATCCTGATTACTGAAATGAATTTTTATTAAATTATTATCATGAGTTCTAGGAGAGGGACATTGATATGCTCTTTGTGCTTGGTGGGAATGGTACACATGCAGGGGCTAATGCAATCCATGAAGAGGCAAGTTGATTTAATGTCTTTCAGTTTTATTTGCTTCCATCAACTGTCCACTTTATTCATTTTAAAGTCATCTTTCATTCACCTATTCTAGTTTAGCAAATTCTGATGAAGTTATTGAACAACTTTGAGGTATAATTTAAATACATGCTTTAAACACTTAGAGAAAAGCCTTTGGTTTATGGTGATTCAAAACAAAAATTGTACCAACTTTGATTGATATCTTGCCTTGAGTTTGGCAACCATTATCTTTAATTCAATACCAAATCATAGATCGCCATTGTCCAGATACGAACAACCAACTAGTTGATGCTTAATGGAAAAGGAACTTCAACCCTAAAGAATCAAGAGAAGTGACTAGGTAATGTTAATTTTATCACTTTGCTGTATCAATTTGTCATGGCTAATTAGCAAAATGCTTTAGTCTCTGTATATTTCGCTTTACCCTGTGACTTCCACAAGAAGTTGTGATTTTCAAATACAAGCTTCCACTTCTTCAACAAAAAGGAAAACGTAATGGATACCTTATTGCATTGCTAAATTGATGAGAATCGTTAAAGACAAGAAGGACCGAGTGTAACTTTGAGAATTTGAAAAGTAGGTCGGTGCAGAAAAGTTGGTTCCACTATGAAGTTTTTTTCTCCCCCTCCTATATTTAGTTTACTTGATCAATTTTAAACGAGGTGTCATTTCATTTGCGCTAACTATTTGTTGCCATTATCATCGTAGAGATATGGAAATCTTTGTGATATTTTGTCACTTTTTCCGATTTGGTAAATTGTAGGCTTGAGTCCATTAATGGTCCTCTTCAATCTACTTACAGTGCTGGAGGCGAAAATTGAAAGTTTCTATTGTTTGTGTGCCAAAAACGATAGACAATGATATCCTTTTGATGGATAAGACCTTTGGATTTGACACTGCTGTGGAAGAAGCCCAAAGGGCAATTAATTCGGCTTACATTGAGGTAAAAACCTGCCGTCCATCTAGGTGACACTCGTTTGCAACAAATCGTGCTTATCATATCAATAATGAAAAAAAATCACACTGCTGGGCTGTGCCTGGACCTACTTGTTTTTTGTCATAGTTATGATCTTGAGAAGACCTTACTGAGAGGTTGCTATTTCTGTATCAAGGTCATTTGGTACTTTCTGGGCCTAACAAGGTACTCTCATATTTTTGTCATAATATCATTCCTAAAGTTGTAAAGTCTAGTGTAGATGCATCTGGCTTGAACTTTTAGGAGTATGCAAATTAGCCCAAGTTTAACTATTGTTGAAGGAAAACCTGTATTAACTGCCAGCCTGGATTGCTGTTTCTGTATTGTCGAAGACATTTTGAACTGGAGGCACCCCAGTAAGAGCTTCAAATGAACCACCACTGATAGGGCTTCTTAGCATGTGTATGCACATGCTTCATCTAGGGTCTATTGAATTTCTCTAAATTCACCTAATTAATTAGTTATATGTTCTATCTAGGCTCATAGTGCATATCATGCGATTGGTTTGGTGAAATTGATGGGAAGAAGCAGTGGTTTCATAGCGATGCACGCATCTCTAGCAAGTGGACAAGTTGATGTTTGCTTGATACCAGAGGTATGCAAGGCCTCATCTCAACTTACTTTTTTACAAAATATGATCATAGTGAAGGTTGATCGCTGAAGTTTCTTGTGCAGGTTCCATTTAGCTTAGATGGGCCATATGGTGTTCTCAGTCATCTTGACCAGCTTATTAAATCAAAAGGATCAGCAGTGGTTTGTGTGGCCGAAGGTGCAGGACAGGCAAGTCTTCTTTATTTGATGCATGTATACTTTGTCTAGAAAGATTTGCATGTCCTTATTGAACTCTAGGAATCAATTTCAGTAAAGTGACTGCTTTTGTGAAGTCTTCATGCCACTATTACAAGTTGTGTTTTCCTCTGGACGTGCTCTCTTGTATTGCTCTTTATTTTTAAGACCAACTAATAATGTTCTTGATCTTAATCCTGTGTAGGACTTGCTTCAAAAGTCAAATGCTAAAGATGCCTCTGGAAATATTATACTTGGAGACATTGGCGTTCACATTCAGCAGCAGGTTAGTTTTGTTGCCTTAGGGTGTGTTTGATGAAAGGTTCCATTCAAAGTGGACCTTGACTTTTGGTACTTGCAGTTCAAAGTTCTATTGTACGTCAACATGGAACCCATTGTTGGCATAGGACTGTGTTTCCATAGCAAAAACTTCAGCATCAAAGAGAGGTTGGCCACAGGAAATGAACCCGGAGACCTATCATCAAAACCTAAGCATCTCCTTCTCTCTCATATCGCTACCCCATTTTGTTTGAAAACCCAAGCATCAGTACTACTTGCGAATCAAACACGGAACTATGGTTTCCTGAAACCATGGTTACAAGCTGGTGTGGCTCTAGGCCTGCACTTTCAATATCAAGGGCCAGGCACCATGAATCAAATACACCCTTAAGGATTTTGAAAACCTTGAGGTTATAAACATTCTAACTGTTCTCCAAATAAATCATCAGCTGCAGTTTAATTTTGTTGCTTTAAGGAATTTGAAAACCTTGAAATCATATGTTGTTTGTAACTATTCTCTAAATAAATTGTTCAGCATTGTGATTCTAATGCTGCTTAACCATGTAGTTTTTGTATATGTGATTTGATTATACCGTCTTTTTCTTTTTTGTGTAACAACAAGTCATTCCCTGGCAGTTATGACAAAACAGATCTTCGTGATGTCATTGTGAACCTTTGTTTCCTCCCTTCTCTCTCTTTCATATGTAGAAATGATACGTCAATTGTGTTTTTGGTGACCTGAACACTGCAAAGTCATTTTGTTCAAGATCGTCAATGGTTGTCATCATATGCAATTTTTGAGGTGTCTCATTTCATCTAAAGTTGAGAATTTTGTTTGATGAACCAATGTTTGGGGTACAGATTCTTAAAACTGGTAGAGGTGAAAATAATCCTTAATGGTCTGGCTGCAAACAACAACACCTAAGTCTTTTTCCATACTAGATGGGGCGGCTACATGGATTCTTTGTTTCCACATAACCCTATCATGTGCCATATTGGCATTTAAGTCAACATGAGCTAGATTAATTTTTATTGTTTTTTTCAACGCTTTTATGGTCTTCCTCTTCCTCTTTTAACATTTTCACAATCTAGTTTTTATACCTTCTTATTGAAACTTCATTTGATCCATGTCCAAACCATCTTAAACGATTTTCTATCAGATATACGGCATGATCTTTCCCATGCGAGGCACACATCCCCCTTGCTTAGTAGCAATTCGTCCGGAGTCCAGAATCGCCTGGTCTTACCCTCATCCACCAATGTTTTCAATTGCTTAGCAATTTCATCATTCTGTGATGCATATGCGATCAAGTAAATTACTTTGTGTCCGATATACATCTTCTCTGTCATCAGCTTGAAGTGCAATAAGATTAGCTCGTCGACTTAAATCATTTTATCCTTTATTGGTACAAACGACGACAACAACAACAACTAAACCTTTTCCCATACTAGATGGGGTCAACTACATCGATTCTTTGTTTTCACAGAGTCCTATCATGTGCCATGTTAGCAGTTAACTCACAATAAGCTAGATCATTCTTTATTATTTCTTTTCAACACTTTTGTAATCATCCTCTACCTCTTTTAATACTTTCTAAATTGTTTTTCATACCTTCTTACGGGTTCTTCTTTTGATCTTCTTTCTATATGTCCAAACCATCTTAAACGATATTCTCTCATTTTATCCTCTATTGGTGTCACTCCTAATTTGTTTCTAATAACCTCATTATGTATATGGTCTTTTCTTGTATGACCACTCATCCATCTCAACATCTTCATTTCTGTCACACACATCTTTTGTACATGTTGATCATTAACTGCCCAACACTCTGAACCATAATACATGGTAAGTCTAATTGTTGCTTTATAATATTTATCTTTTAACTTTAATGGTATCTTCTTATCACGAAGAATACCTAATGCTCCTCTTCATTTTAACCAACAAGCATTAATTCTATGTATAACATCCCATCAATTCTTCCATTATTCTAAAGTATTGACCCTTTTAGGGGATGTAATGTGTGCCAATTTTAATTTCTATGTCCTCTGAAGTAACCAAATGATCAAACTTACATTCAATATATTTTGTCTTTGTTCTACTAAGTCGGAGGCCTTTACTTTCTAATGCTTCTCTCCATAGTTCCAATTTTCTATTAACTTTTTCCGTAGACTCTTCCACTAACACAATGTCATATGCAAATAACATACACCAAGACACTTTATCTTGAATATGTTTTGTTAACTCATTAATCACCATTATAAATAAGTATGGATTTAAAATTGATCCTTGATGTAACCCAATATTAACTTGAAAGAAGTCTATCATTCCTTCATGAGTTCTTATACATATTTTTGTACCATCATACATGTCTCTTATAAGGTTAATGTATGTCAATGGGATACCTCTTTTTTCCAAGGTTCTCCAAAGAACCTCCCTCGGTACCCTATCGTAAGCTTTTTCTAGATCAATAAATATCATCTGAAGGTCTTTCTTTTTTGCTCTAAAATGTTTCATAATATGTCTTAAAAGGTGAATCGCTTCAACAGTAGATCTGCTTGACATGAATCCAAATTGGTTCTCTATTGTACTTGATACATGTCTTAACCTACGTTTGATAATTCTTTCCCACAATTTCATAGTATGGCTCATTAACTTGATACCTTGATAATTTGTACAATTCTGAATGTCTTCCTTGTTCTTATATATGGGTATAAGTGTACTCGCTCTCCATTCCTCGAACATCTTTTGGTTTCTCCATATTTCATTAAATAGTCTTGTGAGCCAAGTGATTCCTATTTCTCCTAGTATTTTCCAAACTTCTATAGGAATATTGTTTGGTCCTACCAATTTACCACCCTTCATATGTTTAAGAGCCTCTTTGACTTCATTCTTTTGAATACATTGGTAGAAATTATGGTTTATATACTTTTCTGATTTGGCTAACTCTCCTATGCTAATACTAACGTCTTTATTTTTATTAAAAAGCTTATAAAAATAGTTTTTTCATCTATTTCTTATATCATCATTTGCAAAACTAGAATTTTTTCATCCTCTTCTTTAATGTATCTAATATAATTAAGATCTTTAGTTTTCTTATCTCTAGCCCTAGCTATCCTAAAAATATCTCTTTCACCATCTTTTGAGTTAAGTTTTTTATATAAATCCTTCCAAATTTTAGCTTTTGCTTCACTGACGGCCTTTTTCGCTTCTTTCTTTGCTTTCTTATAAGGCTCTAAAGTTTTACTAGTTTTCTTAACATAATGTAATTTCTAACATATCCTCTTTGCCTTGGTTTTATTTTACACTACTTCACTCTACCACCAAGCTTCTTTTTGTGCCGGTACACCTCCCTTAGATACACCTAACACATCTTTCGCTTCTTTCCTAATATGTATAGCTATATTATTCAACATATCATGAGGTGCACCAACATAATTTTAAACATCTCCTTAAAGGACTTTCTGTTTAAATATATCTTCTTTCTCGCTTTTGAGGTTCCACCATTTAGTTTGAATGGCTCGATGCACTCTTTTCTTCTTTGTCTATTTTTTTTCTGTAAATCTATAACTAAATTCCACCCATGTAAGGGATCACCCTTGCATTGTCAGTCCCAAGCCCAGATAAAGGAGGATTGTGTTAGGCTTTCGACAACCAACGTAAAACTTTGTCGAATTTTTATACCATGGATTACATAATTTATGAGTATTGCTTTGGGGCGTCGCCGCCTAGCAACAAGTTGCAAAGCTCAAATGCAGTGATAAGTAAGCAAGGGCCACTACATTTTCATCCGGAATTAGTGAATCAATTGCATAAAGGGTTCCCACATTATGGCCGGGTGTGGGTAAAGAAGTTGGTTTCGCTACATTATCGCCTGAATGTAATGAATAATTTACAGAGAGGGTCTCTGCATTTTCAATATGGACGGATGCGAGGGGTAAGGAAGCTAGTCCTAGATAATAAGATTTGTATTGGTTCTTGAAATATCGAAACATTATCCGGTAAGCTAATGGAGGCGGTAGATACTATGATTCGGAGAAAGATTCATATTCTATGTTTATAAGAGATAAAGTGGGTCGGAGAAAAAGCAAAGGAGATAGAGGATACATGTTTTAAATTATGGTACTCACGTAAGGAAAATGCTCGAAACGGAGTTGGTATTATAATAAATAAAGATTTAAAGGATAGTGTAGTAGACATAAAACGATATGGTGACCGAATCATAACGTTGAAATTAATGTTAGGAGCAGAAGTTTTGAATATAGTTTGTGCTTACGCATCCGAAGTAGGACTAAAAGATAGTATAAAGACAACTTTTTGAGAAGAGTTAGATAAGGTGATTCAAAGGATATCAAAAAGAGAGATGATTTGTTTAAGAGGAGACTTAAATGGACATGTCGGTAAAGAGGCATTAGGATATCAAGGTATTCATGGAAACTTTGGCTTTGGGGACATAAATGAGGAAGGTAGGGAGATTTAAAATTTTGCTATGTGATCTCTTTATAGTCAATACAATCTTCAAAAAACGAGATGAACATTTAATTACTTATAAGAGTGGCTTATCGACAGCCAGCGTAAAACTTCGTCGGATTACTACAACATGGATTACAAAAATTATGAGCATTGCTTTGGGGCGTCCCTGCCTAGCGACGTGCTGCAGAGCCCGAATGCAGTAAGAAGTAAGCAAGGGCCACTACATTTTCGCCCGAATGTAGTGAATCAATTGCAGAGAGGGTTCCCACATCATGGACGGGTGTGGGTAAAGAAGTTAGTCTCACTACATTGCCGCCCGAATGTACTGAAAATTTTTCAGAGAGGGTCTCCGCATTTTGATTATGGATGGATGCGGGGGGTAAGGAAGCTAGTCCTAGATAATAAGATTCGTATTGGTTCTTGGAATATTGGAACATTATCGGGTAAGCTAATGGAGGTGGTAGATACTATGATTCGGAGAAAGATTCATATTCTATGTTTACAAGAGACAAAATGGGTTGGAGAAAAAGCAAAGGAAATAGAGGATACAGGTTTTAAATTATGGTACTCAGGTAAAAAAAAGGCCCGAAACGGAGTTGGTATTATCATAAATAAAGATTTAAAGGAGAGTGTAGTAGACATACAACAATATGGTGACCGAATCATGACATTGAAATTAGTGTTAGGAGTAGAGGTTTTGAATATAGTTTGTGCTTACGCACCCCAAGTAGGACTAGAAGATAGTATAAAGACAGTTTTTTGGGAAGAGTTAGATAAGGTGTTTCAAAAGATTCCACAAAGGGAGATGATTTGTTTAGGAGGAGATTTAAATGGACATGTCGGTAAAGAGGCATTAAGATATCAAGGGATTCATGGAAACTTTGGTTATGGTGATATAAACGAGGAAGGTAAGGAGATTTTAAATTTTGCTATGTCATTTGATCTCTTTATAGTCAATACAATCTTCAAAAAACGAGATGAACATTTAATTACTTATAAGAGTGGCTTATCACAAACACAAATTGATTACTTTATTTGTAGAAAAAAAAGATAGAGTGTGTTGTAAAGATTGTAAGATAATTCCAGGAGAAAGCTTAACCACCCAACATCGACTTTTAGTTATGGATTTACAAATAAAAAAATGGACAAAGAAGAAAAGAGTGCATCGAGCTATTCGGACTAAATGGTGGAACCTCAAAAGCGAGAAAGAAGATATATTTAAACAGAAAGTCCTTCAAGGAGATGTTTGGAATTATGTTGGCACACCCTCTGATATGTGGAACAATATGGCTATACATATTAGGAAAGTAGCGAAAGATGTGTTAGGGGTATCTAAGGGAGGTGTACCGGCACAAAAAGAAGCTTGGTGGTGGAGTGAAGTAGTACAAAATAAAATCAAGGCAAAGAGGGCATGTTACAAATTACATTATGCTAAGAAAACTAGTGAAACTTTAGAAGCATATAAGAAAGCAAAGAAGGAAGCAAAAAAGGCCGTTAGTGAATCAAAAGCTAAGATTTGGGAGGACTTATATAAAAAAACTCAACTCAAAAGAGGGTGAAAGAGATATTTTTAGGATAGCTAGGGCTAGAGATAAGAAAACTAAAGATCTTAATTATATTAGATACATTAAAGAAGAGGATGAAAAAATTCTAGTTTTGCAAATGATGATATAAGAAATAGATGAAAAAACTATTTTTATAAGCTTTTTAATAAAAATAAAGACGTTAGTATTAGTTTAAGAGATTTAGCTAAGTCAGAAAAGTATATAAACCACAATTTCTACCGACGTATTCAAAAGAATGAAGTCAAAGAGGCTCTTAAACATATGAAGAGTGGTAAATCGGTAGGACCAGATAATATTCCTATAGAAGTTTGGAAAATACTAGGAGAAATAGGAATCACTTGGTTCACAAGACTATTTAATGAAATATGGAAAAACTAAAAGATGCCCAAGGAATGGAGAGCAAGTACACTTATACCCTTATATAAGAACAAGGGAGACATTCAAAATTGTGCGAATTATCGAGGTATCAAGTTAATGAGTCATACTATGAAATTATGGGAAAGAATTATCGAACGTAGGTTAAGAAGTATCAAGTACAACAGAGAACCAATTTGGATTTATGCCAGGTAGATCTACTATTGAAGCGATTCACCTTTTGAGACGTCTTATGGAACATTTTAGAGCAAAAAAGAAAGACCTTCACATGATATTTATTGATCTAGAAAAAACTTATGATAGGGTACCGAGGGAGGTTCTTTGGAGAACTTTGGAAAAAAGAGGTATCCCATTGACATATATTAACCTTATAAGAGACATGTATGATGGTGCAAAAACATGTGTGAGGACTCATGAAGGAACGACAGACTTCTTTGAAGTTAATATTGGGTTACATCAAGGATCAACTTTAAGTCCATACTTATTTATAATGGTGATGGATGAGTTAACAAAACATATTCAAGATGAAGTACCTTGGTGTATGTTATTTGATATTGTATTAGTGGAGGAGTCTAAGGAAAAAGTTAATAGAAAATTCGAACTATGGAGAGAAACATTAGAAAGCAAAGGCCTCCGACTTAGTAGAACAAAGAGAGAATATATGGAATGTAAGTTTGATCATTTGGTTACTTCAGAGGACATAGAAATTAAAATTGGCACACATTGCATTCTCCAAAAAGAAAGTTTTAAATACCTAGGGTTAATTTTTCAGAGTGATGGAAGAATTGATGGAGATGTTACACATAGAATTAATGTTGGTTGGTTAAAATGGATAGGAGCATCAGGTATTCTTTGTGATACCATTAAAATTAAAAGGTAAATATTATAGAGCATCAGTTAGGCCTGCCATGTTTTATGGTTCTGAGTGTTGGGCAGTTAATCATCAACATGTACAAAAGATGTCTGTGACAGAAATGAAGATGTTGAGATGGATGAGTGGTCATACAAGAAAAGACCGTATACATAATGAGGTTATTAGAAACAAATTAGGAGTGGCACCAATAGAGGATAAAATGAGAGAACATCGTTTAAGATGGTTTGGACATATATAGAAAGAAGATCAAAAGAAGAACCTGTAAAAAGGTTAGAAAAACTAAATTTGGAAAGTATTAAAAGAGGTAGAGGACGACCACAAAAGTGTTGGAAAGAATCTCTTTATAGTCAATACAATTTTAAAAAAATGAGATGAATATTTAATTACTTATAAGAGTGGCTTATCAACACAAATTGATTTGTAGAAAAAAAGATAGAGCATGTTGTAAAGATTGTAAGGTAATTCTAAGAGAAAGTTAACCACCCAATATCGACTTTTAATTATGGATTTAAAAATAAAAAAAATTGACAAAGAAGAAAAGAGTGCATCGAGCTATTCAGATTAAATAGTGGAACCTCAAAAGCGAGAAATATTTAAACAAAAAGTCCTTCAAGGAAATGCTTGGAATTATGTTGGTACACCTTGTGATATGTGGGAAAATATGGCTATACATATTAGGAAAGTGGTGAAAGATGTGTTAGGTGAATATAAGGGAGTTGTACCGGTACAAAAAGAAGCTTGTTAGTGGAGTGAAGTAGTACAAAATAAAATCAAGGCAAAGAGAGCATGTTCCAAATTACATTATGCTAAGAAAATTAATGAAACTTTAGAGGCTTATAAGAAAGCAAAAAAGGATGCAGAAAAGACTGAAGAAAAAGGTAAAATTTGGGAGAATTTATATAAAAATCTCAACTCAAAAGAGGGTGAAAGAGATATTTTTAGGATAGCTAGGGCTAGAGATAATAAAACTAAAGATCTTAATTATGTGAGAGATGCATCAAAGATGAGGGTGAAAAAATTCTAGTGGTAAATGATGATATAAGAAATAGATGAAAAAACTATTTTTATAAGCTTTTTAATAAAAATAAAGATGTTAGTATTAGCTTATGAGAGTTAGCCAAATCAAAAAAGTATATAACCATAATTTCTACCGATATATTCAAAAGAATGAAGTCAAAGAGGCTCTTAACCATATGAAGGGTGGTAAAGCGGTAGGACCAGACAATATTCCTATAGAAGTTTGGAAAATACTAGGAGAAATAGGAATCACTTTGCTCATAAGACTATTTAATGAAATATGAAAAAACAAAAGATTTTGAGGAATGGAGAGCAAGTACACTTATACCCATATAAGAACAAGGGAGACATTCAAAATTGTGTGAATTATCAAGGTATCAAGTGATTCTATGATGAAATTGTGGGAAAGAATTATCGAACATAGGTTAAGACAAGTATCAAGTATAAGAGAGAACCAATTTGGATTCATGTCAGGCAGATCTACTATTGAAGCGATTCACCTTTTGAGACGTCTTATGGAACATTTTACAGCAAAAAAGAAAGACCTTCACATGATATTTATTGATCTAGAAAAAACTTACGATAGGGTACCGAAAGAGGTTATTTGGAGAACCTTGAAAAAAAGTAGTATCCCATTTACATACATTAACCTTATAAGAGACATGTACGATGGTGCAAAAACAAGTGTGAAGACTCATGAAGGAATGATAGACTTCTTTGAAGTTAATATTGGGTTACATGAAGGATCAACTTTAAGTCCATACTTATTTATAATGGTGATTGATGAGTTAACAAAACATATTCAAGATGAAGTGCCTTTGTGTATGTTATTTGCATATGACATTGTGTTAGTGGAAGAGTCTAAGGAAAAAGTTAATAGAAAATTGGAACTATGGAGAGAAGCATTAAAAAGCAAAGGCCTCCGACTTAGTAGAACAAAGACACAATATGGAATGTAAGTTTGATCATTTGGTTACTTCAGAGGACATAGAAATTAAAATTGGCACACATTGCATCCCCCAAGAGGAAAGTTTTAAATACCTAGGATCAATTTTTCAAAGTGATCGAAGAATTGATAGAGATGTTATGCATAAAATTAATGTTGGTTGGTTAAAGTGGAGAGGAGAATCAAATATTCTTTGTGATAAGAAGATTGTTGTAATTTAGAGAAACGTAGTGGATAATAATAGAGAATATATTAATAAAATGGAGAGTAACAATGGAGATCAGAGGAGAGGGCGGACCTCCAATGGAGGTCGCCGCCCCCCCTCTTTCTCTCTCTTTCTTAATCCAAGCAACTTAACCCTAATTACAACCTATCAACCCTTATATAAGGAGTTGTAAAATGGAAATTGACAAAAATACCCCTAGTATAAAAATTACCAAAATGCCCTTACGACTTCATACAATTACAATAATACTTTAAACATCAATTTTACTGTCCTAAGATATTATATGTACTAAAACTAACTCTAAAATCATATTCTTCAACACCCTCCCTCAAGTTGGGAGTGAGATACTTTGAACTCCAAACTTGTTAAAAATCTTCATTTGTCTGCAACATTCTTCATCTGTCTTCATCACTGGTTTAATCTTCAACAGCTTCTTTGGCTGCAACATCTTCAACTCAACCTTCCTGGCTGATCATATCAAGCAACATCTCTGGTTGCAATATAAACTTTGCCTTCCTGGCTAATCATCTCAAGAAGTATCTCTGAATGTAATAACCATCCTGGCTGATCATCTCAAGCAGCATCTCTGGCTACAATATCAACTCAACCCTCTTGGCTGATCATCTCAGGCAGCATCTCTGGCTACAATATCAACTCAACCCTCTTGGCTGATCATCTCAGGCAGCATCTATGGCTGCAACATAAACTCAGCCTTCCTGGCTGATTATCAACATGACTTTCTTCACCACACGTGCACGAGCGATCTCTTCGAGGCTTTGTTAAAATAACTTGAACTATCAAGAACATAAGGGTAACACAGTTGCTCCCTCTCTCTTTCTCCTTTCAATCATAAAGTATGTTTTTCAAATACATAGAAGATAGAATTAGGCCGTCTCTCACTTTCTTCTTGTCAATCACTAGAAGATGGAATAAGACCGCCTTTCTCTCTTTCTTCTTTTCAAACTTTTCAGTCTCCAAATAGTTAGAAGATGTAATTAGGCCGTCTCTCTCACTTTCTTCTTATCAATCATTAGAAGATGGAATGGACTCCCTTTCTCTCCTTCTTTTCAAACTTTTTCGGTCTTCAAATAGATAGAAGATGGAATTAGGCTACCCTCTTTCACTTTCTTCTTGTCAATCATTAGAAGATGGAATATGACTACCTTTCTCTCTTTCTTCTTTTCAAACTTTTTCACTTTTGTGGTTGTTGTTGGTGCTTATACAATATAATCTAGAAGATGAAATTTGGCATTGTACCCCTTAGGAGCCATCGCCATCTCTTTCTTCTTTATATTTTCCTGCGCACTCTAACACAATATAATATAAAAGATGGAATTTGGCATGTGCAGTCTCCCTTAAGAGCCACCACCCTCTCTTTCTTCTTTATCTTTTTCTGCGCTTTCTTGGTTGCAATATTTTCAATAGCTTCTTTGTGATACTGTTACATTTTATATCAAATTCTTCTGGCCTCTTCTATTTGTCATGCATATGTGGGTGATAAGTAAACCGATTTTATGCACTTTCTAAATTTTTCAGCCCCTTGGCTATCCATTTTCCAAGCAATCTCCTTTGCTGCAATATGTATCCTTCTTGATTTGTCATTTTCAGCAGTTTCATGGCCGCAATAACTCTTCGATTTTGCCTTTATGGCTGACTTTTCCAATAGCTTTCATAGCCGCAAAATTTTGCAACTTCAATGGCTGCAAATATAATCAGTACTACAGTATTCATAACTGTCATCTTTATATAATTGAACATCGGTGCCCCTACATGACTGCCTTCTATAAATATAATCAGTACTGCACATGACCTTTATCATTGATGATTGTTCCCTTACATATGATTATGCAGCATGTTATTCAACTAGCATCTCTTTCACCAGTACTGCCTCTGAAGTGTGAAAACACGACGAAACCCTCCTATCCAATTGACCAAGTGGAAGGTATTTCAAACTGTCTTGTATAAGTTCCATTATGATTCCCCATATTTGTAGCTTTCTAGATCTATTGATTTCTGCCACATTCACCCAAACGGTTTGGAATTGATGCTGTAACTTGATGCCATTCACTTTGACAACCTTTGGAGGATCTAAAGGTTTGGAAGCGGACTTGTCAGAAGTATGCTGTATCGTTTCCAGCTGCTTCTGGGTGGGCATGTCCCCTCTGCAATATCTATGCCATAGGGTTCGATAGGTCGATTCTAAACACTAGATATATTTGAGTCCATCACATACAAGGGACTTCAACATGAGTTCACAGAGACTCATCCTTAGGTTAGAAAGTGCAGGAACATCCGAAGCAAGCTTTAACGCTAACTAAATATAATCTTCTTCAGTTTTGGCGATCAAATGCTTTAAGCTAATTTTTGTAAGAAGGCTGACACCCACATAAGGAAATGTGTCTAAGCTGATATCCATTAAAGAGTATGCATTTCACTATGAGCATCGAGTTCGGAACCGCACATAAATTATTATTATTATTATTTTTTTGCCCAAACTTGGAGCACCTTTGGAGTTATCTTGGCAAGATTATTAAAACTGCCAAATGTAACAAAGCCATTTAAAAGTGCTGGTGTAGGACAAACATCGCATGTTTCTAGTAGTCCGTACAGTTAATCTTGTTAATGTAATAGGAGCACGGGCCTTTAGGGCCCGTGCCACCTTAATGGAAGAAGACCAGGGCCACCATGGCCTTGGCCCAACCGTTGGGGACCCCAACGGCTAGTGCTGGACAGTGCCAGGGGCTAGTGTTGGCCGACCAGCACTAGCCCCCCCTTTACCCCCTTTCTTGTTCTCTCTAACTCACTCATGTAATGCCTATATAAAAGCAATTCAATCTTCAATAAATTATGCAGTCTTGGCACTGCTTTTTGACTTATTGTGTACGTGCTTCCGCTCTCGTATTCATTATTCTTTGAGATTGGCATTCATGATTGAATGCCACTTGACTCTTGGCGATTTGGTGGATTTGATTTCGGAAATATCAATCTTTGATTGTTGACATTTATTTACATGGTATCAGAGCCTCGGATTGAAGAAATCGACTGCATTGGGAAGTATGCCACCACAAAATTTAAAGAATTTTACCAAACATGAGGTTAGTTCATAATTTTTGATTTTACATTAAATAGAAGGTAAAAATGAGTCATTTAGATGTATCATAGACTCGAAATGTTACCAAAGTTGGGCTAGGACAATGAAAAAGTATTTTTTGTTAAAGGATTTTTGGGATTACATCGATAGAACCATAAAGGAACCAACTTTGAATATTGATGATTTAGACAATGATGAAATTGTCAAAGCCCATGAAAAATACAATTTAGATTTAAAATTATGGGAAAAGATGAATGCAAAAATCACATGAATTATTTGCCAAAATGTGGATGAAATGCTTAGAAATAGGATTAGTGCTTTCGAAAATGATTTTAGAACTTAGGAATACTTGAAAAAGCTTCATTCTCAAGATGATTTTATTTTTCAAATTGATCTAATGGAAAGAATGATTATGCTCAAATAAGGAAATCTTAGTATTAGGGATTATCATAATAAATTTTCGGATTTATGGACTCAATTACGAAGTTTTGACAAATTTGGAAAACTTCACAATTTAGATGAATTTCAAGAATTTTTAGACAATCAATATTTTTTCTTGTTTATGCGTGGTTTAAGAGACAAATTTGAAAACATTAGATCAAACCTTATACATAGAAAACCTAGACCTAGAGGGGATACCTTTTTAGCCGATCTTGTTATGGAGGAAATAAGATTAAAGAATATGCATGTGGCGCGAGAAGCCGGTCTTGCCACATCAAGACCCGGAGCAAACTTGAAGACTTACAAGCCTCCACATGCCAAGAACAATGAAGGCACGGCCAAGAAGCTCACGGGACCATGGCCCAACAAGAATACTATTTATCATTATTGTAAGAAAAGTGGACACATTAAAACCACTTATCCTCTACTTCGAAAAAGGGGTGTAACTGTGAGAGCCATGGAAGAAGGAGGTGTATTGCCCAACAACATCAAAGCATACATAGAAGAGATCTTCAAAGAAAAGCAAGTATCTCCGGGAATGCTCTATCTACTTCTCAAGATATGTCTTGATTTTTGGATTTCGGTGCATCTTTTCATATGACACATAGTGAAGATGATTTGATTAATTCTTGTGAGACTATTGAAAAACATGTATTTACGGCCGATGGAACAAAACTTAAAATAAAAAAAAATGAAAACTTTCAAAAAGAAAACTTTAAAATTCAAAATGTGAGTCTCGTACCTAAACTTAATTTGAACTTTCTTTCGGTTGCTCAAATATGTGATAATAATTGTATAGTCAGTTTCTCATCGAAACATTGTGTGGTGCAGGATCACCTGTCGAGGAAGGTGATTGGTCAAGACCACAGAGAAAGTGGACTATACAAAATGGACTATCTTGTTATGCCAAATTTTGAGTTTTTTAATGTAACAAAAGATGCTACTCTTTGGCATAAAAAACTTGGACACTTGGATTCTCAAAAATTATGTAATATTCCCTTGATGAAAACAATTAGAGAGAAAAAGTTTGAATGTAAAGATTGTATTTTTGGAAAAATGCATCATCTTCCTTTTGGAGAACGGAATTATGTACCAAACAAAGCTTTTGATCTCATACATTCGGATGTTTAGGGCCCTGCGCCTGTTGCATCTAAAGGAGGAATTCAATACTATGTAATTTTTGTTGATGACTTTACTCGTTTCACATGGATATACCTATTAAAATATAAATCTGAAGTATTTAAAAAAATTATCGTATTTTGTAATATGATCAAAAACCAATTTGGAGCCACCATTAAAATCTTTAGATCCGATTCGAGAGAAGAATATATGTCTAATGAATTTCAAAAATTTATTGAAATAAATGGTATTTTTCATCAAAAAACATGCACCAAGATGCTCCAACAAAATGGTCTAGCGGAAAGAAAACATATACATGTTATTGAGACTTGTAGAACCCTGCTAATTGCTAGTAAGGTGCCTAAAAATCTATGGGCCGAAGCCATTATTACTACAATATATCTCATAAATAGAATGCCTTCATCTAACCTTTAAAATATCTCTCCTTTTGAAAAATTGTATAATATTCTCCCATACTATGAAAGACTTAGAGTTTTTGGAAGTAGGTGTTTTGTGTATACATACAAGAATGATAAATTATCACCAAGAGCCATTGAATGTGTATTCCTCGGTTATGGTATTGATAAGAAGGGTTATAGGTGTTTTGATCCTATAGAAGACAAGCTATATGTGTCTAAGGATGTAAAATTTTTTGAGAATGATATTTATTATGAGCCCAAATCCTTGCAGAATCCTGAATCTATATTTTCTCAAGATTTTTTTGAACTAGAAGAAGATGATTGTGACTCAATAGATCATGAAGCTATTCAGGAAAACCCTGTTAAAGACCATGACGCTTCACACACAACTGTTGATACTCACTCAATTGTCGAACCCTTCCCCTCACATTATACAAGACGCCCTAGAGACATCATTGATAACCATCTAGACCCTGATAGTACAATGTTGGAACCCAGGATCTCACGACCTCCCTAGCGATTTGTGTCCTATGAATCTTTTGAACCACAATGAAAGAATTTGATTGTCACTCTTCGTCAAGTTAAGGAACCTAGGTTCTATCATCAAGCAAAAGGCATTCCATAATGGGAAGATGCTATGACAGATGAACTCAACGCCCTAAACAAGGATGAGACATGGATAATTACGCCTATACCAAAAGACAAGAAAATCATTGGATGTCGATGGGTATATAAGATCAAAACTCATAGCAATGGAATTGACTAGTTGCTAAAGGTTATGCCCAGGAATATGGAATTGACTATAATTAAACCTTTGCCCCAGTAGCTAGGATGACTACAATCAGAATTCTCATAACGATTAGTGCAATTAAGCAATGGAATATTTATCAACTTGATGTTAAGAATGCTTTTCTGAATGGTTATTTGAATGAAGAAGTCTACATGAGTCCTCCTCCTGGTCTCAATCTCCCTCCTGGTCATGCCCTTAAGTTGCGAAAGGCTTTGTATGGTCTGAAATAAGCTCCTAAAGCTTGGTTTGACCGATTTGAAAAATTCATGCATTTGCATAATTTTGTGACTTGCTATACTGATATTGCATTGTTTGTACGAAAAACAAAATCATGTATTGTTATCTTGCTTTTGTATGTAGATGACATGATCATCACAGGCAGTGATGAAGCATGAATTTCAGAAATTAAACTTAATCTTCATCATGAATTTGACATGAAAGACTTGGGTCTACTAAACTATTTTTTAGGTATTGAGATCACTAAAAATAGTTGTGGATACTTTATGTCTCAAACAAAGTTTGCTAATGATATTATTGAAAGATCCGATCTTATAGATATAAAGATTGTTGACACACCGAAAGTTCTAGGCACCAAATTGTGATCCACTGATGGTGAGAAATTATATGACCCCACCCCATACTGCCAACTCATAGGTGCACTTACTTACCTCACCATCACTAGACCAGATATTTCTCATGCAGTACACACAACAAGTCAATTTCAATAGGTACCCACTTCTGTTCACATGAGTGCAGTTTTGCGCATTATTCGATACATTAGAAATATTGTTCACAAGGGAGTCTTCTTAACTTCCTCTTCTTCTTTTGATTTATCTGTATATACGGATGCTGATTGGGGTGGAGATGTCAACAATAGACACTCTACAACTAGTTTTTGTGTGTTTTTAGGTGAATCCCTTATTTCCAAGAAGTACAAAAAATAATAGGTGTTCCTCTCACCCACCGAAGCCGAATATCGGGCCATGGCTATAGCTGTAATGGAGATCTCGTGGATCATAGCCATTCTAGCTGATATGGGAGTTACCTTGCAACGCCCTACCATTATGTATTGTGATAATAAAAGCACATGTATATTGTCTCCAACAATACTTTCTATGAGAGGACGAAGCATATTGAGATGGACTGCCACTTTGTTCGTGAAGAATGTTTGAATAAGATCTCCTTGTATTATGTCACATCCGAGATGCGCTAGTTGATTTCTTCACCAAATCTCTTTCGGCGACTCAATTTCAATTCTTGTTAAATAAACTTTTTGTGTATACCCCATAAGTTTGAGGGGGGTGTTAATGTAATAAGAGCACGGGCCTTTAGGGCCTGTGCCACCTTAATGGAAGAAGACAAGGGCCACCATGGCCCTGGCCGAACCATTGGGGACCCCAACGGCTAGTGCAGCCCCCCCTTTACCCCCTTTCTTGCTCTCTCTAACTCACTCATGTAATGCCTATATAAAAGCAATTCAATCTTCAATAAATTATGCAGTCTTGGCACTGCTTTTGACTTGTATTGTACGTGCTTCCGCTCTCGTATTCATTATTCTTTGAGATTGGCATTCGTAATTGAATGCCACTTGACTCTTGGCGATTTGGTGGATTTGATTATGGAAATATCAATCTTTGATTGTCAACATTTATTTACAAATCTCCGCACATCTTAGCCACCTTCTTTCCTAAAATCTTGGGGATGATTATCATTTCCACCAAATCAGGGAGGTGATCTTCTATAACTGTTTTCTGGTTTTGCTTTCCCATAAGACCAGGAAAGTAACTTTCCTTAACAACTACCTTTCTGGTTTATACTTCCATAAAATAAGGAAAGAAATATGTAACTTACCTTTTTCAGCTCCACCATTTGATATTCAAAAAATTGAAATTATCCACCATGTAACTTAAAGAATCAAATCTTTCTTTCCAGAAATTTTTATAACCACTTTGGCAACCCATTTGTTCTTCCATCTTCTTTCTTGAGAAACTCAGAAAATAACTTTAAAGCTTCATCGTACATCCCGTTCTGATTGCACCCCACGATCATGGTGTTCCACGAGACTAAATTTCTTTCAGGCATTTCAACAAACACTTTCCAAGCTTCACCAAAACCCATCCTAACTTCAGGTGCCGCGAACAAATTCTTCAACACCCCAGCAGTGGAGTTCCCCTTTTTGCAAATCTCAATAAGCGAGAAACACCACAATGTTGTACAATCAACCTAGCAGTTTCTGCTACCACAGACAATCCTGAGAGAAATAATGGCTCTTTCTTTTGCCATTCGGCTCCCTCATTCAACCAAACTAATCGGAGGAGGAAGAATGCCCTCCGACACAAGAAGATTCTCAGAAGCACCTGTCTCCACCAATGAGCAGACAAGCGTAGAAGCTTTTTCTTTATCTACAGTTTATCTCGTACTAAGCAAACAAACCTGTTGCAGAAAGATCGTTACTTCCTAAGACACAAAATACACTCTTTTCATCATCCTACACTGTTTCTGTTAATTTACATGAGCATGGTGTTTAGACTCTGCATTACCAATCTGCAAATGGTCTAATATCTCTCTTATATTGGACTCAACACTTTCACATACTCCACTTTCCAATGGTAAAACAGACTTCGGACAAAACGCCAGATTTAGCAAAAATCATACAGCCGTGAAGGTTCACCTCTAAGTGTGCAGACATTGCATCAAAATTGCTTTGCATAAGAAATTGGCTATGGCCTTTGCTCAATGCACCGTTAAGCCATGTCAATGGCTTCACGTAGAGTGAGTGTTTGAGATGGCCACCAACTGCTTCCTGCAGAGGACGTTATTGGAGAAGGATGGCTAGATAATAACTCAGGAACCATGATTTTTCTTCTGCCACCAACATTTCGATTCCAAGATCTGATATCATATTGTAATTAAGAGAAACATAGTGGATAATAATAGAGATTATATTAATAAAATAGAGAGTAACAATGGAGATTGGAGGAGGGAACGGACCTCCAATGGAGGCCGGCCCTTCTCTTTCTCTCTCTTTCTTAATCCCAACAGCTTAACCCTAATTACAACCTATCAGCTCTTATATAAGGAGTTGTAAAATAGAAAATAACCAAAATACCCCTAGTACAAAAAATTATCAAAATGCCCTTACAACTTCGAACAATTATAATAATACTCTAAACATCAATTTTACTGTCCTAAGACATTATATGTACTAAAACTAGCTCTAAACTGATATTCTTCAACAAAGATACCATTAAAGTTAAAAGGTAAATATTATAGAGCAGCAATTAGACCTGTCATGTTTTATGGTTCTGAGTGTTGGGCATTTAACCATCAACATGTACAAAAAGATGTCTCTCACATAAATGAAGATGTTGAGATGGATGAGTGGTCATACAAGAAAAGACCGTATACATAATGAGGTTATTAGAAACAAATTAGGAGTGACACCAATAGAAGATAAAATGAGAGAACATCGTTTAAGATGGTTTGGACATATAGAAAGAAGATCATAAGAAGAACCTTTAAGAAGGTATGAAAAACTAAATTTGGAAAGTATTAAAAGAGGTAGAGGATGACAACAAAAGTGTTGGAAAGAAACAATAAAGAATGATCTAGCTTATTACGAGTTAACGACTAACATGGTACATGATAGAGCTCTGTGGAAACAAAGAATCCATGTAGCCGACCTCGTCTAGTATGGGAAAAGGCTTAGTTGTTGTTGTTGTTATAAATCCATAACTAAAAGTTGATGTTGAGTGGTTAAACTTTCTCCTAGAATTACCTTGCAATCTTTACAACACGCTCTATCTTTTTTTCTACAAATAAAGTAATCAATTTATGTTTGTGATAAGCCACTCTTATAAGTAATTAAATATTCATCTCATTTTTTGAAGATTGTATTAACTATAAAGAGATCAAATACCATGGCAAAATTTTAAATCTCCCTACCTTCCTCATTTATATCTCCAAAACCAAAGTTTCCATGAATACCTTGATATCTTGACGCCTCTTTAACGACATGTCCATTTAAGTCTCCTCTTAAACAAATAATCTCCCTCTTGATATCAGAAATTAATTTCTCACCATTTTGTTGAAGTTGCTCGATCCACATTTGCATGTTACTTTAAAGAATGGGTGGATCTCTCTCAAGCCACCTCTTACCATTGTCATACATAATTTGCCACGATCTAGTTTCATGGTTACCCACACTCCGCGTTGGAGATTGCACAAGTCGGTGATTCGCAAAATGATATGAAGGATTATTCATTGTGATTTTGTGATAAGGTCAGAATGGACCCTCAAAGCATGAGCAATTTCCAGGGGAAAGGTTGAAGTCACATTGCAAGGGAATGATGCAGGAGACCAACTGTTTGATAAAATGTTTCAAAGAAACTTCAACTCTGCAGGACAAATGTTCGATGAAATGTCCAAGAGAAATATTCACCTGCACATCAAGTGTTCGATGAAATGCCTAAGAGAGATGTTTACCTACATGTCAAGTGTTTGCTCAAATGCTCAAGAGGGTTGAAAGTTGAGAGAGAAAATATTTAAAGAAGGTATGAATAGTAGTGATGATTACTTCATTGAAAAAACAATTAAATGAAAATAAAAGGAAAGATGGAATGCAGAAAATCAGTCTTTTTCAATACACATGCATAACAAATAAAATCATAGAAGAGGCCAGAAGAATTTGATGATATGGAATATGGCAGTATCACCAAGAAGCATGAAAGTTAAAACCTTGAGTTGTTGAAGTAAACAGCCAAGAGGGCTGGAAAAGCGGTTGTAGTCACCATGTGAAATAGCATAGACCGACTAGTATAAGCAGATGTATTCTGCTATTTGAGTGGTAGAGAGAGGGCACCCAACCAACACACCGCCTGCAGCCACCATGTGAAGGGGCGCAAGAAAAACTGTGTGAAGTGTGTATGGTAGAGTAGTACCTCCTATCACAAAAGATCAGCTTTCTCATGAGTAGAAAAACATGACTTTTGAAGTGTAGCTGCCGAATCACTTTATGGAGAAGAAGAAAGAGAGAGGGAGCAAACGACACTCATAGAAGGGTCTTGTGCTACCCATGTGTTCTTGATTGTTCAAGTTGTTTTACAGAAGCCTTGAAGAGATCGCTCGTTTATGTGTGGTGAAGAAAGAACTAATTTTTTGGCAAGTTTGGAGTTCGAAGTATCTCACTCACAACTTGAGGAGGTGTTGATGAATATGAGTTTAGAGTTAGTTTTAGTACATTTGATGTCTTAGGACAGTAAATTTGATGTTTTAGGTATTATTGTAATTGTTTAAAATCATAAGGGTATTTTGGTAATTTTTTGTACTAGGAGTATTTTGGTCATTTTATGTTTTACAGCTCCTTATATAAGGGCTGATAGGTTGTAATTAGGGTTAAGTTGCTGAGATTAAGAAAGAGAGAGAAAGAGGGGGGCAGCCTCCATTGGAGGTTCGCCCCCTCCTCCGATCTCCACATTTTCTCTTCATCTTGTGTTGATGTTTTCTACTATTGATTATCCGTTGTGCAACCACGTTTTCCAACACCTAGTCTCTTATGCTATAGAAGAGCACTATTTAAAAAAATATTAATATATCTTATACTATGCAAATAGTCGATAATGTAAAGTTCACCTTCTCTATGGCTACGACCAATCACGAATCACCTTCTTCGAGAAGAGATCATTTACAATACATCCCGTTGATGAAAAAGTTACAACACAATTTTTATCCAGAATTTGAGATACAAAGAGTAAGTTTAAATTTAGTTTTGAAACAACACTAATTTTGGAGATTTCAAAGTTTTTATTTTACAAATTATCAATTTTATCTACATCTAATTTTGTTCTATCCACGGTGTAAATACATGATAAAGATTTTTTAACACATAAATTTGAAATTCTTTTATAAGAAATCATATGAAATGAAGCACGCAAATCAAGAATCCAAGAGGTCATACATTCAATTTCATTTGTTGAAGAAGAGCAAACCATACCAACTATTATTTTCTCTTTCATTTGAGGTTCAAGTTTCTTTACTTTTTCTTAAGTGTAAGAATGGAAAACAAAGCTTGTTGTTCCACTAAAGCCACTTTCTTTTTCAACATATGACAATTTGGTCTTATATGCTTGGCTTTTGTACAATGATTTTTTAAAATATTTTCATGCTTCCTTTTCCTCAGGTATAGCATTAACAGAGGGTTCTACCTTCGAACCACTTACATAACTCCATAACTTTTTAAAATATAAATAATTTTCCATAGTCTCAGCCCATGTTTTATAGTTTAAAGGTGTTAAATGAAAATTAAACCTTACATTCTTATATATATTCAAAGGAGAAAATAATTATAAAGAGTTAAACTTACAACAAAATCAATAACATTATCGGTATGCTTGTCGAGATGACAAACGACGTACCTACGATCGAGAATGATTCTGATACCATGTAATGAAGATGATACTTCAATGTAGCAACGAAAGGTTAGTGTAGTGTTGTTCGATGCATATCGTATCCTGTATTATTTTGGTCCACGATAAAATATGTATCGTATCATATCATATCATAGTGCATCATAATTTAATATTAAAAAATTAGTACAAATCCAAAAAAGTTAGAAAAATTAAAAAAAAATTGGTAATTATAAAGAATTCATATAATACAAGTTTAGTACATATTCATCATTTACCATTCAACAATTGAAAAAAATTATATATTTTAAAGAAAAAATGAAACATATTTACATTTACATATTGTAATCAGGATCATCAACTAAATAATTTTCATCTTCTCCTTCCTCAAGATCCTCACCACCTTCTCCTTCAAAATCAAAATCTTTATTTCCTTGATGATGTTGGGCTCCATCAAAATTAATCCATGCATTGTCTTCTTTGGTTAGGAGTGTATTTTCTTGGTTATCTTGCACAATCTAATCCTCTAATATATCAAAATTATCCAAACTTATTGAATCAAATTGGTTTTCTTCACTAATTACCTTTTTTAATTGCCTACAAGAAAGAAAAAGGTGGTCTTTATGCCATGGATAATTTAGTTATATCAAATTTTGAAACATGTGGGATTACTTGTAATAATTTTGGGCTTTGGTACAAAAGATTGGGGCATCCATGGATAAGGATTAATAAAAAGAAAAATCTTATTGGCGAACATTTTATTTTTTATAACAAGTAAAGTTCCAAAATATTTTTGAGCCGAAGCTGCTTTAACTTTCGTATATTTGATAAATAGGATGCCATAAACCAAACTATAAAATTATTCTCCCGTTGAAAAGTTGTATTCAAATAAACCTAGTTATGATAGGTTGAAAGCTTTTAGATATAAGTGTTATATTTATACAGATAAGAATGATAAGTTAGATCCCAAAGCTATTGCATGTGTCTTCTGTTGGAAAACGTGGTTGCGTAGCGAAGATTTAAAAATCACAAATATAAAGATGAGGAAATGTGTTCGGAGGAGGGGGCGAACCTCCAATGGAGGCCGCCCCCCTCTTTCTCTCTCTTTCTTAATCTCAGTAACTTAAACCCTAATACAACCTATCAACCCTTATATAAGGAGTTGCAAAATGTAAAATGACGAAAATACCCCTAGTATAGAAAATTACCAAATTACCCTTATGACTTCGGACAATTACAATAATACCTAGAAACATCAAATTTACTAAAACTGACTCTAAATTCATATTCTTCAACCCCCTCTCAAGTTGGGAGTGAGATACTTCGAGCTCCAAACTTGAAAAAAAAACTGGTTCTTTCTTCACTACACGTGCACGAGCGATCTCTTCGAGGCTTCTGTAAAATGATTTGAACAATCAAGAATACATGGGTAACACACGACCCTTCTATGGGTGTTGGTTGCTCCCTCTCTCTTTTTTCTTCTCCATAAAGTGATTCGGCAGCTATACTTAAAAGTCATGTTTCTTATACTCTTGAGAAAGCTGATCTTTTGTGATAGGAGGTATTACTCTACCATACACACTTCACGTGACTTTTCATGCTCCCCTTCACATGGTGGTTGCAGCCAGTGTGTTGGTTGGGTGCCCTCTCTCTACCACTCAAATAGCAGAATGCAGGCATCTACTTATACTAGTCGATTTGCGCCCCTTTACATGGTGACTGCAGCCACTTTTCTAGCCCTCCTAGCTGTTTACTTCAGCAACTCAAGGTTTTAACTTTCATGCTTCTTGGTGATACTGCCATATTCCATACCATCAAATTCCTCTATCCTCTTTTATGATTTGATTTGTCATTCATGTGTAGTGAAAAAGACTGATTTTCTGCATTCCATCTTTCCTTCTATTTTCATTAAGTTGTTTTTCCAATGAAGTAATCATCACTACCACTTCATACCTTCTTCAAAATTTTCTCTCTCAATTTTCAACCCTCTTGAGCATTTGAGAAAACACTTGATATGTAGGTAAACATCTCTCTTAGGCATTTCATCGAACACTTGATGTGAAGGTGAATATTTCTCTTGGACATTTCATCAAACACTTGTCCTGCAGAGTTGAAGTTTCTCTGAAACATTTCATCAAACAGTTAGTCTATTGTATCTTGGACCATAAGTTCACATAGGGAATGCCCATCTCAGTGGCGAGTTCCACACACTTATGAGCATACAATCCTGTCACTTCGTTTGTCCTCTCAGGCAACTCGGCAGCATTCTCACCAAACATGGATCCTGCTTCCATCTTCATCAATTGGAGGAGGAGTTATCAGCGCCACCAGCACCGAAGGTGAAGATTTCTTTATATGGAAAACAATCTTCCTAAGGTTCTCTTTATACTCTGGAATGGGCACATGTTGCCTCTCGCTAGTTCTCCCCAAGAGTGCTGCATCATTAGCTCCAAAGAATACAGTCACTGGATCCAATGGGGAATATGCGATCAAGCAGGAACAGAGCAAGCCTTTGCAACATCTAACAAAATGTACTTATCAAGTACCGTGTCCTATCTGCGCTTCAACTTGGAATACAAGCAAAGAGATTCATTTGGGTAGCCATGCATGTTGTAAACCTTGATCATCAGACCCCAACACCGAGCATCCGGTTGGGGAATTTCATCAAACACTTGACGTACTTTATCCATCTCCCCACAAACAACATACCAGAAACCTTTAGTTGCCCGCAAACTATTCTGCCTTGTAATAATAGTAGACTCTCGGCGGGGAATCTATCATCCTGCCTACGATAACTATAAAGGAGCACAAACTCTTCCATTAGTTGTTCACGAAAACATCAACAAGGGAGAAGATGCAGGAGCAAGCCATGGCTCGAAAAACTGTACAATTGAAACAACCATAATCAACAACCCGTTATCTTCCATCATATTATACATTCTTGTTACCACCTAGATGCCGAGAATTCACTGTTGAAGGCACATGCTATGCTTATGTTCCTGCGATGTGATACAGAAAGTACATTGCATCTTTGATTTGGTCTTGCTGCATAGCCAAACACGACCTTGTGTCCTATTACGTTCTTGGTCTCTAACTTGTCCAACATCCCGATCTCTTCTCCAATCATCACTCCCATTCATGTCATTGATTTCTTCAACTACAGATCTTAGATTCATGAAAGTAACAAAACCATAGCATTTACCTCCAATATGCCCATCACTGCCATAACCTGGGCATCGTTCGTTCCATCGCGTGCTTTGATACCATGTTAGAAAACGTGGTTGCGTACCGGAGATTGAAAAATCATAAACATAAAGAAGAGGAGATGTGGAGATCAGAGTGGAGGCCGCCCCCCCTCTTTCTCTCTCTTTCTTAATCTCACCAACTTAAACCCTAATACAACCTATAAGCCCTTATATAAGGAGGTGTAAAATGTAAAATGATGAAAATACCCCTAGTACATAAAATTATCAAAATACCCTTATGACTTCAAACAATTACAATAATACCTAGAAACATCAAATTTACTAAAACTGAGTCTAAACTCATATTCTTCAACATCTTCCTTGGGTACGGTATTGATAAAAAGGGTATTAATGTTACAACTCAAAAGAAAATAAACTTTATGTATCTAGAGATGTCAAATTCATTAAGATGATTGTTATTATAAAGATGAGTCACAAAGCACCCAAGATAGGTATATGTTTTTGGATGAAATCATGGATTAAAAGTCAGATGAAAATGAGGAAACACAAGAGCGAAGTATTGTCTAACTAAAGTATGAACCTAAAATTCTCGAAATTAGAAAAGAAATCATAAGACCTTTTGAAGGCCATTATATAAAGAGGAATCGAGAAAATGATAATTCTCCTAGCAAAAGAATCATAAAGTCCAATCAAAGATTTGTATCTTATGAAACATTTCAACCACAACATAGAAACCATATAACAATCATATCGAGTATCCTTGAACCAAATCATTATTATCAAGCAATACATAACTTAGAATGGAGAAAAGTTACTAATGATAAATTAGAAGCTCTAGAGAGGAATAGTACTTGGGCCATTATTCTGAAACCCAAACAAAGTAAAGAAAATTATTGGGTATAAGTAGGTCTATAAGGTTAAAACCCATAGTTATGGATCTATTTAAAGGTACAAAGCAAGACTTATAACTAAGAGGTATTCTCAAGAATATAAGATTTATTATGAGAAAACTTTTGCCCTTGTTGCTCGTATGACTATTGTTCGTATATTAATCCCTATTTATGTGATTAAAGAATGTGATATATATGAATTGAATGTTAAAATATTTTTTTTGAATGATAGTATTAGTGAAGAGATCTATATGGCTCCTCCTCCTAGATTAAATACTCTAAATAATTATGGCCTTAAACTAAAGAAGGCTTTATATGGACTCAAACAAGCCCCTAAGGCTCGGATTGATTTGAGAATTTTATGCATTCACGGGATTTTCGCTCTTGTTATACTAATACAGATCAAAAGAGATTTGTATGAAAATTTTAATATGAAAGATCTGGGATTACCTAGTTACTTCTTTGGAATAAAAGTAATTCTTTAGGAGATGTTATTTTATTTCATAAATAAAATTTGCTAGTGATATTTTTAATCGGCCAGGTCTGAGAGATAGATAAGAAAGTGAGCATGTCGGAGGTGATGGGAGCCTACTTCCTATAGACAAATAATATGAGCTTTAACGTATCTTACTATCACTCGATGAGACATAGCACATGGAGTACATGTGGCAAGTCAATTTCAACAAGCTCCCACGAGTATACACATGCAGCTATGTGGATTGTGAGATACATAAAGGATACTCTTGAAAAGGGATCATTATAACATTATCATCTTCTATTAAATTAACTACTTATAGTGATACTGATTGGGGTATGGATGACAATGATAGATATTTCACTAGTAGATTTTGTATATTTTTAGGTGACTCACTAATCTCTTCGAGATGTAAAAAATAACATAATGTGTCTCCATCATCTATGGAGGTAGAATATAGAACCATGGAACAGTGGAGATATCTTGGATTATTGAACTTCTAGCAGACATGGATGTCGCACTAGAGGACCCTACATAATTACTTTGTGATAACAAAAGTGTTATATATATTGTTTTAAATAATACATTCTATGAACGAACTAAGTATATTGAGATGGGCTATCACTATATTAATATTAACCTTATGTTATGTTCCTTCATAATTATAGCTAACAGACTTCTTCATAAACTCTATGTCAACCCTTAGATTTATGGTTTTATCAGATAAACTTTCGATATATACACCAAAGTTTGATGGAGGTGTTAACTTATAATAGAGATGGCCATTAGGGCCCAGTACTCTTCTGGCGCGGCCCCTTTAGACTGATCTTCAAGAGTCAATCTAAGTCACACAGACACTTCTAAGGGGTGGAGTGTCGACCTCGACACTAGTGCGACACCGACACCGACACCTTGTCGGTGCGGCATGAAAAAAAAAATGCAAAAAAAAAATTGTAACTCACGGATAAATGGGTCCGGATAATGAAGATTGATTTGTGTATTATGATGAAATTAGTAGTTGTTTACCATTTATGTGTTTTGCTTTAATATAAAGTTGTGTACTTACTATTGTAGCTGTATACAATATTAGCTTGAATGATTTTGGGTGTGGACAATTGGTTTCTTATTACTCAATCTGATTGGATTCTTGACTCCATACTGTATGCCTTTGCACAGAATAATCTCTGTCACCAAACACATCCATTCATAATCAGCACTACTTCCTTCTAGAGGGGTTGAACTCAGTCTAATAATGGATGCTTTTCCTCTGGATCGCAAAACAAGCTCAATAGATCTAGCCCATTCTCTATAATTTTATCTATCTAGACGTATGTTTGTGATTTGAAAGGGTTCAATCTTTGCATCCTGTTCGTATGTACCTGACATATTTTCTTCTTTCAACTTTCCATCCATCGTGTTCACGATCCACAAATATTACACAAAACTGATGATTTCTACTTGTTTAATCCCTTGATTTGTAATATTGACTGTACATGTTTTCAATAAACTTGTGTACTTAATACAATATTCAATCATATATTGCTGAAACGTTCTTTTCTTTTCCCTTTTTCAGGTTAATATTGATGATGTAGTGCAGATTTCTGCCAACCTACTGTCATTCATCCATAATCATCACCACACACGATCTGCTGCCAATATGCCTGTTAATGTTTGTACTGATGTATATCTGAATGTAAATGATGACTGCGATTGAAGACTTGAGAGAAGATGAAGACGTTGGCTGATAATCTGTGTCTGAATGTGAATAATGACTGCAACGACTTGAAACTGAATATGGATGACGTCTGCGACTAATGTTTTATATGATAGGCTGATTCAAGATCACGACTGAACAGTAGACAGACTTGTCTATCCTTGATTCATTCACATTCAACCCAAATAGATGCCGACACTTGTCTATCTAAAGATTTAATGCAGTTTCTTTTCAGCAATCATTCAAGAAACTAATATATCACTTACTCGATTTTTTTCAGGGATGAAATATCTCGGCTAGCTGCTCTCTTTGCGTGCGAGGCTCTGATACCATATTACAATATTTCAGCAGATTTTACTGAGAAGAATCGGAGGAAATAATATTATTCATCATAGTCTTGAATCTTCCATTGAATCGGCTCCTTCTCTGGGCAGCCGTTCTCTTTATTTTCTCACTACTCTACTAACCCTAACTAATCCCAGACTTTATACTAAACCTAATCTAACTTAAAAGACATAATTACCCCTATCTTTATGACACGGTTCCCAATGGATCTGATCCAGATCTATTGGGTCCAATTATGACTTTTGCTACATTAAACAGTACATTTATTTAGACTCAGACTTGACACTAACAAGACAAATACAATAACATAAACAAGACCCATTAACGAGCATAATCAACATCCACCATAGAGAACCCGGTAGGTGAGTATGTTTTTTAACCATTTGTTGATGCAGAAAAGCTTTCACAAAATAGTCGTCTATTGGTCAGCCTATAACATCAAACAATAGCATCCCCAACCTTCCAATCAGCTTAACCTCTTGTGCCATAAAAGTAGAGGTGAAAGGAGAATGAGCAATAGTTCCCTAATGAAAGAGTCCTTGATGATAATTAATGGATAAGGCAATCATGTGCATAGAAATGGTGAGAGCTTTTGTAATACCAGAACACCCTGCCTCAGTATATGCACCATATGGATAATTAATGGATAAGGCAATCATGTGCATAGAAACAGTGAGAGCTTTTGTAATACCAGAACAGGTCTCCCAGCCTAAGTATATGCACCATCTGCTAGTGAATAATTATTTTTTGGCCTTCAAGATGTGGTACATCACCTTATCATCTTGATAGTCACCCTGGAAAAGTGGAAACCCTTGGTGAGTGTCCCATCCCCAAACTATGAAAGTGATAAGGTGGATGCTGCAGGTATCTGACTTTGAACTCAATGTTGATTTTGTGTGTGTGCATTGCATCAGTATTGAGTAAAATTACAAACGAGAGGTAAGAAGAAGACCAGAGGTGCAGGTCGGCACCATCTTGGCTGCTGTCACCTTTTTTATTTATCTCTTAAAAAACCTAATTACATATTACAACTATATATAAGACCTAACCTAACTTGAATGACCTAAGTACCCTTACTTAATGACTGCTTTAGTGAGGATATCAGCTAACTGGTCTTTGGTTTGAACATGCTTTAACAAAATCAGTCCTTGTTGAAGCTTTTCCGACAAAATGGCAATCTACTTTTATATGTTTGGTTCTTTCATGGAACACAGGATTATTAGCAATATGTATACATGTTTGGCTATCACACCATATCTTCATAGGATGAGGGATCCCGACATCAAGTTCCTTTAATAAATGAGATATCCATATGGTTTCACTCGTAACTTGAGCCATTGCCCTATACTTAGACTCAACACTAGAGCGAGAAACAACACTCTGCTTCTTACTTTTCAAATATACGAGATTACCACTAACAAAGATACAATATCTAGTTGTGAACCTCCTATTAATTGGTGAACTGCCCAATTTGCATTAGAGAATTCCCCACTCTACATGTACTTTGATCTTGATAAACAACCCCACGACTTGGTGCTCCTTTAAGGTATTTTAGAATGTGAACAATTGCATCCCAATGTGTAGTTTTGGGTGATGACGTGAATTGACTAACGACACTCACTGCGAAAGCAATATCTCGGTCTTGTCATACGGTGAGGTACTTCGGTTTTCACACAACCCTCCTATATCTCTCTACGGCTTTTCCTATAAATCTCCATCCTCATTATTCAATTTCATATTAGCTAATAATAGGGGTGCCAAAAGGCTAAATTCTATAAATTCAATATCAGTCAACAAGTCTAGTACATACTTCCTCCGGAAGAGGAAAATACCCTTCTTACTTCTATACACCTCAATCCCAAGTAAATACTTTAGTTCTCCTAAGTCTTTTGTCCGAAATTGGCTCTGAAGAAATGTTTTAAGGGTGTCAATACCCAGGATTATCAATGCCGATTATTACAATATCATCAACATATACCATATTTTACTAAAAATACTCATTTGCATCCCACTGTCTTCCTCTCTGGTGGTAGATCTACAAGTTCTCACATTTTATTTCGTATAAGTATTGTAACCTTCCGCTCAGAATGTAGCTTGGATTCTTCAAATGTTTTTGGAATATAAATATTATCTGCATTCATCACAAATAACTTATACTCTTTTGGATAATTAGAATATGATACCATCTTTTGTATTGAATATTTTGCAACTTCACGTTTTCTCTTTCGAAGTGCAATAGGTAATTCACTCAATTCACTATCAAAATTATGGGAAGTAACCTCAGAAGGAGCTATATCTGATTCAGGAAGAGGATTTTGATTTAGAGTATTCGATTGGTATGGGAGAAAGGCCTTTCTTTCACCTCTAGTATATACTTGTCATTTCTTATCCCGAGGGAGTAGCATCTCTTCCTCTTCTCTTTCAGTCAATGGTGGAATTTCAACTGGTGAAAGTGGTATCATATTAGGAGAATGTATGTCTGATGAAAGAGTTTCCTGCATGTTATAAAATGGTATATCTTCATGGAAGATAACATCCATCGTAACATATGATTTTTTTATGACAGGATCATAGCATTTGTATCCCTTCTAAGTAGAGGAATATCTCAGAAAAATGCATTTAACCGATCTTGCGTCTAGTTTATCTTTCAAACTATGATGAATATAAATGAAGCACATACATCCAAACACTCTAGGAAGTAGATGAAACTGTTTTTAGGAAGGACATAAGGAATGAAATGGAGTATTACCATTGAGAATCCTGCTTGACATGTGATTTATAAGAAAAACTGTTGTTAAAACAACTTCACTCCAATAATATTTCGGAACATTGTATCCAATTAAAAGAGGTCTAGCAACCTCTAGAATATGTTTATTTTTCCTTTTAGAAACACCATTTTGCAGTAGAGAGTAGGTACATGAGGTCTGATGCAAAATCCCATAATTCGAGAAATATGAATGGAGTGATTGAGACATAAATTCACCATCATTATCTCTGTGAAATATTTTAATGTTACTTTGAAATTTAGTCTGCACAAACTCACAGTATATTGGAATGATACTTTTCACTTCATCATTAGTTTTCATGAGGTATATCATAGTAAATCTAGTGCAATCATCAATGAATGAGACAAAATACTTATATCCGTGCAATGAAGTAATAGAGCAAGGGCCCCAAATATCAGAATGAACAATCTCAAACAGAATGAAGGATTTTTCTTCACTCGAAAGAAAAGAAATCCGATGATGTTTTGCCTACTGGCAGGTTTCACAGTTCAAATTTAAATAATTATAATGAGCAAATTTAGTAATAGCATCCTAATTTTAGATAAAGGTAAATGTCCCAGTCTTTGGTACCATAGAGGTAGCTCCTCCTGTTTTCTCTAATGACTGTTGATTTCATTGTTGCTTCCTTATTTTCTTCATAAAAGTAGAGACCTCTCCTCACACTACCCCGACCAAAGATCCTCTCCATCCTCTGTTCCTGAAATAAACATCCAGTAGTATCAAAAATTATACGGCATTTCAAATCTTGTGTCATGACAAAGATTGATAATAAATTGACAGAGATGGAACATGTAAACCATTTTTCAATATGCCAAAAGATGTAGTAATCCTTCCTCTTCTAGCAATAGGAGTATGTGAGACATCTGTCTTCCTAATTTTAATTTGTTCTTCAGTCAATTCATAGGTTTAAAAAAATCTCTCTTCATGTGATCTTGTGTGCACTTTTGACATTTTGTCTTGAAATAAAGTTTCAATTATTCCTATAAACCTCTAAGTTTTGTATAGTACTCACTTACTGATCTTCCACCATGTTTGCATTTTCTAATTTTATCAATGAGATCATATTTCTTTCCTATATTCTTTCTCTTAGCATAGGCATCCTAAACTGCTAGCCAAATATCTTTGGCAGTTTTTAAAAACATGAATGTACTACCAATTGAAGGTACCATTAATTGAATCAGCCATGCACTAACCAGTGCATTCTCCTTATGACATCAAAAATACAGAGGATCTGAAGTTGGTGGTTGAGGTATTTCACCAGTTAAGTAGTCCCATCTCCCCCTGGCCATGACTGTCAGTTCTATAGATTTGGCCCACTGAATGTAGTTCTTTCCATATAATTTCAGATTTGTGATTTGAAATCCCTCTCCCTTATCAGAGAGATTGTGTTCACTTCTATTTCCTATATTGTTTCTTTCCATTATTATAAGAATCTAATCCCTTGATAGATTCGTGTTTGAGTATTTTCTAAGGTAGAGATTTCACACTTAATCCTTACAACTATGATATTAGTGCCCACAGCAAGAAAAAAAAATTGGCTTCAAATCACAGTGTATAATACTTGCACTTTTCATAACAATCAATGCTTCCTGATATAAATTAACAAAAGTAAAAATACTTAAAAGATGTGGCAGATTGGAGACATTCCATCCAATCTGCTTGTGAACGCACAGAAGGCCAAACATGGCTGTCTGCGTTTTCTCTCACAACTTATTCTATTTTAAACCCTAATCTCTTATTTATAAGTACCTTTTTAACTTGAAAGACTAATCTACCCCTATTGCTAATGATGTATTACATTTAAAACATAAGGAGTCTACTTTGAAAACCCGAATTATATCTTTAACACTCCCCCTCAAGTTGGGTGAAAGATATTAAGAACACCCAACTTGGATAAATTGTCTCTAAGTTGTCGACTGGTAATTGCTTTGGTAAGAAAATCAGCTCTTTGCTTTTCTCATTTGACATATTCCAGTTTGAATTCTTTGTTGGAGATCTTCTCCCGAATGAAGTGACAATCGATCTCCACATGTTTAGTTCGTTCATGACATACTCGATTGGAAGCCATCTGAATAGTTGCACAGCTGTCACAATATAGAGGTATAAGCTGTGTAGAATGAAATCCCAACTCACAAATTAATGAAGAAACCCACTTTCCTTCACATATAGCTTGAACAACAACTCTTTATTCGGCTTCTGCACTAGACATGGCAACAACAATTTATTTTTTTGCTTTTACAAGAAATCATATTACCACCGAGTAGTGTAATATAGCTTGTAGTAGATTTACGATCATCTTTAGATCCAGCCCAGTCAACATTTGAGTACAATTCAATACAGAAGTTATAACATTTTGAATACTCAAGAACCGTAATAGGTGTTGACTTAAGATATCTGAGGATGCGATATACAACTTCCATATGGTTTTTTGTTGGTGAATGCATAAATCTACTCACAATACCAATTGCGTAGGTGATATTTGGATGAGTAATCATCAAGTAAATGAGCTTACCCACTAGTTGTTGATATTTGCAAGTGTCTCTGAAATCTTCAACAACTTTTAATTCACTTCCATAGGAGAATCACTAGGTTTACAATCCAACATATTTGTTTCACGTAGCAGGTCCATGGTGTATTTTCTCTAATTTAAGAAGATACCTTGATTGGAGTATAATACTTCAATACCCAAGAAATAGTGGAGTCTCCCCAGATCTTTCAAGTCAAATAGTTTGTGAAAATTTTATTTTAATGTCAATATCTCTTCAATATCATCAACTGTCACAATGATATCATCTACATAAACTGCAAGAACTCATAACTTCATACTTCTCTTAAAAAATATAGTATGATCATTTATACTCCTACGATATCCCAAACTACATACAACATCACTGAATATTTCAAACCAAGCTTGGGGTGATTGTTTCAGTCCATAGATAGCTTTGTTTAGTTTGCAAACTGTCCCTTCTTCAATCTTACCACTTAATCCTAGAGGAAGTTCCATAAATACCTCTTCACGTAGATCTCCTTGTAGAAATGAATTCTTCACATCTAGTTGCCATAGATCCCATCCAAAATTAGCTGCCATACTGAGAAGTATTCTTTTTTATATAAGTTTTGCTACAAGTGCAAAAGTTTTATTGTAGTTAATCCCATATAATTGACTATATAGCCCTTGGCAACAAGTCTTGTATTATATCTTTCAATTGTGCCATCTGCTTTGTACTTAATAGTGAAGACCCATTTACATCCCACAATATTCCTGTTGTGGGATTTTGGGAGATTATACAGCTATTATTCTTGGCTAGTGCATCCAATTCTATTTTTATAGCTTCTCTCCATAAAGGGTGTTTGTTGGCTTCTTCAAAACTTAAGGGAATGTTATTCTGATAAGCATTTGCAATAAAAGTTTGATAGTATTTGAAATGCTATAGGTATTTCTAAGTCTTCTTCCACTCAAGGTTGCATATCTGAATCAAGGGAATAATCTTTGGGTCTTGGAGTCTATGAAGTCTCCTCCTAAGAATGAACAACCTTCCTCGGTCCCCTCTTATATACATTAATCTGCTTTGGTTCTGATTCAACTTGCTTCTCTTCTGTTGTATTTGCTAGATTTTCAATGTCACTTAGAACTAAGGGAAGAACATGAGAAGAGTTGTTTTGAGGGGAGGACAACTCCCCCTGAGAAGAATAATAGGGAGATGATTAACAAAATGTTACATCCATGGATACATAAAGTTTTCTTTATATTGGATCATAGCATTTATACCCCTTTTTTGTTTGAGAATAACCAAGAAAGATACACTTTACTGCTCTTGGATTGAGTTTATCACGACCAGGTAAATGAACATGGACAAAGGAGAGGCATCCAAAAATATGAGGAGCAACATGAAAGAGTTTAGGGTCATGATTAAGAATTTTTATAGGACACTCTCCCTTGAGCACACTACTAGGCATCCTGTTTATTAGATAGATAATAATAAGAATAGCTTCCCCCCAATAAATTTTAGGAATATTATGCTGAAAAAGGAGAGTTCTAGGTACTTCAAGAATATAGCGATTTTTTCTTTCGGCTATACTATTTTGTTGAGGTGTATATGAGCAAGAATCTTTAGCCGACCCCGTCTAGTATGGGAAAAGGCTTAGTTATTGTTGTTGTATACGAGCAAGAAGTCTCATAAAATATACCATTTGCAAGTAAGTATTTTTGCAATTGTCCATTAATATATTCACCCCCATTATCCAAGCAAAGAACTTTCACAAAAGTATTGAATTGAGTGAGAATAAATTTATGAACAATAGGAAAAAGAGCAAAAATCTCAGGTTTTGATTTTATTAAATAGACAATTGTCAGCAATAAAGAAAACAAAGTACTTTTGACCAAACAAAGAAGAAATAGGACTCGGACCCCATATGTCAGAATGTAGAAGTTCAAAAGGTTGGGATCTTCTAGACTCACTTGGGGGATAAGGTGTTATTTGGTGTTTTCCAAGTTGACACACTTCACACTCAAAAGGAATTTTATTTGACTCAACTTTCAAATTTGGAAAAACATAATGGAGCTTGGACACTAGTAAATAACCTAAACGTCTATGCCAAAGTTGGGTCTCCGCATCTTGAGTAGTTGCAGCAAAAGCATAATGTTGTGACATGTCTTCTAGAATATACAATTCTCGTCAAAAACTGCCACGACCAAAGATTTTTCTCGCCTTTAGATCCTGAAAAAACAACGAGAGGAATCAAATATCACACTATAATTCAATGGACGTGTCAAGGCGTTGACTGAGAGAAGATTTATAGGAAAGCTAGGAACATGGTAAACTCACTAAAAATATGTAAGACATGTAGGTCCACTTTCCTGTCCAATCATAAAAGAGATTGATCCATCGGCCAACTTAATTGGCTACCAGTCATATAAGAGATTGATCCATCGGCCAACTTAATTGGCTCCCAATCATATAAGAGATTGATCCATCGGCCAACTTAATTGGCTCCCTTTTTTTAAGTAGATGATATTCTGAAAAATATGAAGCCTTTCCAACCATATGATTTGTAGCCCCAGAGTCAATAATCCAAATTTTAGAATGAAAAGGCGAGAATGGTTTACCCTTCAATGTGTGAGTAGCAATGGACGTGTCAAGGCGTTGACTGAGAGAAGATTTATAGGAAAGCTAGGAACATGGTAAACTCACTAAAAATATGTAAGACATGTAGGTCCACTTTCCTGTCCAATCATAAAAGAGATTGATCCATCAGCCAACTTAATTGGCTACCAGTCATATAAGAGATTGATCCATCGGCCAACTTAATTGGCTCCCTTTTTTTAAATAGATGATATTCTGAAAAATATGAAGCCTCTCCAACCATATGATTTGTAGCCCCAGAGTCAATAATCCAAATTTTAGAATGAAAAGGCGAGAATGGTTTACCCTTCAATGTGTGAGTAGCATGGGCTAAAGTAGCCTGAGAAGTAGAAGCGTTATGGTTTTCTCATAATTTTGTTTCTAAGCCTTCAATTCTCTTAATAAGTGTTTGAATATCATCTCTAATGAGCATGGAACTCTCAGCAATATTGACTGAATTACTTTTGGGTATGTGGAAGTCAGGACGCCCATGTAATTCCCAGCAATTTTCTTTTGAGTGTCGATGTTTTCCACAATGAGAACAAATAATTTTATCCTTCTCATCATAATAGGAGTGTCCTCTTCCACGACCTCCGTTATGTTGACCACCTCTTCCACGATAATGTGAAATTTCTCCTCTACTTTGTAAGGCATGTTGTTCTGTGGTATTACTGTTATTCTTCTCTAAATTCCTGCAATCTTCTTAACGAATAAGTAAGGAGTACATTGTACCAAGTGAAGGAAGTTCGTCCCTACCCAGAATGTTGATCTTTATAGTCTCAAATTCAGGATTTACACTCCACAGCAAGTCAAATACTTTTTTCTTTTTATTTTTCAAATTTCTTTCTGCATAACATGATGAACACTTGCTATTGGTATAAAAGAGAAGTTCATCCCATAATCCTCAAAGATCTCATAGTACTCACTGATAGAGTGATTTCCTTATTTACATTTTCTTATCTTTTCTAAGGTTTCATATTCTTTTGCTACATTCTTTTTTCTGGAATAAGCTTCTAAAACTATACTCTAAATTGCATGTGTTGAGTTAAGAAACATAAAAGTTTTAGCTATTGTTAGGATCATTTATTGAAGTAACCAAGATGAAATCAACGCATCTTCTCTATGCCAACTGGTATAGTGTACGTCATGTTGTACTGGGCATTGAATTTGTCCCATGAGATGAGCCCATCTCCCCCTTGCTATTACTGTCAACTCTACTGACCTAGACCACTCCAAATAATTTCTGTCATCCAGTTTGGTAGATGTGATTTGAAAACTATCGACCTTGTCGTGTATGGGTTGTTCAGAAATTTCGTAGGAAGTTTCAATCCTTCTTCCTTTGCTTGCCATTTGTATATATATCTATTCTCTTCTTCCTTGTTTGGGTTTTGCTAAAGGAGATAAAGCAACCACCAGAGACCAGTTGTGTTGTCTTTATTCTCAAGAACACACCACTATCAAAAAAATGATGAATCTGATACCAAGAAATTTCCTGCTACAACGAAAAATTGCAGCTAGCAAACCTAATTCTTTGAAAAATCAAATGGAGGTTCTGATGGTGCTCAAACTGTTCTAGAAGGCAAGTCAAAGAAGCAACTTAAGAGTAAACAAAAAATCACAAGAAGAAAGTTAACTCTTGCATCCCAAATGTGAAGGGTGTGATTAGAGCATATGAATCTTCAGAAAAAATTAGTGAACTAGTTGGAATTGGTTCTTCAGCCAAGAAACGACTTCTTGATATATCTCGATCTAAAGGAGAATGACAAAATAACATGGCTTTGATGCCTGATTTGTATATGCTTTATTGGTTTCCTCCACCATCTACTCATCAACAATGCCCTTCTGCTTGCAAGATTGTTGCCGTAAATAAGCAACACTCCTTTTATACCGGAGATACGTTGGATCTAGTGCAAAGAGAGGGGAGGTGAACAAGGCCGACAATCTAGGATCGTTATAATCAACCTCTTGTATCTCATCATCAGAAAGCACTTCCTGCTTTTTACCTTTTTTCTTCTTAGACTTCAAATTATACTCCTTGACCTTATTAGCTGCAACAAAAAACTTCAGAAATTTTCTGCACCCTGTCCTTGTGCAGTCACACACGTATTCTTGCAGAAAACGCCTCACTTTATCGCCTTGTAGGCTATGATACCATGATATAAATTACTACTACAACTACAACTAAGCCTTTTCCCATACTAGATGGGGTCGGCTACATGGATTCTTTGTTTCCACAGATCCCTATCATGTGCCATATTAGCAGTTAACTCCCAATAAGCTAGATCATTCTTCATTGTTTCTTTCCAACACTTTTGTGGTCGTCCTCTACCTCTTTTAATACTTTCCAAATTTAGTTTTTCTAACATTCTTAGAGGTTCTTCTTTTGATCTTTTTTCTATATGTCCAAACCATCTTAAACGATGTTCTCTCATTTTATCCTCTATTGGTGCCACTCCTAATTTGTTTCTAATAACCTCATTATGTATACGGTCTTTTCTTGTATGACCACTCATCCATCTCAACATCTTCATTTCTGTCAGAGACATCTTTTGTATATGTTGATGATTAAATGCCCAACACTCAAAACCATAAAACATGGCAGGCCTAATTGCTACTCTATAATATTTAACTTTTAATTTTAATGGTATCTTCTTATCACAAAGAATACCTGATGCTCCTCTCCATTTTAACCAACCAGCATTAATTCTATGTGTAACATCTCCATCAATTCTTCCATCACTCTGAAAAATTGACCCTAAGTATTTAAAACTTTCTTTTTGGAGAATGCAATGTGTGCCAATTTTAATTTCTATGTCCTCTGAAGTAACCAAATGATCAAACTTACATTCCATATATTCTGTCTTTGTTCTACTAAGTCGGAGGCCTTTGCTTTCTAATGTTTCTCTCCATAGTTCGAATTTTCTATTAACTTTTTCCTTAGACTCCTCCACTAATACAATGTCAAATAACATACACCAAGGTACTTCATCTTGAATATGTTTTGTTAACTCATCCATCACCATTATAAATAAGTATGGACTTAAAGTTGATCCTTGATGTAACCCAATATTAACTTCAAAGAAGTCTGTCGTTCTTTCATGAGTCCTCATACATGTTTTTGCACCATCATACATGTCATATATATTAACCTTATAAGAGACATATATGATAATGAAAGTAAAAATACTTACAAGATGTGGCTGATTGGAGACATTCCATCCAATCTGCCTGTAAACGCAGAGAAGGCCACACACCGCTGGTGCGTTTTCTCTCACAATTTATTCTATTATAAACCCTAATTTCTTATTTATAAGTACCTTTTAACTTAAAAGACTAATCTACCCCTATTGCTAATGATGTATTACATTTAAAACATAAGGAGTCCACTTTGGGAACCCGAATTATATCTTTAACACTTCCAGCATCTGATCACGCTCACGATGTAGAAGAAAAACTCACACTGTATGATACCAAGGAACTCCATTATCGCCGGCTTCCTGGAATTCTCTAGTCTGACTGGCAGATTGGAGCAGTAAATATTACACGACTGATGCTAATTGGAGCAACAAATATTTCACGATAGATGCCTTTTCACGACAACAAATATTATCGTATATTCAGATGCAAATTAGATACCAACGACGACCAACTTATTGAATCCACAATATTTCAAGGGATTGATAGCCAGCCAAAGGGCATCACTCGTGGGTGTCTGAAAAATTTATACCTCAAGGGAAGAAATCAATGATTGTATCTGAACATCTACAACTTACTGAATCCACGATTCTGGTTTTCCCAACATTTCAGTCATGATTTCCACCGAGACAGACTCTGATACCATGTTGATTTTGTGTGTATGCACTGCATCAGTATTGAGTAAAATTACAAACGAGAGGTAAGAAGAAGACCAGAGGCACAGGACTGCCGTCACCTTTTTTATTCATCTCTTAAAAAACCTAATTACAGATTACAACTATATATAAGACCTAACCTAACTTGAATGACCTAAAGTATCCTTACTTAACGACTAATCATGCCTAATTCCTAACGGATCAGATCCTGATCCATTGGGATCCAAATCATTTGCAGACATAATCATAAGTGCAGATACATAACAGAACACTTAAATTTCAACTTGGTTTCCAACACTCAAAATCACATATGAACTGTTTACTATATGCTTTGGTTTTAGAAAATTGATTGATGGGATTGGATATTGTTGGGTACATTTCGCATTCATAATTATGATTGATAGAGGTATTTTTTTCTTAGCTTTCTTGATTGCCACTTGCACTTTATGTGTCCATTTTTTTCAAACTCAACACAATTGTGTTAAATATTTGGTGCATTGAGTTAGTCCCTTTTGTTTTGGCTGATTCTCTTTGTAATCCATTTTTCACAGATCAAACAACATTTCAACACAATTGGTGTTCCAGTAGATGTCAAATATATCGATCCGACATACATGATTCGTGCATGCCGCGCGAATGCCTCTGATGCAATTCTCTGTACCGTCCTTGGGCAAAATGCTGTAAGTCAAAATTCAGAACCTTATGCTTTCATGTTGTTAATCTTGAAAGGGAAAGTATGAATGCGGAACCATATTTTCCATCAAATGCTTTTGGATTGCCAGTAAACGACTATGTCCAATTTGAGTGGTAATATACCCGAGGAAAGGAATTGATTCTGACCATGGAATTTTTTTTGCAAGTGTTGTTCATGCAAAGTGAGGCAACTGCAGTATTGCGACATGTAGAGAGACTACTTTTTAACCGTCATCTGTTAGTCCCCAGTGCATCAGAATTTTGTTTTCACATAAGCTACCTTATTAGTGAGTAGAAACCCGCATCTCATATGGGCGGGCCTCTGTGAACTTGTACAGAGTCTCCAATGCATCAATCACACACATACGCACATGCACACACACACACAAGGAGTGCCTCATAGTCATGTCATATTTTATGACGCATTCATGTTTATAAAAAATGAACTCATCTTTTTGTTATATGCTGCTTCGGGGAGCCACCTTCATATCTTCTTCAATGAAGATTCTAACTTTGACAAAAAAAAGTGAGCTCATCCTTTTCAGCTCTTAGGCTCTGATGAGCTGTAAACAAGCTGATAACAACCAAGCTAAGTTGGTGCCTAGCTCAGCTTGTTCAATTCATCAGCTAAACAAGATGAGCCATGAGCAGAGACAATTACAAACAGCCAGAGCTCAGGTTGTTCAACTCGTTTTACAACCCTAATCCCATCTCCTTATCTGAATTTGTCCCGAGCTTTAAAGTTAACAAAAAACAGAGAACCATCCTTGTTTGTCTAATTTTGATGTATCATCTGCTCCTTTTCTAAATCTGTAAGTTGTTGATGGTTTGCGTGCAGGTACATGGTGCATTTGCTGGTTTCAGTGGGATCACAGTGGGCATATGTAATACTCATTATGTATACCTGCCTATTCCGGAAGTCATCATGTCTCCAAGGTTTGTTGATCCAAAGAGTAGGATGTGGCATAGATGCTTAACATCAACTGGTCAGCCCGATTTCCTCCCTTAGTTCCTTGATCCTTCCTCTTCATTGTGGCTGTGTTTATCGAGCAAAATGGCCTGCATTACCAGCTTCCTCACTTGCCGAATTTTTATTTAAATTGCTGACCACAGTTATCTTTGACCGAAATGCTGATTATAGAAGGCCGTTGGAGTATGATTCCAGTTTTATATGCAAGGGAGGAAGTTCCATTTTTTATCATGCACATGCAAATAAGATATTGTAAGACTATCCTTATTGATGCCTCTTGAATTCTTTCGAGATTGTTAAGCTATTTGCAAAGTTCTTCCTGTTGAGTGTATCATCATATATCTGTTCTAATGGCCGGTTGGGTTTGGGCAGACCCTCTCAACACCCCGGTATCGAACTCCTGAACCCTTTTTGTGCGCTCGCCCAAAACCTGTGGTAATGCATGGCGTCTTGGTTACCTGCTTGTCCTAAACCCACCGGGTATCTCACTGTTCCGTCATGAATTCCTTTGAACTCGTATTTAGTGGCACTATGTTCATGGAGCGCGGGACGTGGTTGGGACGAAAATCCTCATCCGGTGCCAACAAGGCCCATCCTTGTCCCTGTGTCCCCACAGGGACCCGGAAAAGGAGAAACATTCGAACGTGTTATCCCTATCCCTGTGAACCCATTTGGGAAACGAGAGACGTTCAAACGCATGGTGGGACCTTATTTTTCGATATGAAATGAAACCTTAATTTATGTAAAATATATATAAATTTAAACTGATTATTATGGATGAAATATAGAGAATGAGGGTGAATTCACGAATTTAAAAAAACAACATTTTTATAGTTTATTTTATTTTTAGATGAATCTAACTTTCTAAAATGAGTAAGAGGAAGAATGAGGCTGGGTCCGTGGGGTAAGGAATCCAGGTTGAGTTTGTGGGGTAGGGACTTGCTATCCTCATTCCTCCTGCTCTGATTTTTGTCGAAATTTTCTTGGTCTCTCAATCTCCGTCTCCTGTTTCCACTCCTCGCAACACCTTTACATGAACATCCGTAGCAGTATGTGAAGTGAATAAATCCCTCAATAAGGAAGAGTTACCTGTGAAAGTTGCAATCCCTTATGAAGAATAGCTTTACAATATCTTATTACATGTGCATGATAAAAAAAATGTTCATTTAATTCATATAATCTTGAAGGCAGTGTTGATCTCTATCAATTTGCCACTTCTTGACAATAGACAAATAATTAATCAGTTGAGTGCAATCAAAATGATTAAGGTGCAAAACAATTAAATGAAAATCGCAGAAACAGCAATAGCTCACCTGGGTGGGGGTCGATTAACAAGTTGAAGGTCATGAGTTTGATTGATACTTGGGGCGTGCGTCATAACTCCCTCCTACTCTTCACCCATAAAGAAAAAGGAATTAAACGAAAAATCTTCATTATGAAATCAAGCTTTTCTTTGGTTGATGAAAACAAGTTAATAACTAGCTTAAACCAGTTGAAGAATTAGATTAATATAAACCAATTCAAAGCTAATTTGGTCATATCAAATTTTAAAATGTTCTAAAATGCATTTGAATAATGTTTTTATTCGAAGGAAATATCTTGTTTGCATGGCTTCGTCGTGCAACTAGACGAGCCAATTTTATTTGTACTGGAGTTAGGACACGAAGATTCTAATACTGAATCGTCCGATTCAATTGAACTTCGTTAGTTTGCCCCACGATCCGGGGAGTTCAACGAGAGAAGGTCGACAAAGCTCCGTCTCTACTTCAACCTTTTCCCCATCTACTGCTCCCTCTTCCCCAATCTCCGGCTGCGGAAGTGTGGTTTTCCGGTGTCGAGCAGCTGCCTGACAAAGCTGCATCATTGGGTATGCATCTTTGTGTGTGTGCGCGCGCGTGTGAACGAAAGAGGGTGGCGGTCGCATTTTCCGCCGGCGGGCACACACCCGATACCCTGGACTTTGTTTTTCTCCAGCCAGAGCTAATCGTATCTTTGATTGCCCCTTTCTTCTTGTTATCGAGTAGCCCTTTCTTCATTCCGCTTCTTTCTTTCGATTCCAGTCTGCGTTAATGTTGTTTGCAGTTGAAAGATGGATCCTATTTAGAAGGATCCAAGTAGCAATTTTCATGATGTTGTACTGCATAACCCAGTAGCGATGGTCATTGTCTGCGTGTTGATATGTGTAATTTGCTAGGTATTGTGTTTTCTTGGCTATGTTATTGTTCTGCGACAAAGAAGTAGTTATCATGGTGTTCCGCATGCAATTTTAAATAGATTGGTACCAATGAAGGTCTATTTCCAACTTGTACAAGAGAAACTCTTTTATAGGGATTTCATTGGGTCAGATTCGTACTTGAATGTGATTACAGTTGGAACTTTGATTGGTTTCATTGTACTAAAAAGGTAAGATCTGGTTAGATAGAGAATCTGACACATCCTAATTCAGAAGTTGGGTTCCAAGCAGATTTAGATTTGGATTCAGGTTATTCTTTGATCCTCTTTTGTTTGTTCTCTACTGGCTTTGTACTTTCCGTTTCTTTTCCTAAAAGTATTTGTTTGGTGAATTTCGATGTGTCTATGCCAGTGAAAAGAGGAGATGGAGCTATTGTTGTGTCAAGGGCTTGCCTTCTGGAGTTAACTAACAAACTGCTGTCATAGGTAGGAAGGGCCGCCTGCAATATTTAGCTTTGTACTTCATTTATTTATCAAAGATTGACATGTGATTCATAATGCTTCGAAATTGAGAGATGAACTCAAGAACAACATCAAAACGCAGCCTGTTTATCCCTCATTATAACAGTGCATGATATCATCCTAGGAGAGGTAACTAAGTTATGTGAATCTTGGAAAGTGTTTATTTCCTTTGTTTGTCTGAATCATACTCCTGGAATTTATGAATTTTTTGATGTATTAAGCTGTTGTATGCTCATAAATTTGTCATGATGCTGTTGTTTTATCTCCAGTAAGAGTTTTCAATATTTTGATTGTCTGATAGCTGGGTGAATTTTTTGCTGCACTTATTTCGAAATTATGCTGTTCAACATTCTTTGTTTTATAAAGGATATTTACTACGCTTTTCTATGTTTATACCTACTGTTAGTGGGACTTAATTCAGTATTGATTTCTATGTTATTTCTCCTTCAGTACTGTGGCAGTGCTATTGGTGGCACCAATGTGGTTTGTTGGGATGTGGAATTGAAAAGGAGCTAATATTTTCAGTTGTTTTTGAAAATATCCTGTAGCAGATTTGACTCGCTAAGCTTGAAAATGAGTCCCGAGTTCCCTGAAATCCTTATAGTTGAAAGATGTGAATTTCATTTGCCTTCTTTAGAAAGCTTGGGCGTTTTGTGTGAATTGGAACATGTAGAAACTTTCCATTACTTCAGTAAATATCACAATTATGCTGTATATTGTAGCGTCAGCCTGTCAGGGCCTGAACCAATGCTATTTGGTGGATGCCGGAACCTAAATTCTAGTTACCAATCTTTATCAGATGCATTGTGCCATGTTGTAAGACAATTACTTTTACATGCATGAAAAGACACATTTTGTGAGTTTCCTTTTACATGTGATGTCATAATCAAATTTAGTTCAGTGCATCAGGATCGTTCCATGAGATCTTATCTTTGTAATGAACCAAGCTTCCAATCACGGGTAACTGCTACAGTCTATCAATACTCAATTGCACAATGCAATCCACACAAACAAATCACCTAACACTTAGGTGTGCATAAGAGAGTGAAAGCAAGAAGAAAAATAGTATTAATTCCAAGCAGTAAGGCTTATATAAATCATGTTGATACTCAACCCTTTTTTATAGGACTGAGACAAAGAGCTGTTGGGAGCAATGCTGTCAATGGTTACATACATTTACACCCCCCACCCCCCCGCTCCCCGGCAAAAAACTTTACAAGGGTAATATAGAAAGTCTGTCTACTAAAAAGTGGAATGTTGGCACTGCAAGAGACTTGGTAAATATGTCTTCAAGTTGATATTATGAACAAACATTATTGAAGGTTAAGGTTTCCTTGCAAATATTACTCACGAACATAATAACAATCCATTTCGATATGCTTGGTCTGTTCATGAAAAGTGTTATTGTTTGCTATATACATAATACTATTATTGTCACAGAACATTACATGAACTGAATTAAGGTTTATGTCTAAATTAGTGAGCAACCTCCTTAGCGAGACTAATTCAATAGTGGTGTGGGCCATAACACGATACTCTGCTTCGGTAGAAGAGAGACTTTTTGCTTCTTACATCTCCATGATATGGGTGAGTCACCTACAAAGATACAATATCTAGTGGTAGAGTGCCTTTCATTAACATCACCACCATAATTCGCCCATTAACATCACCACCCCAATTCACCCATTAGCATCACCACCCCAATTTGCATCAGTATAAGCATTTCAATTAAGTAAAGAGGAGGAGGATAAAAAACCCTTATTTATAGTATTTGTGACATATCCCACTACTATGCCACACAGACACCTCTAGGAGGTGGGGTGTCAGCATTGACACTGGTGCGACACCGACACCGACACGGTGTCGTCATTTGACGACACGGTCAACGTGTTAGTGCGACTTTATGGTTGCGGTCAACGTGTCTGAGGTCACGTTCGTCCAATTTCTAGGGCAGAACTTTAAAAGACCCTGCTCGACATTAGTTGCACCACTCCCCTCCCGCTCGATGACATCAACTGCAGCAGGCCCCTCCCACTCGACATAAGCCGCAACGCGCCCCTCCCGCTCAAAGACATCAGCTGCAACAGGCCCCTCCCGCTCGACATCAGCCGCAGCACGCGTGAAGAGGTTGTTCAGGTGAAGGTTTTGCCAACCAGAGGTTTTGAGGACGTTCAGGTGGTACTCAATATTGTCGGCATGATTGGCATAAGCTTGCAATCTCAACATCATACTGTCATCATCATGCTGCGTTGCAGGTAATGTTCTCCTGGATCGCGAGTCAATGCTTCCCCTCTTTGATGGTTTTGAAATTAAAAGAATTGGAAGAGAAAACAATAGTTATTAGAACATGAAATTGGTGCCATGGTATTTGAGACATAAAAGAGAGGCCACGGTATTTGCTTGGGAAGAAGCCAATTTTTAACCTTGCCCTTTCCCAAATCATACTTTGCACAGAGTCGGTCCAGTTGTAGTAGTTGCTTTTATTGCCAATTTCCCCCCTTTCCCAACATCATACTTTGTGGATCGGACCTTGCCTTGTTGGATTTGCGTTTAGTTTCATTGTCAGACAAGATAAATTGTTGAAAATGAATAAGCCATTCGATATGTTCAGTGTGTCATGTTGTCATTATTCAGCAGTTTTGGATTCAGTTTGTGTTTCGTTGCAGTTTTGCATACTTCTGAACATAAAGCTATTTAAGCCTGAATTATTCGGTCGCAGGCCCGCAACACGCGTGAAGAAACCCTCTATTAAGTGTTAAGCCTTTTGATTACTTGTATATCAATATTATGACTATGCCTGACTCCATCTCTTATTTGTTGTTTTGATATTTTGTTTTTCAATCAGATTGGGAAATTGTGAATTTAGTTGATCCTAAAAATGGCTGACAATAGAAAAGGAAAAGGAATATCAATTGGTACTGACCCTACTATTGGGAGTTCTGGTGGAAGTGTTCATTCAAATTCAGGATCAACAACAAAAGTTTCAAAACCTTCAATACCTCGTGATGCACCATTGTGGATGTACATACAAAAGGAAGAATTATACGAAGGTGGTGGAGGTAATACACATTTTATGTGTAAATTTTATAACATGAGTTTTACATGATCATATACCAGAGTGAAGGCAAATCTTTTAAAATTATCAAAATATGGTATAAGAGCATGCCCGAATGTGGATGAGGATTTACGAAGACAATTATTGAAAAAACAAGATGAGTATAAAAAAAGAACAAAAGGAGTGAAAAAGGAACAAATATTCCATTATTTGGTGGATACAAAGAAGATGCAGAAAAGAAAAGAAAGTTAATGCAAAGTGAATTTAAAGGTTTTAGAGGAGGAGCAATTGAAAAATCATTTAATGTAATTGGAAGGAAGGAGATGGATAGAAAGATTGGAAGATTTTTCTTTTCAAGTTTACTTCCTTTTAATGTAGCAAGAAATCCATATTGGAAAGATCTTATCACTTCATTGGCTAATTGTAATTTACATGGTTATGTTCCTCCAAGTTCTGAAAAATTGTGAATCATTATTCTTAAAGAAGAAAAAGCCAATATTGAAAGGCTTTTAGAACATAAGAAGTTTTCATGGGAAACTAATGGTGTTTCTATTGTTTCTGATGGATGGAGTGATATTCAAGGGCATCCACTCATTAATTTCATTGCTTATTCAATTAGTGGGCCAATATTTTTGAAGTCGGTTGATGCATCTGGAGAAATTAAAACTGTAGGATACTTGAAAGATTTATTTGTAGAAGTTATTAAGAGTGTTGAACCAGATAATTTTGTACAAATAATCACTGATAATGCAACTAATTGCAAAAGTATAGGGTTAAGTTTGGAAGGTGATTATCCACACATTTTTTGGACACCTTGTGTAGCTCACCGTTTAAATTTGACTCTTTCTCGTATATGTAAGCCATTAGAAGATAAAGATATCTTTGTGCATATGAATTGTGTTCATGGATTGAAGATATGGCAACAGATTGTATGAAGATAAGGAATTTTGAAATGAATCACTATTTAATTTCAGCGATATTCAATAGATATTCTCATTTAAAGTTGTTGAAGGTTGCAGAAACACGTTTTGCTTCTTTGATTGTGATGGTTAAAAGATTCAACACAATAAAGACATCATTGGTTCAGATGGTTATTGATCCAAGCTGAGATATACCGTGGTAACAATGTTGAAGATGAAACAAGGGCCCAAGCAGTGAAGACTATTATTCTTAATGATTTATAGTGGGACAAAGTATCATATTTTCTTGAATTCACAGACCCTATGTGGGAGATGTTGAGAGAAATTGATAAAGATGAACCAATGCTTCATAAAGTTTATGAAATGTGGGATACCATGATTGAAAAAGTTGACTCAATAATTTTGAAGCACGAGGGAAAAGAACTTCATGAGATATCATCATTTTATGATCATATTCATTCTATATTAGTTTCAAGATGGGACAAAAGCACTCCCTTGCATTATTTAGCACATTCTTTAAATCCAAGATATTATGGGAAGAAATGGTTGCATGAGAGCATTGGGCGTTGTCCTCCTAATCAAGATCCTGAAATAGCAAAGAATAGGCAAATGTGTTTGGGAAGGATTTATCGTGACTCATACCTACTTAGGCAAGTAAATTCTGAATATGAAAAGTTTTCTTGTACCAGACTTATTCACTAGAAGCACTGGAAGCAAGGGATTATCAAGATCCACTAGATTGGTGGGCATGTTATGGATTTGAGATGACTCTTCTTCAAAAGCTTGCATCAAAATTATTATTTCAACCTGCTACTTCTTGTTGTGAAAGAAATTAGAGTACATATTCTCAAATGCACAATATCAAAAGGAACAATCTATCAAGTAGTCGTACTGAAGACTTGGTTTATGTCCATTCAAAGCTGAGATTAGTTTCACGATCTAATGTTGAGTAAAGGTAAAAATTACTAATCTTTCAAAATTGTTTTCTTTTCTATTAATCATGATGATTATATTTGATCTTTTCTTCTTATTTATTTGAATATATTACAGTGAAGGAGCATCAAAATATTGGGATGCAAACCCGAAGGAATATCACTTAGATGACAACCAAGATTTGCATACTCTTAATATTGGAACTCACTGATCCAATAGTCCCTTCAGTTGATAATATTGTTGATAGTGAAGATCTATAATTTATAAGGTGCATGTTCATTACTTCATTTCATTTATCAAACATTAATATTGTTTATAGTTGATAAATGATATTATGATAATATTGTTGATATGAAAATCCTGATTTTCTTTTGATTGATTTGTGTATTATGATGAAATAGGTAGTTCTTTACTTGTTTTGCTTTAATATAAAGTTGTGTACTTAATGTTGTCGTCATATTCTTATGTTAATTGATGTCTCACTTGTTCTAGGCTTCTAGCTTGAATTAGTTGAATATATATATATATATATATATATAATATTATATACCTTAGCCGTGTCGCCGCACCCAAATTTTTTGAAATTTGCTGTATTCCGCACCCGTGTGGCATAGTCCCACTATTCTCATTACTACTCATATGCACTCTTATGGGTGCATATTGAATTTCTAACAGTATGAATGATAATGGCGATGTTTGGATAGGTGATGGTGAGGTAAGTCAATGCACCGATCATTTGTTTGGTTGGAGTGGGATCTTTGAGTAGTTCTCCATCTTTAAGTCGCAACTTCTTTTTGATAACCTCTGGTATCTCAACAACTTTGCTATGTGTCATTCCTGACCTAACAATGATATCATTAACAAATTTTGTTTTAGACAAGAAATACTCCTGTTCATTTTGTGTCACCTCAATTCCTAAAAGTATCTCATTTATCCAAGATCCTTCATTTCAAAGGTCCTAACTATATTATTTCCTACTATTATCATGTCATTTACATAAAGCAGAAGTATAACCATACATGCAATACATTTTCTTATAAAATTTCCTGTATCATTGTCATCTACATAAAGCCGAAGTATAACGGTACAATGAAATAAGTTTTTTTTATAAATAATGCAATGTAAGAATAACAAGTAATGAAGTCATTTTGTAACATAAAAGTATTAAACTTGTCAAACCATGCCTTAGGAGCTTGCTTAAGACCATACAAGGCTTTCCTTAGATGAAGAATATGATACTAAAGAAAAAAGAGACTAAGAGGTGATTCCATATAAACTTCCTCCCTCAAATATCCATTCAAGAAGACATTTTTTACGTCTATTTGAAAAATATCCCAACTACGAATAGCACATACAATAACAAGAGTCCTAACCATGGTCATTCAGGCAAAAGTCTCTTCATAATGTAATCCATGTTCTTGTGTAAAACCTTTTACAACTTACCAAGCTTTATACCTTTCTATAATACCATAATTTTTTTGTCTTAATTTTGTATACCCACCTACATCCTATAGTTTTCTTTTGCATAGGTATTTCAACTACCTCCCAGGTGTGGGCTTTTTTTAGAGCATCAAACTCCTCTCTCATAGCATTAAGCTATTCTTGTGAATTTGAAGCTTCCTTGAAGGATCTAGGTTCTCACTAATGGATGCAATGGTGGTCACAAGAGTCCTAATTATAAAAGGTTTCATAGGAGACAAACTTAGTAGATGGTATTGTTTCTCTACTAGAATGCTTTAGGTTAATGGATTCAATTCCTCTTCTAATATAATATCTTTCAAATGAGGTCACAATGTCTCTTAATGAATGTGTTGATCTTTTTCGTTCTCATGCTTCATATTCTCTTCTTGATTTCTATTTTTTCTAGGAACATTAATAACAAAGGAGGAATCAAAACTAAATGAAGGTTTAGTAAGATTGTTTTGAAAAAAGAACTCGTTTTCAACAAATTTAACATCTTTAGATACATAAAGTTTATCACTTTTATGATCATAGCACCTATATGTTTTTGTGAATATCATATTCGATAAAAATATATTCAAAAGCTCTAGGCTAGAGTTTATCATCTTATTTGTAAAGACAAAACACTTACAACCAAACACCTTTAAACAAGAATAATTGGGGACCATTTTGAATAGTCGTCATCATGGCTTTGGCCCATAGATATTTGAGAACTCTACTAGACACTAATAGAGTTCTAGTGCCCATAGATATTTGAGAACTCTACTAGACACTAATAGAGTTCTAGTGGTTTACCAAATACACCGATGTTAGCATTCAAAGACATTATTTTACTGTAGAGTTTTAGCACAAGATTTTTGATGCAAAATATCATTCTTTCTAAATAAATTACAAATTATTTCGAGATAAACTCTCATCCTGAATCCGATCTAAATTTTTTTATTCAGGCATCCTATGGAAACAAAGAATCCATGTAGCCGACCCCGTCTAGTATGGGAAAAGGCTTAGTTGTTGTTGTTGTAGGAATCAAATTGATTTTTGATAAGTACAAGAAAAGCAAGAAATTTGTTGAAAACTTCCGACTTACTTTATAGCAAGTAGATCCATATAAACCTAGTGAAGTCAGCAACAAAGATAACATAATATGAGATGACCCCTTTTAACATGACTGATACAAGACCTCATACATCTGAATGCACAAGTTCAAAAGGTTTTTTTGTGATAAAGGTTCTATTTGGAAAATGTGTGTGCCTTATTTTTTCAAGAGTACAATCTTTACAAAAGAAAAGTCTTTAATTTTTTTAATATCAAGAGGCTTGCAATTATAGAATTTTAAACATTCAAATTACCAAGCCTTTTATACCAAAGAACACATCTTTTCACAAAAGATTACAATAACCAAAATTTGAAATTTCCAAACGGTCCACAACATATAGCCCTCCTTCTCTATGGTCACATCCAATCACCTTCTTTGAGAGGTGATCCTTTACAATGCAATTTTAGATAACAAGAACACATCTACTATAAAAAATTTAAGATACTGAAAGAAGATTTTAATTCAATTTTGGAACTAATCTAACTTATGGAACTAAGAAATCCTTGTTTTGGAAATGACTCGTTTTCTCAACTTCTAGTTTTATTCCATCAGAGGTAAAGATATATGATTCAAAATTATTTCGGATATAATTTTCAAAAGTTTTTCTTTGGATGACATGTAAAAGGAAACACCAGAATCTAATAGCCAAGTAGTCATACCTTGTGAAGAGTTCATAGAGAATTTTGGCCCACTTGGTTCACCTTTTAACTAACTAGAGAAACTCTCTTCTTTAGTTTGAGACAATTTGACTTGATGCGTTTAACTTTCTTATAATAGTGACAAATGATCTCTTTTATAGTATTGTTTCTTCATTCTTAGGTGTGGAGGATGATAAGGTTTCATATATGCCCTGGGTTTGGAAGCAGCAAAGATGAAGCCTATGTGATTTTTTGCATCCTCGCTATAAGTAAATTCGCAATAACCTCATCTAGTGCAGGAATGGTTTTCGTTGTAACAAAACAGATCTTACACTTTTAAATTCTCCTCTTAACTCTCTCATAAATTGGTGACAAAAATCTTCATTTTGTTTACATTGTCTTACATTATCTTATATCATAACAAGATTTACATATTTTTTCATAGCTTCATAATTGATTTCAAATATTGAAGAATTCACTAAAAAAATCATTTATCCCTCTATGTTCTTGTGTAATATTATTTTGCACATGAGCTTTTATTAGGTATTTTCATGCTTCCTTAGCATTATTATAATTGGATAAACTACATGTAACATTCATAAGGATCTAAAATATGGTTCTATGACCACCCTTATATTTATCTTTTTGTTCTTGAGGGTGGTAATAGAAGATACTCTTCTTTTGTATCACTCATATATCCCTATCACTTTTTTGGGCCCATGTTTTATAGTTTGTATTGTTCAAACGAAAGGTAAAATCTTTGTCCTCCATTATGAATTACATAAGCACTTAATTGATAACCCAAACAAGATTGTAATGACTTAAGAAATGAAACACACTTACTTGAAGCGAGTAATATGCATAAGATCTTGTTTTTCTTTAAAAAAATATCTTTAACACTTGGCACACACTCTAAGACAATTCCAAGCGCGATCTCGCTCTGATACCATATAATGAAAGCTTCCCAATCATGGATGACTGCCACAATCCACTAATACTAAAATATGCAATACAATCTGCACAAACAAATCACCAAACACTTGGCACCAATACCATATAATGAACTAAGGCTTACATACATCATTTGATACTCATCCCTTTTTATAGGGATGAGACAAAGTGTTGTTGGCAACATTGATGCCAACAACTAGTTGTTGAACTAATTTATTGATGAAACAACGAGGAGTTTACACAATAAACAGGAACCAAATTATCTGATTTTAATCAGATGTACGGAGACCAAATTATCTGATTTTAATCAGATGTACGGAAGCAAAAAAGGCCGTTAGTGAAGCAAAAGCTAAGATTTGGGAGGACTTATATAAAAAACTCAACTCAAAAGAGGGTGAAAGAGACATTTTTAGGATAGCTAGGGCTAGAGATAAGAAAACTAAAGATCTTAATTATTTTAGATGCATAAAAGACGAGGATAAAAAAATTCTAGTAGCAAATGATGATATAAGAAATAGATGGAAAAACTATTTTTATAATCTTTTTAATGAAAATAAAGATGTTAGTATTAGTTTAGGAGATTTAGCCAAGTCAGAAAAGTATATAAACCACAATTTCTACCGACGTATTCAAAAGAATGAAGTCAAAAAGGCTCTTAAACATATGAAGAGTGGTAAATCGGTAGGACCAGATAATATTCCTATAGAAGTTTGGAAAATACTAGGAGAAATAGGAATCACTTGGCTCACAAGACTATTTAATGAAATATGGAAAAACCAAAAGATGCCCGAGGAATGGAGAGCAAGTACAATTATACCCGTATATAAGAACAAGGGAGACATTCAAAATTGTGCGAATTATCGAGGTATCAAGTTAATGAGTCATACTATGAAATTATGGGAAAGAATTATTGAACGTAGGTTAAGACAAGTATCAAGTACAACAGAGAACCAATTTGGATTTATGCCAGGTAGATCTACTATTGAAGCGATTCACCTTTTGAGACGTCTTATGGAACATTTTAGAGCAAAAAAGAAAGACCTTCACATGATATTTATTGATCTAGAAAAAGCTTATGATAGGATACCGAGGGAGGTTCTTTGGAGAACTTTGGAAAAAAGAGGTATCCCATTGACATATATTAACCTTATAAGAGACATGTATGATGGTGCAAAAACATGTGTGAGGACTCATGAAGGAACGACAGACTTCTTTGAAGTTAATATTGGGTTACATCAAGGATCAACTTTAAGTCCATACTTATTTATAATGGTGATGGATGAGTTAACAAAACATATTCAAGATGAAGTACCTTGGTGTATGTTATTTGCAGATGACATTGTATTAGTGGAGGAGTCTAAGGAAAAAGTTAATAGAAAATTGGAACTATGGAGAGAAACATTAGAAAACAAAGGCCTCCGACTTAGTAGAACAAAGACAAAATATATGGAATGTAAGTTTGATCATTTGGCTACTTCAGAGGACATAGAAATTAAAATTGGCACACATTGCATTCCCCAAAAGGAAAGTTTTAAATACCTAGGGTCAATTTTTCAAAGTGATGGAAGAATTGATGGAGATGTTACACATAGAATTAATGCTGGTTGGTTAAAATGGAGAGGAGCATCAGGTATTCTTTGTGATAAGAAGATACCATTAAAATTAAAAGGTAAATATTATAGAGCAGCAGTTAGGCCTGCCATGTTTTATGGTTTTGAGTGTTGGGCAGTTAATCATCAACATGTACAAAAGATGTATGTGATAGAAATGAAGATGTTGAGATGGATGAGTGGTTATACAAGAAAAGACCGTATACATAATGAGGTTATTAGAAACAAATTAGGAGTGGCACCAATAGAGGATAAAATGAGAGAACATCGTTTAAGATGGTTTGGACATATAGAAAGAAGATCAAAAGAAGAACCTGTAAGAAGGTTAGAAAACCTAAATTTGGAAAGTATTAAAAGAGGTAGAGGACGACCACAAAAGTGTTGGAAAGAAACAATAAAGAATGATCTAGCTTATTGGGAGTTAACTGCTAACATGGCACACGATAGAGATCTGTGGAAACAAAGAATCCATGTAGCCGACCCCGTCTAGTATGGGAAAAGGCTTAGTTGTTGTTGTTGTTGTTTGTACGGAGACTATCATGAAACTCCGCCTATGTAAGGAATCACCCTTTCATGGCCGGTCCCAAGCCCGGAAAAAGGGAGGAGGGTTGTGTTAGGCTTCCGACAGTCAGCGTAAAACTTTGTCGGACTTAACATGGATTCTACAAAAAAAAGAAAAAGAAAAGAATCCATGTAGGTGACCCCATTTAGTATGGGAAAAGGCTTAGTTGTAGTAGTAGTTGTAGTAGTAGTACGGAGACTATCATGGTTGCAACCCTCCTGACTGATGCATCTCTTTCACTTAACAAAACCCTACCTCTAATGTGGGTATTTATAAGATACTTATAACTTAAAAGACTAATATACCCTTATTTAATTATACTTAACAATTGAACTAGGTAAATAACTGTAGATCCAGATCCAATAACACTTTCCCTTAAGTTGGATTAAAGATATTCACTATACCCAACTTGCTTAGAGTCATCGTGAGCTTGCTCCTATTAATTGCTTTCATAAGGAAATCTGCTGAAATGTAGATTTGATATAGACCAATTTGACTTCTTGCCTTGCAACTTTTTCTCTTATAAAATGGCAATCGATCTCAATATATTTTGTCCTCTCATTATAAATAGGATTTGATCCCATTTGAATTGTTGCCTTGCTCTCACATTATAAGAAAATAGGGCATACTATCTCCGTACAAATCTCATGTATAAGGGATATTAACCACAACCCTTTACACATCACTTATGTAATTGCTCTATACTCGCTTCAGCACTAGACTTAGCAAACAACGGATTATTTTTTGCTCTTGCATGAAACTGTATTGCCTCTAAGTAGAATGATGTAATCTGTAGTACATTTCCTGTCATCTAGAGATCCAACCCAGTCTGCATCTGAATATACTTCAATACTGAGTTATCGAGAATTAGAATAAAGAAGAACGAATCCAGGAGTAGCCTTCAGATACCACAATATGTGATAAACAACATCCATATGTGACTTTGTTGGAGCATGCATGAATCAACTAAAAATACCAATAGCATAAGTAATGTTTGGCCGAGTAATAGTTAGGTAAATTAGTTTCCCCTCCAATCTTTGATACTTTCCTACGTCTTCATACTTTGAGTCATCATCAAGGTGTAATTTCTAGTTTACTTTCATAGGAGTATCACTCTTCTTATAATTTGTCATATTCATATCTTTCATTAAGTCTATAGTGTACTTTCTTTGAGTTAGAAATACACCGTTACTAGAATATAAAATTTCAATTCCTAAGTAGTGCAGGCTACCCAAATCTTTTAAATCAAATAGCTGGTGTAATTGTCTCTTAAGCCTTGTGATTTCTTCAAGATCATCTCCTGTGACAATTATATCATTTACTTAGATAATTAGAATAATTAATTTTTTGCCCTTAATAAATAAGGTATGATTACTAATACTTCGGTGATATCCCAAACTAATTTCTCTTTCACTAAACTTTTAAAATCATGCTCTACGAGATTGTTGGAGACCATAGATAGCCTTATTTAATTTACATAACTTTTCCTTATACTCCTTGTATCAAATCTTGGGTAAATCTATATATACCTCTTCATTAAGATTTCCTTATAGAAAGACATTTCATTAAGATTTCCTTATAGATAGACATTCTCAACCTTTTTGAGTTGCAAGACTCAAAATAATTGTAATAGAAGTAAATTTTGGCACTGGAGCAAATGTTTTGTTATAATCAATTCAATAAGATTGACTTACCTTCATATAGGGCTGTTATTGGCTTCCTTAATAGTTTTAGGCACAGGATGTAACTCAATATTCATAACAAAATTTTGATAATTTTCATAAGTGCATTCATAAAAAATATGCTTAGAGATAGGATAAAGGGTGCATGTTCTTTTACCTTTCCGAAGAGGAATAGGTAGCTCAGAATCTGACTCGATGGGAAGCTCAGGATCTGAATTAGAAGAGATATCTTTGGTAACATCAACTTGATTTTGGGACATTATTACATTCCTTTCTTCACATTAGCGTTAATCTTATCTTTCTTATCATGATCTGATTCTAACTCTAGAGGACTTATTGGAAGAACATTTATAGGTTTATTCACTCCATCCACAAACTCCCCCTTGGAGGAATAATAGGATGTAGGCTAAAAAAAAGTAACATCCAGAGATATAGCTTCAATCTCATCATGATCTGATTCTAACTCTACAGGACTTATTGGAAGAACTTTCATAGGTTTATTCACTCCATCCACAAGCTCCCCCTTAGAGGAATAATAAGGTGTAAATTCAAAAAAAGTAACATCCAGAGATACATAAGTTTTTCTCTAGATTGGATTATAACATTTATATCCCTTATGTGAATGGGAGTATCTAAGGACTATACATTTGATGGATATGGATATTATAAAAGTAGCACCACAATCTCGCCAATGATGTCCACACAAACTCAAATACAAATGATTTCGCAAGATCTTCGATGAGCCAAATCACCAAACACTTGGTGCACAAGACAAACCAAATAAGTATAAGACAATGATGTCCACAGGCACAAATACAATGATCTCGTAAGATCTTCAACAAGTCAAATCACCAAACACTTAGTCTATAAGACAAAATTACATATTTTGAAGCAGAATTCTTAGAAGAAAATACAACTTTCATAATTGAAAAAAAAAATACATTTACACATTATAATCAAGATTATCAACTAAATAATCTTCATCTTTTCATTACTAAAGATTCTCACCGCTTTATGTTTCAAAATCAAAATCTTTATCCCCTTAATGATACTGTTGCTATGCTCCTTTCAAATTAATCCATACAATGTGTCCTTCAATTAGGAGTGCATTTGCTTTATTATCTTTCATAATCCACTCCTCTACAACAACTAAGCCTTTTTCCATACTAGACGGGGTCGGCTCATAATCCACTCCTTAAATATATCAAAATTATCCAAACTTATTGGATCAAATTGTTTTTTTTTCCTATTTAACTTTTTAATTGCCTGCAAGAAAGAAAGAAAAGTAATTAGTAAATAACATTAACAATTAAAGTCAAACAAAATATTGAATTTAATCTTTAAGTAATAACTAATACAAGATTACCTCTGTTAGAGCCATATGTTACAACAGATAAAAAATAAGTCATTGAACTGTTTATGTTCTAACTTGTTGCATTTTTAGTGTGGATTAGTTGCATTTTTAGTGTGGATGTGTTGAAAGACACTTCAATTCCTTTAACAACCCGTTGCACTAAAGGTTTAACTCATAACTCTTACTGCAAAATCTCTAAGGTTTGGACAATCACTTCTAAACCTATTTTACCAAACATATAATAGGAAAAGACAAACATTAGAGACTTAATCCATAATAAATATAAAGATTTAAGAAACTTAAATATGAAGATAAATAGTTTACCTGGGCGCATATTAATGCGGTTGCGAATTGCTACTTGCAAGCCCATCAAGTGAAGAGCATTATCATAGATCTCCATCTCTCGATGTGTAACATTTACTCTACTCTCATAAGGGACTAATCTATTTATACAATCAATAATATCTCAATTTACTTAATCTCTTTTAAAGCTTGCTGAGTACCTGAATGTTGGGTTTAGGTAATAAGTTGCTGCATGAATAGGGTGATGCAAATTTTGTTCCATTTGTTATCTATAATGTTTTACACAGGTGCATAATCGTTCTTTCTTCTATTGAAATTACTTTTAATGGATTCTTTTGCCCTATCTTTGGCTTCATAAAGATAGCTCATAGATGTTTCTTCTCGTTATAACTTTTATTAAAAGACATGTAATCATCAATAATCTAACACAATAATTCCAAAATATATTCATGAAGATTGTCTCTGAAATCTCATTTATAAGAAATTAGTTGCAAACCGAGTTGTAGGTATACGAAAGAGCTCTGCACCATCTTTATATCTCCTCATCGTACATAATACAAAAGCACGATTATTGATAAATTTGGTGATATATTGGCAACATAGTTCTCTTTTTCCAAACTTCTTCTCTTCTTCACTAAGAAAGAGAGAATACATAGTTCCAAGAGGAAGTAATTCTTTTTTTCCCAAGATGTTGACTTTAACAACTTCATACTCTGAGGTAACTCCCCATAATAAATAAAAAACCTTGCATTTTTTTACATTCTTCATTTCTTTCCTTGGAACAAGCTGAGCATTTGACATTTGTATAGAATTGTAGTTCATTCCATAATCCACGCAGTTCCGCATAATAATCACTGATAGTCGTGGTTCTTTGCTTACACTTTCTGATTTTCTCTAGGATCTCATACTCTTTGTGATAATTTTCCTTCGAGAATAAGCCTCATTGGTAGAATAAAGATACATAAATGTCCCTCTAATAGAGGGAACCATAAATTATAGTAACCAAGATGATACTAATGGATCTTCTTTTCTCCATTTTTAATAATTCAGATCACTATCATTAGGATGTTGCTGATTCCCTATGAGATAATTTCATCTCCCTCTAGTAATGACTGCTAATTCGTTAGATCTAGCCCATTTAAGATAATTTTTGTCATCCAATTTGATATTCCTAATCTGAAAATTATCAACCTTCTCTCTTGTAGGTGGACATATCAATATGTTTACCTTCATCTACCATACTCTCATGTAATTGAATCCTTTAATAAATACATAATAAGAGAAATATTCAGGTTGCATAATTTTTTATCACCATACAATTGTAGAAAATTATCCTTTCTTGGAAGTTGAATGTTTAAACACTTGATTAAGATCATATTTGAACATATTATTCTTCAAAGAAACGACAATGTGTTTAGAAAAAAATTGTTTTCACAAAAAGAGATCATCATATCTTCCTTCTTTGGTGTTTTTGATGGTTGATTTAAAGAAAAAATGAATCTTCTTATGCTGCAACAGGAACCAGAGTGGTGCAACACCCATCGTGCATCCCGTCTTCTTACTATGGCTTTGGTGGACACTCTGATACCATGTTGAACTAATTTATCGATGAAACAATCATGAATTTACACCATAAACATGAAACAGATTATCTGATTTTAATCAGATGAACAAAGACTATCATGACTGCAGCCCTCCTAGCTGTTGAGTCTCTTTCACTTAACAAAACCCTATCTCTAATGCGGGTATTTATAAGATACTTATAACTTAAAAGACTAATATACCCTTATTTAATTATACTTAACAATTAGACCAGTAAATAACCTTAGATCCAGATCCGGTTGACCCGATAACACTAGTTGGTGTTGGTTACATACATTTAACTATCTTGTGGCTTAATTACTTAATTTGGTGCTTTAGGAGCAGCCTGATGTTGTCTGCGTGTGCATGTGTCCTTATATATACATATGCAGACACGTGAGATAGAGACTAGAGAGATATTGTGCTTTATTGATGTTTATATTGTTTGAAATTTTATGATTTCTGGTACAATTTTCTGATCTCTGTTTTTTTTATTTTAATATTTTTGTAACCTTTAATATTTTGTATAAAATCATGTACTTTTACAGATTTGCAGTACGGTGCAGTATGGTGTGGTGAATATCATATTGATGACCTTCTGATACATGTTTCAGTAGATATTTACAATATTTGTTTCTGTGAGTCCCTTTGTGGCACTTCACAGTTCACACAAAACTTAAACCCCGGGTTGTTTGAATGGCATTATATAAGCGCTTTCTTATCTCTGTTTCTTTTCGAAAACTTTCTTGTGTTGGCCAGCATCTTTAGTCACTGTTCGTAGACATCGAATCTCAAGCTTGGAAGCTGTTTACTTAAGCATTTGAATTTATAATGCAGAACGATAGTTGTGCTTGTGATATGGGCTTAAAATTTATTTGCATGTGTTTATTTTAAATTGCAAAATAGGTCAACTTCAAGTGAAGACGGTAATTGGTGCTTCAAAGCATCCCATAAATCTTTGTTGCTAATTAAGAAGTTTTTACGTGTATCTTCTATTAAACCATTTGACTTTTCATTTACAGTTCATCCCATGGTAATGACTCATGAGATAAAGTGAACACTCGTTTTTATTTCCTTGTAAACTTTCTCGTTGATTAGGAGATTGTTGGATACTATGTTGACAATGGTGGAGCATGCTGATGAGCTTGCTGTTTTCGTTCTATATTTTGGCAATTTCAGTTCTTACAAATTAGATGCATAAAAAAAAGAAAAAGATGCATCTGTTAATGCCAGTATTCTTTGTGAACCTTCAAAAGTTACTATTGGTTTGTTGTTCCTTTTGTGTTGCAGATGTCTACTAGTGAGGGTGGCTCCAAGGATGAGACATGTAGAAGTGCTGATGAAACATCTCCCTCTAGAGAAGTTTATGAAACTTGGTATAATGTGCTAAAAGGCTTGCTAGATCAAGCATCTGTCTATGGGGTTGCTGCTGGATACTGCCTTTCAGCTTCGCTTTTATCGATAATCAACAAATGGGCAGTCATGAAATTCCCATATCCTGGTGCTTTGACTGCTTTGCAGTACTTCACAAGTGCACTTGGTGTACTTATTTGTGGTTGGCTTAAAATTGTTGACCATGATCGGCTGGACCTGCTTACTATATGGAAATTCTTACCTGCCGCAATCATATTCTATGCTTCTCTTTTTACAAACAGTGAACTTCTGCTTCATGCCAATGTCGATACATTCATAGTTTTTCGATCAGCTGTGCCCATTTTTGTTGCCATTGGAGAAACCATCTATTTGAAACAGCCATGGCCTTCACTAAGAACTTGGTTTTCTCTTGCTACTATTTTCTGTGGAAGTGTTATTTATGTTATCACAGACTACCAGTTCACTGTAACTGCTTATGCATGGGCTTTAGCTTATCTTGTGAGTATGACCATAGATTTTGTTTATATAAAGCATGTAGTTATGACAATAGGACTGAACACATGGGGTTTGGTGTTGTACAACAACCTGGAAGCCTTGCTCCTCTTCCCAATTGAATTGCTTGTTATGGGAGAACTGAAGAAGTTAAAGCATGACATTTCAGATGAATCAAGTTGGCACTCCTTTAATGTGATTTTGCCAGTGGGTCTATCTTGCTTGTTTGGACTTGCTATCTCTTTCTTCGGGTTCTCATGTCGAAGGTCCATCTCTGCCACTGGGTTTACTGTTCTTGGTATTGTCAACAAGCTCCTAACAGTCGTAATAAATTTGATAGTTTGGGATAAGCATTCGACTCTTATCGGAACCATTGGGCTTTTGATATGCATGTTCGGAGGGGTCATGTATCAGCGATCTACCACCAAGACCGCAGCTCCGAAGGTTCAAGTAGATACTGATGATGAAGAAGCCAAACTGCTCCTGGAAATGGAGAAACAAGAGAGCACTGCCCCACAAATGCTTATGCAGAAGCAAGAAACTGATGCTGTCGAAAAACCTCAAGAGAATGCTGGCTGATCTGTATTCTTTGCAGTAAAGCCAATCTTAGAATGTTGATTTATGGCTAATTTTAGTTCTTTGATTTGTGTCAATTTTCTAGTATGGGAAAAGGCTTAGTTGTTGATTTGTGTCAATCTTGTAGAAGATTGTTTCGTTTAATTGAGTTGTTATGGATCCTGTTTGGTTTTGGTAATGGAATCTGTCTAATCGAATGCTGCTCTGTGTCGGGTTCGAATTTGAATGCAACCCACTGACGTTCTTAACAGCCAGCAGCAAAATGGGTCTAAGAGTGGGGAGATTTTTTTTTTGATAGACAAGCTGGGGTTAGGCAGATCTGATAGGATGCCACTCCGGTATTGAACAGCTGACCGTTTCTCAGGGAGCCAAACCCCTAGCCATTGAACCATGTCCCTTTGAAGCAAGAGTGGGGAGAGTTGATGAGGTGCTGTTTATGTAATAAATAGCTGCCATATGTTTGAGGAACAATTCTGATGGAAAGGAACAATAAATTGGATTGATACTCTTAGACCTACTGTAATAAGTTTGGGTAGTGGCCGGGTATGGGATACCCATCCCTGGAGGTCACATGAGGACCCAATCGGAACCCGATCAGAGGGGGTCCGGATTTTCAAAATTGACCTGTGGGAAAAACGGTTCGGCTCAGGGTTGAGCTACTTTCTTTTTTCCGGTTACAAGAGGTCCGAATCCTAACACGTACACCCTTACATGCACCCTCTGGGAGTCGAACTCCCCACAAACAGCAACGACACTAGAGCACCCTGCCGTTGAGCTAACGCTCTGGGTGCGGGTTGATCTACTTTTGACCGAACCTTAAACGATCCGATCTGAAAGCGACTAACCCAGTAATATAGTCAGATTAGAATCGGGTATCAGGCCAAATCCGGTTCACTTGTAAACCCTCGAGCAAAATCGTCAGATAGGATCTCCTTTTCATTCTGATCTGTCAGATCTGCGCACTGACCTCGCTTCCCGGTCTAGGGTTTTGCGGGCACAAAACTTCGCCCCCCCCCTCTCCTTAAGCCTCTTTGGAGAGAGAGAGAGAGAGAGCAAAATGGTGCAGCGACTCACCTACCGGAAGCGGCACAGCTATGCCACAAAGTCCAACCAGACGAGGGTCGTCAAGACTCCAGGTGAGAACGGAAACCCTAACCCTAGAAATCATTCTCTTTCTCGGTGCGGATGATCGTTGTTACTTTTCTTTGATGTCAATGCCTTTCCATGTATCTTATTTGGTTTCTGCGTTGGTTTGTCTTTCGATCTTGACGAAATTGGGTTCAATATCTATGCTCATAACGTTTATTCTGTTTCGGGAAATTGTTTCAGTTATCTGCTTTGGTTTCTGCGTCTGTTAATACCAAGCTTTAAGGAATGATGGCTCAGTATCGGTACCCGTAAACCCATTTGTTTTACCGCAGTTAGTGTTTCAATACAGATTCAACCATCTGCGTCTGTTAATACCTTATTCTCTTACTTGAATTAGTTTTCCAATGCGATTATGCTTGTTGGTATCCGATCCTTTTGATCCTTTTCTTCTTCAGTTAGTCTTCATCATGATCCTCTTTCGATTGTGCTCGTTGTTTAGACCTTTATTTCCCATGGAAGACAACGGTTTTTCCCTGCTCTATGTTTTTGTGTTATGTTGTTTAAAATGAGATTGTTGCTATTGCAACAGATTTGGCATTAGCTTTGTATAATTAAAATTGTTTTTTATATATCACCAAAAAAAAGTTTTGAAGAAATCCTTATATGTATATATTATTTTGAACCTACGTTTTATGCTTTAGTTTCTTCTCCATGGGTTACTTAATTTGAGAGTGAAATTACTGTCTGCTATTAAGTCATATGTTCCCCTTCCAGGGTAATTGGGTTTATTTATTACGTGCTATTAAGCCTTGGGTTTTCAATGGTTGTGATTACTTGTTCTTGTTGTGCTTTCAGGGGGGAAGCTTGTCTACCAAACCTCAAAAAAACGAGCAAAGGGACCCCAATGCCCTGTCACCAAGAAGAGAATTCAAGGGGTACGTTTGCACACACATTCACACCTAAATACCAGATTACTTCTTGTGCGTTGATACGATTTATGCAATGCCTGCCTATTAATGCATGTCACAAGAGTTATGCAAGTTTCTAAACCTGTTGTGTTGCTTTATGCTATTTATGCATGATAAACACTTTCTAGGGCTATATGTTTCATCAAACGAATATGTATCTTTTTTTCCCCGTGTAGACTGATTTTGTAATTGGATGTTTATGCATCCAGCTTATTAAGGCTGGTAAGTAAGAGTTTGTACTATTCTTTCTGTAAAGTGGAATTTGCATAAGGTGTTATGAGCCGACATTGTCAAGTTTGTAAGTGAATCAGATTCTTGTGGCGTAAGACAATTACTGAGTCTCATTGTTTCTTTAGGATTTTATTGTTTCTGGGCTAAATGATCGATTCAAGCAATTCGTGCATGTGTACAGCTTTTACGCTTTTTTTAAGACATTGTTGTTGGACTTTTAGGAATGCTAAAATGTTAACTATTAATAAGGTCACATGCCTTATCTGGATTTTGTTCTTATATGAAACATAGGCAGATGTTGAATAAAGCTTTTATAAAACATGAATGAAAGCAAACTCTATGTAAATGCATTTGAATGGGGATATATATATGCATCAGAGGTATTCATTGCACCAGATTCTTGGTATTGCGTTAATGCTCCTGGAGTCATTTCTTTGTGCTGGTACTGTCAAAGGAGATTGCACGTCACCGTGTGCCCAAACCCATACCCATTTAGTGTTTATTACACGGTCTCTACATGCAAAAGTTGTAGAAGCTTTTGAGACTTCACAAGAATTCACATGTGCGGGTACAGAAGCACCAACACATAAAGGCATTTGGACAAAAATAGACAATAATAATTCATATTCCATGACTTATTTCCCCTTTAAGGACAGGTTCGAGAGGATGGAACATTCAAATAGTATGGCTGTTTGCATTCACAGATTCCACACTTGAGGCCAACTGAATACACGAGGTCTAGATTATCAAGGAATAGGAGGACCGTCAACAGAGCTTATGGCGGGGTTTTATCTGGAAGTGCTGTCAGAGAAAGGTCAAATATGATTTTAATTTCTTTGCAACTTTTTCAATTTATATGGGAGAAAAATTGATATATGGAAAGAGCAGCAGTTCGTAAATTTTCATGATTGTTTTATTGAATTGCAGAATCATTCGGGCCTTCTTGGTTGAAGAGCAGAAAATCGTGAAGAAGGTCTTGAAGATCCAGAAAGTCAAGGATAAACAGGCTGCTAAGAGCTAGGGGCCCCAACCACCCGTTTCTCTGATAAGAAATTTTTGCCAAATGACGATGAATGGTGTTGTTGTTGTTGTTGTTGACGATGAATAGTAGTGATTTTGAGTGTGCCATTATGAGTAATTTATTTAGAAGAAATACTTGGACAAGTTTAAGCTTCCCCAGTTTGACGACAAAGCTTTGTCTTTCTCTCCGTTTGCTGCTTCTGTTGTTCTTAGGAGTCATTGTTCATTTGCTACTGTTGATTACATCTGAAATATAATCCTTAGGTGTTTCTTTTGTCAGCGCTAGTTGCTACTCACTTCGTTCAGTAACATCTCTACCATTTTGATCTGTGGAGATTTTAATTAGTTTGCGCTTATTGCACATGGTGTTCTATTAAATGCAAACCACAATACAACAACAACAACTAAGCTTTTTCCATACTAGACGGAGTCTGGTACATGGATTCTTTGTTTTCACAGAGCCTTTTCATGTGCCATGTTAGCAGTAACTCGGATCATTTCTCAAAGATCGAACATAAAGATGTTTTAATGTAATATTATACATCAAAAGACTTAATACATTTAGGATTTCCTTTTTGCCCTCTGCTTCTGGTTGTATAGCGATACCTTCTACGCCTTGGCCCGCAGCAGTACTTTGACTGATTCTGGATGAAATAAAGCAAGTTCTACGGCCAATCCAGCAGCAATAACTGAAGAATATTGCGAGTTCTATGTTTAGCTAAATTCAGAACGAAACTCGAGCTTCTTTGCGTGCGAAGTGGGTTCTCGGTTCGTGTAGCCACTGTGTTTTATCTATTCATACGCGATGGATTCCATGGTAACATCTGAACTACTTGCTGGCTGTTGGCTAGTTACATAGATGGAATGCTGGATAGAGAGAACCCAATTTAGTGGGTACCATCCATCCCTTTGGAGCGATTGCATTTCCGCAAATAGAATAAAGATAATGAAAGCAAGTGATATATAGTTAATGGGATTCGAACCCATGCCCTTTCGGACCAGTACCTGAAACTGGCGCCTTAGACCAACTCGGCCATCGAATGTAGTGAATCAATTGCAGAGAGGGTTCTCACATCATGGACGGGTGTGGGTAAAGAAGTTAGTCCCGCTACATTGCCGCCCGAATGTAGTGCAAAATTTTCAGAGAGGGTCTCCGCATTTTGATTATGGACGGATGCGGGGGGTAAGGAAGCTAGTCCTAGATAATAAGATTCATATTGGTTCTTGGAATATCGGAACATTATCGGGTAAGCTAATGGAGGTGGTAGATACTATGATTCGGAGAAAGATTCATATTCTATGTTTACAAGAGACAAAATGGGTTGGAGAAAAAGCAAAGGAGATAGAGGATACAGGTTTTAAATTATGGTACTCAGGTAAAGAAAAGGCTCGAAACGGAGTTGGTATTATCAAAATAAAGATTTAAAGGAGAGTGTAGTAGACATACAACGATATGGTGACCGAATCATGACGTTGAAATTAGTGTTAGGAGCAGAGGTTTTGAATATAGTTTGTGCTTACGCACCCCAAGTAGGACTAGAAGATAGTATAAAGACAGTTTTTTGGGAAGAGTTAGATAAGGTGTTTCAAAAGATTCCACAAAGGGAGATGATTTGTTTAGGAGGAGATTTAAATGGACATGTCGGTAAAGAGGCATTAGGATATCAAGGGATTCATGGAAACTTTGGTTTTGGGGATATAAACGAGGAAGGTAGGGAGATTTTAAATTTTGCTATGTCATTTGATCTCTTTATAGTCAATACAATCTTCAAAAAACGAGATGAACATTTAATTACTTATAAGAGTGGCTTATCACAAACACAAATTGATTACTTTATTTGTAGAAAGAAAGATAGAGCGTGTTGTAAAGATTGTAAGGTAATTCCAGGAGAAAGCTTAACCACCCAACATCGACTTTTAGTTATGGATTTACAAATAAAAAAATGGACAAAGAAGAAAAGAGTGCATCGAGCGATTCAGACTAAATGGTGGAACCTCAAAAGCGAGAAAGAAGATATAATTAAACAGAAAGTCCTTCAAGGAGATGTTTGGAATTATGTTAGCACACCATGTGATATGTGGAACAATATGGCTATACATATTAGGAAAGTGGCGAAAGATGTGTTAGGGGTATCTAAGGGAGGTGTACCGGCACAAAAAGAAGCTTGGTGGTGGAGTGAAGTAGTACAAAATAAAATCAAGGCAAAGAGGGCATGTTACAAATTATATTATGCTAAGAAAACTAGTGAAACTTTAGAAGCTTATAAGAAAGCAAAGAAGGAAGCGAAAAAGGCCGTTAGTGAAGCAAAAGCTAAGATTTGGGATGACTTATATAAAAAACTCAACTCAAAAGAGGGTGAAAGAGATATTTTTAGGATAGCTAGGGCTAGAGATAAGAAAACTAAAGATCTTAATTATGTTAGATGCATAAAAGACGAGGATGAAAAAATTCTAGTGGCAAATGATGATATAAGGAAATAGATGGAAAAACTATTTTTATAATCTTTTTAATGAAAATAAAGATGTTATTATTAGTTTAGGAGATTTAGCCAAGTCAGAAAAGTATATAAACAACAATTTCTACCGACGTATTCAAAAGAATGAAGTCAAAGAGGCTCTTAAACATATGAAGAGTGGTAAATCGGTAGGACCTGATAATATTCCTATAGAAGTTTGGAAAATACTAGGAGAAATAGGAATCACTTGGCTCACAAGACTATTTAATGAAATATGGAAAAACTAAAAGATGCCCGAGGAATGGAGAGCAAGTACACTTATATCCATATATAAGAACAAGGGAGACATTCAAAATTGTGCGAATTATCGAGGTATCAAGTTAATGAGTCATACTATAAAATTATGGGAAAGAATTATTGAACGTAGGTTAAGACAAGTATCAAGTACAACAGAGAACCAATTTGGATTCATGCCAGGCAGATCTATTATTGAAGCGATTCACCTTTTGAGACGTCTTATGGAACATTTTAGAGCAAAAAAGAAAGACCTTCACATGATATTTATTGATCTAGAAAAAGCTTATGATAGGATACCGAGGGAGGTTCTTTGGAGAACTTTGGAAAAAAGAGGTATTCCATTGACATATATTAACCTTTATATGATGGTGCAAAAACATGTGTGAGGACTCATGAAGGAACGACAAACTTCTTTGAAGTTAATATTGGGTTACATCAAGGATCAACTTTAAGTCCATACTTATTTATAATGGTAATGGATGAGTTAACAAAACATATTCAAGATGAAGTACCTTGGTGTATGTTATTTGCATATGACATTGTATTAGTGGAGGAGTCTAAGGAAAAAGTTAATAGAAAATTGGAACTATGGAGAGAAACATTAGAAAGCAAAGGCCTCCGACTTAGTAGAACAAAGACAGAATATATGGAATGTAAGTTTGATCATTTGGTTACTTCAGAGGATATAGAAATTAAAATTGGCACACATTGCATTCCCCAAAAGGAAAGTTTTAAATACCTAGGGTCAATTTTTCAGTGTGATGGAATAATTGATGGAGATGTTACACATAGAATTAATGCTGGTTGGTTAAAATGGAGAGGAGCATCAGGTATTCTTTGTGATAAGAAGATACCATTAAAGTTAAAAGGTAAATATTATAGAGCAGCAATTAGGCCTTCCATGTTTTATGGTTCTGAGTGTTGGGCAGTTAATCATCAACATGTACAAAAGATATCTGTGACAGAAATGAAGATGTTGAGATGGATGAGTGGTCATACAAGAAAAGACCGTATACATAATGAGGTTATTAGAAACAAATTAGGAGTGGCACCAATAGAGGATAAAATGAGAGAACATCGTTTAAGATGGTTTGGACATATAGAAAGAAGATCAAAAGAAGAACCTGTAAGAAGGTTAGAAAAACTAAATTTGGAAAGTATTAAAAGAGGTAGAGGACGACCACAAAAGTGTTGGAAAGAAACAATAAAGAATGATCTAGCTGATTGGGAGTTAACTGCTAACATGGCACACGATAGGGATCTCTGGAAACAAAGAATCCATGTAGCCAACCACGTCTAGTATGGGAAAAGGCTTAGTTACAACAACAACAACAACAACTAAGCCTTTTCCCAACTGCTAACATGGCACATGATAGGGATCTGTGGAAACAAAGAATCCATGTAGCCGACCCCGTCTAGTATGGGAAAAGGCTTAGTTGTTGTTGTTGTTGTTGTAACTAAGCCTTTTCCCATACTAGACGTGGTTGGCTACATGGATTCTTTGTTTCCAGAGATCCCTATCGTGTGCCATGTTAGCAGTTAACTCACAATAAGCTAGATCATTCTTTATTGTTTCTTTCCCACACTTTTGTGGTTGTCCTCTACCTCTTTTAATACTTTCCAAATTTAGTTCTAACTTCCTTAAAGGTTCTTCTTTTGATATTCTTTCTATATGCCCAAACCATCTTAAACGATATTCTCTCATTTTATCCTCTATTGCTGCCACTCCTAATTTGTTTCTAATAACCTCATTATGTATACAGTCTTTTCTTGTATGACCACTGATCCATCTCAACATCTTCATTTATGTCAGGGTCATCTTTTGTACATGTTGATGATTAACTGCCCAACACTCAGAACCATAAAACATGATAGGCCTAATTGCTGTTCTATAATATTTATCTTTTAACTTTAATGGTATCTTCTTATCACAAAGAATACCTGTGCTCCTCTCCATTTTAACCAACTAGCATTAATTCTATAAGTAACATCTCCATCAATTATTCCATCACTCTGAAAAAGTGACCCTAGGTATTTAAAGCTTTTCTTTTGGGAGATGCAATGTGTGCCAATTTTAATTTCTATGTCCTCTGAGGTAACCAAACGATCAAACTTACATTCCATATATTCTGTCTTTGTTCTACTAAGTCGGAGGCCTTTGCTTTCTAATGTTTCTCTCTATAGTTCCAATTTTCTATTCACTTTTTCATTAGACTCCTCCACTAATACAATGTCATTTGCAAATAACATACACCAAGGTAAAATAATAAAAATATAATAGTAATTTTTTATTTTTAAATTCAAATTCGAACCACTAATTTAAACAACTGAATGATTGAGATCTTTAAAAATATTTTACATCAATATGTGATTGCCAATTTCAAAGAGGAATTTAAAGCGTGCTGATTAAAGCATTTCTAGGGCAGATTGATCATCCTCAACCAAGTCCCTACATTGAGTGCCAATGAAAGGTAGGTCTCATATGATCATTATGTACGATCCAGTGGCTAGGGCCCTGTCCTAACTTTAGATTTCTTATGAAAAATCATCGTGGAGGATCAGAATAAAGAAAACCTCAAATTGAATTCCTAGAGAAGCAAGTGACACTAGGGGTGGCAATTTTGTGTTTTAACTCATGTTTTTATCATGCCAGTTTTTATTTACATTAAAAACAGGTCAACCCACACCCGATCTGATTTTTTTATGTGTTACTTTGGGTTGACACCAATTTAGAATGTTCAGGCCTTGTTTGTGCTTCCTTTCTTATGGTGGGTGGTGTTCATTCATTTCATATCATTCGATTTGCATCAACAATAAGTCAACCCAAAACACAACGGCAATACCTCAGCTGGCAAGGGGGTCGGGTTGAGTTGAAGGTAATCAGTTCGATACCAAGGGCATGCATTTGACTTCGGCCTCCCATTGTAATAAGTTAATTCAAAGACAAGCCATTATTTTTTGCGTTAGTTTGGGTGGACATGAATAAACTTATAGGATCGTGTTTGTGCCCGGGTCTGAAATTAATTACTTGACAGATGAGAAGTCTACATGTTATCATTGGACCGTGAACATTAACATGTTCTGTAACCAGTTCCTGCGCATAAATACCCTGATAACTTCTTACACTTATTTCTTTAGTACTTAGTAAGAGTCTCGAATTCTGAGTTTTAAGCGTGTTAGTGGGTATTGCATCTTTTACTATCAATGAATCACTTTACTTTTATTAGAGTTCTCTATTCCCTCCTAAATATTCTTTGTACATGTTTTTACTTTCGTTGAACTATTATGATTTTAGTAAAGGTTGACCTAATCCAAGATGATTAACCACTAATCACGAGTATCGATCCTATTGCTTGACGACAACAATTGAATTGTGACAATTTTGATGTGAGAAGGTTGCAGCTAGGAGTGTCGACTCTCGTTCTCTTAAGAACTCTGAGAATAAAGAAAGTAAGTAAAATTTCAATCATAGGAAAGACAAAAGATGACACATCCTATATCACTTGGTCAACTGGAGAGAATACAAATTACACTACTTGGTCAAATTGGTCAAATGGAAAGAATACACAGAAGATGGAAGTTGAAAAAGAAGTCTACTTGTTCCCGAAACAGATGCAAGAATATCACTTATGTGTGAGTTTGCCATAGACATCAAATATTTTGGTGAGAAAGCTCTTCAATTGCATACTAGAACTTAGTCTTGAGTCAAACTCCACCTACGTAAGACTCCACCTATGTAAGGGATCATCCTTGCATGACAGGTCCTAAGTATGAATAAAGAAGGAGGGTTGCGTTAGGCTTTCAACAACTAACATAAAACTTTGTCGAACTTATTTACCATGGATTGTATGAATTATAATTCACAAAGAATGAATAAAAAAATGTTTTTTCTAAATCTAAAGTACAGTTTTCTGTATTGAAAACGTCAACAGTAATGGATCCAACAATTACGTGGCATTTAGAAATAGCTGATTGTTTAGGCTTGTACTCGTAAACTTCTCTTGCAGATTGCTTCAAGAGAAAAATTCACGTTAGTGCCATGTGGTTTTGGGTACCATGTGCTCGTGCCCGTGGTTTATGTTCTTTATCACGTTAGTCCAAAATTGAGTGATGCTATGATCGGTTTGAAACCTGTCTGGCGGTTCAAACTGAAATCAGCGTTGAAATCGCCGGAACATAAAATCGATGGTTCTGGGTTGAGAACCGTGACTGGAATTGAAGACTTCTCGGTTCTGTTATGGTTAATGAATTTTAGAAACTGACCCCAAATCAGAATTAGTGATTTTAAATGGTTATTTATTAAATATTTGTATTATTTTAATATTTATATTTAAAAGAATGCTCATAGCTTAATGGTAAAATGTAGTTTATGTGTAAAAGTAAGTAGAGAGTTCAACTCTTATGGTTTGTATTTTGTGATTTGAAGTACTTTAAAATCGGTTTTAGATTCGTATTCCTGAAACCGAAACATTTCCAAAACCGACCAATAACCCGTTCAGTTACGATTGCAGGTTCCAGTTTACCCGAAACCGAACATATCTACTATTAACTAATGATTTATGTGGTAATGATGTAACGGATAATGTTATAAGAGAATGTAGCAAAGAAAAGAATAAGAGAGCAAGAAATATCTGTCTTATTACTCTCCCTCTCTCTCTGGATCAAACCAGCTGAGGTTTTGAGCCTATTGAAATGACTCTTTTTATCTCTCTTTCACCCTGTGATAGAGAGGGGTTCACATGTGTGCCCGGTCAATCACTTTTAAAAGAGATGGTATACTGATGCTGTTAACTTATTTGTGAACATTATTTTTTGGTGTAATAAGTATAATAAAATTGTTTTTTTAAATACTTTTGCCACCTTCAAAATTATATTCATGTTATAAAAAAATGGTGAAACATAAAGAAACAATCTTCATAAATTGAACCGTGATTTCAATGATTGAACTTAAATTTTAAAAATAAAAAAGTATTATGATACTTTTTTCAGGTATATTATATATAACTGATATTATTTTGCTTTACAGATGTCAATAGTGTACGGTAAAGATCTTTCAACGAAATGAACTATCTTCTGTCTCTATATATTACGTCAATAGTGTATGAGTTGAGTTCTTTTAAGAGATTCTACCATTGAGTGATCCAGTAAACTATTCTCTCTTTCTCTCTCTATATATATATTTGTGCGTGTGTGCATTCTCTTCTTAACAAATTTGTGGAGATGGAAATATTAAAACATTTGTGGAGATGGAAATATTAAACCGTCTTAACCAACTTGAAAAAGACAATAGACGCGCTTTCATTTCTGAGTTAGCCATGCAGGTGTGTAAAGATGTTAATTAACAAGTTGAACTATCACTATCTTCCTCTCTACTCAGCTGCTATCTAATATACAGTCTCTTTCTACGTCAAGTGGTGGACATTTCAGCGTTAAATGAGGCTGGAGTAAGCCCATGATAAGTTTGGCTTCCACTGATCAGAGCTATTCGGCTGCAGACTGAAGGGGAAACCAAGTGCTGCTATTGCTCCCAACTGGCCATTGACAAAGCTGTTACTGTAAGGCTTCCTCAGGAATGCTTCATCTCCCTGATTATTCTGCTGAAGCAAACTGGGTTCGTGTTGGGTCAGATGTTGTGCTAAGTTGATCCGCGCTGCGATCTTGTTGATATCATCACCATTTAAGCTTGAAGAGAGGCTTACAAGCATATCAATTGGTGAGAAGCTGACATTAGAGGCGGCCTCTGTCCATGGAATTGACAATGCAGACGTTCCTTTGCTGGCTTCCATCATTTGTTTGTTGTACGCTGGAAAATCGACAGATGAGAAGTGCACCAACGCCGAGGAGGTTTGCAAACCATTGATGTTGCGGGAGAATTGGATTCCCGAGCCTGTACTCTCATGAGAAGACGAGTCTATCTCGGAACCAAGCAGATTATTGGAGTTGTTTGCACTTGGAAGGAGTAATGCACTTGGGTGGAGATCTGTTTCAATTTCTGGGGATGACCAAGAATTGTGAGACTGCGCTCTCTGAGGCGTCGGATTGTTTTTCTTGAATATCCTGCAGATTGCCCATGAATCCTGATCATTAAAAGTAAGAACTATTAGCACTGGACATTGCAGAAGCCATACAGACGTGCTCGGAATGCCTAAAAACCTATGAATCCATTATTAACACATTATTTTTCTTTTTTAAGATTGAATTTATAAGCTAAAAACGGGAAACCACCGTTTATAAAGCTCCATTATTCAGCTACATAAATAAATAAATAAATAAATAAATAAATAAATAAATAAATAAATATATATATATATATATATATATATAGATAGAGAGAGAGATAGTAGACACCAGTGGATTTAGCTGACCTTTTTAAAAAGTTTGATGGCCCAAAAGCAAGCTAGTGCGCTCTCTCTCCCTCTCTCTCTATTATATCTATATGTATATCTTTATCTATATATTATTTTTGGCCGACTCACATTGGGTGGAATGTTTTCATCCAGGGGCCTCTTGGTTGCGGAGGTGGGATCCATGAGAGAGGGTAGCCTTAATTCATGCATCATCCATTCTGTTTTGACTCCTCTGGCAGCTCTCCCTCTATAGAAAACCAGCGACTTCTTCAGGCCAATGCACTTGGTTCCTTGAGAGGAGTAGATGGGCCTGTCTGTTCCTGTGGCCTTCCAGAAGCCTGCTCCAGTGACTCGGTTCGGCCGGGCACTATTTCGGTATTTCCGGTCCCTCGGGCAGCAGAAGTACCATTCCTTCTCTCCGACAATCGCCAGATCTTCAATCAATAAGAGCAGAGAGATTCGAACTCGTTAGATTTGATTAATTCCAAAACTTCACAAAGAGAAGAAGAGAAATTTCCAAATTTGAGTTTCTAATAAAAACTTGATGTATTCTCTAACAAAAGAATCGATGCGAGTTACGAAGGCAAGTTACGTATGGTAGCAGAGAGATGAGGAAACAAATAAACATACTTGGAAGATCCCACGGATCATACTTGTAGATATCGAGCTGCTTGATCAACTCAACAGCGAGGGATCTCTGCTGAATCTTCCTTTTCAGATAAAACTCCACCAACTCTTCGTCTGTTGGATGAAACCTGAACCCCGGCAGCATCACCTCATCAACCTGCAGCTGCTTCTGTGATTCATGTACCTTCTCCTCCATCTATCCCTCCTCTCCCTCTCTCTCTGTTCCCGCGAAGGAACAATACTTTTTCAGTTCTTTTCAACCAGTTTGTTTGTATCTACAGACTGTAGATATACTTGTGAGAAATCGAGGAATGAGAAGCAGTACTGTACCACAATGTAGATTCACCGATCAACAGTAGCAATATTTGTGAAGAATCGAGGAATGACAAGCAGTATACGTTAAGCGAATATATATAGAACCGAAGATTTCACCGTAGAGAGCTCAGCAGAAAGCTGCACTCCCCCATGAGTCACAGTGACCGATGCCATTTTATGCTTCCTTGCAGGGAGTCTGCCGCCGGAGCTTAGGCCGAAAATAAGGAGAGTTTGGTATTGGAATCAAGACAGTTAAGCTTCACATAACAAGGCCACACACAAGGATATGATGGAACTTGTAGAAAATTACCAACAAAAACAATTCAGACCGAAGAAGGATTACAAATCTTAAATCCTGTGTTATGATCTCAAGGATCTCCAATTTCAGTAGCCTTTTGGGGATGTACAATAACTAAAAGTAATTCACACGTATGATGGTACTGAATTTTCTCATTATCCCCACTCGAACCAAGAAAAGTAAAATTTAATATGGATTTAAAACACAAAATCTCCATAAACACACGCACGCACACACATACAATGAATCCTTTTCTTTTTTTGGTATTCTCCTGGCAAAAGAGGCCTTGCCCCAACTTAGATCTCAAAAGGAAAAGCATTTTCCTCGTTCTTATTCCCTCGAATTATATATCATTTGTTGTCAGGAGTATATCATCTTGGGATCTTATAAATAGATGGACACTAAAAATCTGAAAATGCTCAAGTTTGTAACAGAGATTTAAATAACGTTAGGAGGCAATCCCAATTTATTTTAGCCCTTCTTCAAATATTAATTGCAATTGGCCCTCTCCATCTTGCGGTATTGCTGATCCAAGGTTAGAAGTTGGAAGCCAGCAAACTCTGGCACTTTTAGAGCAGGAGGATCCGGGCACCATAATGGGCACCCACTTTGTTTTTGAATGATAGTGTTGTGATGCAACTTTCGTTGACTGATCCTCATGCTTTTAGTTTTTTGTTTTCTCCCCTAAGAGAGAGGTTTCTAATATCAAAACAAGCCTCAAAATCGGCATCTGGCTTTTCTTCTCAACCTGTTTCCCCTTGTTCTCTTTTTATTGTGTTGAGCTATGTATGACTCCTTTGGCTAGAAATCGTGTCATAAGGACCTTTAAGTTGAAGGTCTCGGGTTTGATTCCTGAAATATGCTTGTGTAGTAAAAGTCTGCTAGAGTTCAGTTCAGAACAGAAGGAAAAAGATGTCAATTCAGTTCAGACAAGTTAAAACAGCAGATAAAAACGAGCAATATATAGCTCACCTCGCTACGGTTGAAGATCACGAGTTCGATATCCTGGGCATGCATAACGCATCCATCTCCCATTGTACCAAGAAAAGCAGAACAAAAAGAGTAGCCAAAAATGAAAAATTTCCGATTCATTCGAAGTTGCGTCATATGACACGCAAAACCAAACCATCTCAAAACTTTTTTTGTGATGGAGTAAAAAAGTAAGATCATGTTTTATTTCTTTTCAACGTTTCAGGAATCTTCGTAAAAGTCAAAGCCTTCAGAAGTCATAGAAATGAAATCTTTATATATGAAATCCTAAGCAAGCATTTCCAAAATTAAATTTATCTTGAAACCAAGAAATGTAAGTTGAAGTGGTCTAAATGGATAAACACAGCATGATTAATTCTAGTATTTACCATTAACTAGGGATTTTTTTTTTGGGTTACAAGAGGAGGCCGAAGCCTAACACACACACACTCATGCATGCAGCCCCCATGCAGAGAACAGTAGGTTTAACCCTTAATAAATGACAGTGGGGTGAGTCGCAGTCAAAATCTGCATATGAGCATCATAAAAGCATGGGCCCCCAAATTGAGTACTCTTTGGGACCAACTCTTGTAGCTTCTTCTTGACCTTGGTTTTGCCCCACCAAGCGTGCAACATAAGTTTATTATTATTATTTAAAAAATAAACAAAGAGTCAAAGCCTTCAAACCCAAGTTTCCTTCCCTTGTGTTCCATTCTTTGTGCATTTATCAACTTTGAGGAAGATCCATGCTCCCCACGTGTGTTGAACACTTTGATAATAGATTATTACTCTTAAAAATGCTGTCCCATTGAAAAAGAGACGAGGGTTCCATGTTTAAAGCACCAATTTCTCACTTTTTCGTTGAAATTTTTTAGTCAAAATCATTTGAAACAAATATTTATAGAAAATTTGGTGGCTTTCTTCTTAAAAACTTGCTTTTATTACTCAAAACTAGGTATGCAAGCCCCCGATATCGAATTCACGGCCTTCCTCTTGTGAGTGGAGTCCCCTGAAATAAATCAATGCTCTGAGTGCAGAAAATGGCTGCATTTTGATTTCCAACTGTCCAAAAGAGCCATTTATATCAGTAATGACGATGATGAAGATACCATCAATCAATTAATGCACTTTGACTGTGATCTTGGCATGACTCAAAGCTGAGAACGATGTATGGTAGAGTGTTCTCCCAAGTCTTTTGGGTCAGTGTTCGCTTGATCTTTAAGTCACCATTAATGGCTGTTTCCTTTTGAGCACAGCTTTTGAAAGGCTGGTCCTCCTTAGATTCGTAGCGTAGATATTTCGATGGGTGACAACCGTCGGAATAAATCAAGGGTTTATTGACAGCTTGACACAAACATCAAACAAACCCAAGCTCATGTAACATATTTAGATGGTTAGTAAGTTTGTTACAAGAGGAGGTCAAAGCCAGACACTCACACACCTGCATATTGCACCCTATAGGAGTCGAACTCCCCACCAGTAACAACGATGCTAGAACGCCCTATCATTGAGATAACGCTATGATGGTAAATCCTCAATAACTTCAGATAGAGTTTTATTCAATTGTTGTAAACCCTTAAATAGCTTCAAATACACATGGCATGCCATAGGTATCAAACTCATGACTTTCAACTTGAAGGTTCTTTCAAGTTAACCGCCCCCGCCGGAGAATGGATCTTTGTGCAAATTGAAGTAAGATATATGCAAGTATCAATTAGTGGAAAAAAAGTCCATCTTTTTAGTTGCCTTAGCTGGTGACACAGCTAGTAGATCGGCTCGTCCACTGTCTTGTCAGCCCATGAAGCTCACCATGAAAAGATGAATTGTTCTGCCCCGAAAGGGCATAGCTGACTGGCTAGGGGGTTGCCTTCTGACAGAAGGTCAGGAGTTCAATTCCCGTTTGTGCATCTGGTAGACAGGCGTTTGCCTAACCCAAGCTTGCCTTCGTTTTAACTCATAAACTGATGTAAACTTTCTTTAAACTTTTTAATTATTGAATGATCATCTACATCTGAAATATACGTGCTTCTTTTAGGCAATACCAGGATATTGTTTTGAATATGAGCTTAAAAACACATAGAAACAAGTGAATATTGCTTTATAAGACTTGTTTATTTGGTACAGTGGGGAGGCCAAAGCCTATGCTCGATGACACCTGCCACCGGTATCGAACTCACGACCTTTAACTTGTGAGCCAACCCTCGAGCCGGGTGACCTATTGCTCTTTGTTCTGCTTATAATATTTTTATTCCACATTCAATTCACAAAGAATGCTGTTCTACGATCATATCAAAACCGTGTTGTTGCCGCCTCTGAAGGAGATTCGTGAGCAAGGGAAGAGAGGATAGAGAGGTCCCTCACCGGCTTCCTCCACTTACTCAGGCTGCCTTTGTGTAGCTTATTTCCGCACCACTCGAGCTGCCAGCTTGCCACCCTTGACATCCTCAAAACCCTCGGCACAAGTTTCATGTCGATGAGAGAGAAGAAGAGAGACTCATCCATCCAAACACCATAACAATTGCTTGAGGTATGCCATCTCCAGGCAGTTCCCACTCCTCTGTCCTTCAATCTCCTTCCTTTGTGAAAGTTCAAAAAGATCATTTTGTTTTGGTGAATTTCCACATGCCCGACCAAGGACTTCATAATCAATCAATACCCAGAAACAAAACTAAGCCTTTTCCTATATATATATATAAGAGAGAGAGAGAGAGAGAGAGAGAGTACGGTGGTAAATGCGTCCTTAAGTTATAGAATCATCGGTATCAAGGCGGTTTTGGTTCCGATTTGAGAACCGTTTCAATTTTTTCATAAAACAAGAAAAATTACGTCTTATGGGAGTCGAACTCTTCATCATTTAGGGAGCGTCCTACTATTGTGATATCAACCAATTTGTGATAGTGAGCGATGAAAAATATATAAAACTTAGTTATTGGTGGTTTGGAATCACCGGTTTCGATTTGGAATCGATTTCCGAATACCATAAATCGTAATTGAACAAGTACTCGATTACGGTTCTGGAGCGGGTTCAGTAGTACCAGTTACCGCCAACTGTTCGGTTCTAGTTAGAACCGCGAGCTGCTAGGAGCCTAGGACAATGGAGAGAAGAATAATATCTTTGATGATTAGCCTCACATTCATTCATTATGCGAAACACTTTCAATTGGACGATGTTAAACACGCACTTGTGTGGGTGCATGCATGTGTATATGTGTTTGTGTTTCCATGAGTGCAAGCATGTATGTGATATATCTGACCTGGCTAGGGGTTCCAGTTACAAGTTCAAGGTCACAACTTCGATATGTGGGGCGTGCAGCCTCGGCCTTCCCCGTCGTAAAAAGAGGATAAATCCTGACTTGAAAAGTTGATTCTAAACATCACTCGTAATCCTGACTTGAAAAGTTGAGCTCATAGGAAGAGGTAGGCCGGAAGCAGTGAGAAGATATAGTTAATGGCGTCATTTCCGGCGAGATAATCGCGAGATTGCTGTCAATGGATCTCAGGCGAACTCCGCGCCCAGCAACCTGTTGAAGGATACATGGGCCACTGCTCCTCAGAACTCTGATGATCGCCTATTCTGACCTCAATTTATTAGGAAGGTTGTATCTTCCATCCTCCCTTAAATCTATTTCTCATATTATATACAAGTTCAACATCCAAATCGAAATCTTAGAAGCGACTCCATGAATCATCCATGGTGCTCATTAATTTTATTTGCAGATAGTCGCCGAGATAATTGCCACATATCTTAAGGTTTTTTCTTGCATGATTCCAGCTGATTCAGAGCTTCCGGTTGTCTACCGTCGAGCTCTTCATCGTACGCCTGTAGCAGCAGAAGGGGAATATGATCCATTTTGTGTTTGAGGTTTCCTAACCGCCGATCTCTTCGGGAAAAATTTAGTATGTATATTTCAGAATCCGTATATTTCTCACATAGTGTTTTTTTGTACGCACTGCTTTGTATTTATAAAGCAGTGCAAGCTCCTCTCTTCTTTTCAGTTATTCCTACTGAGTTTTCCTCTTCAGGAGCCTTATATAGATCGTTACCGTGATTTCTGGTAACGGTCCGTCTGTTAATATTTTTCTCTTTAATGTGATCTCTTCTGAAACCGAAATCACTGATAACGACTGGATGAACAGTCCAGCCGTTACCTGTGCTGGGTTATCGAAAATGACCACATTCCAACATCTCCCACTTGGTCATTCGAGCCAAGTATACTGACATACTGGTTTTCCTCCCACTTTTGCAGGGTTTACCTAGTAATGTCGTTTCATGATTGCTGTTTCAATCACTACCCGTTGTGTGGTTATTTCCCTACACAACAATCAAACATACCTCAAACCCATGTTCGTAACATATTTTGAGAAAAGTTCCTCTGTTATGCCTTTAGTTAAGGGGTCTGCCAACATATCATTTGTTGGCATGTATGAGATGGATATTTCCTTTCTCATAACCATATCATGAACATAGTGCTATTTAACCATTATATGCTTGCTTTGTGAGCAATCAACTCCACTTTTGATAAGAGTAATCGTTGCATTGTTATCACAATAAATGACAACTGACTCGTCGGTTATTTCCAACTTTAAATCATATATGAAGCGGCTAATCCAAACAACACTTGTTGCAGCCATTCATCAAGCCACATACTCAACTTCTTGTGTATGCAATGCTACACAACCATGTTTCTTACATGCCCAAGAAACACCACCACCTCCAAATACGAATATTTGACTTGAGGTTGATTTGCTGTCATCTTTGCTTCTAGTAAAATCACATCAGAGTACCCTACCACTTTGAAGAAGCCCCGCCCCATCTTTGCTTTCACGGCTCGTCATCCGCCAGGTACTCTGTCGAACTGATGGTTGAGGCTAAGTCCTTCACCCGCATCTGTCGCAGCTCACGCTCAGCCTCACGTGTCAACCCGTTCATGAAGAAGAAGAACCGATCTGCTTCTGCCATGGTCACGATGTTTACCATGAGGGAGGTAAACTTGTTGATGTAGTCGCGGATGGACTTCTCGTGTTTCAACCGCATGAGGTCTTTTCGGGCCAAGTACTCCGAATCCTCGGGAAGGAACTGCCTCCGTATCTCCCGTTTGAAGTCCTCAAATATATCGATGGTGCAAAGTCCCCGATCGACAACTGTGGAGAGTCGTCTCCACCAAAGAAGGACATCTCCCTTCAGGAACAATGTTGCCGCACCGATCCTTCTGTCCTCTCGTCGAATGTCTCGCACCTTGATGTACTCTTCTACTTGCCAAAAGAAGTTATCGAGGTCCTTGACATTCTGGTCTCCTGAGTACGGATCAGGCTTAGGGGTAATGTCATCATGCAAGGGGGTTGCTAAGGCCCCGCTTATAACTGCATGATCGAGTGTTCCGCAATGCGCCTCGAGTGCTTCCAGCCTTTGTTCAACGATCATATTGTTCCTGTCACGGCTAACACAATGAGTAGACAATTCATCCACCCGATCTTCTAGATTGGTGAGTGTTTTGCCCCAGTTTTCCTTGAAGATGCTGATGGTGCCATGCATCAACTCGAACTCCTGTGCTACGAAGGTTCGAATGCTGTGTACGTCGTTCCTCAAGGTTTCGAGGCTGACTTCAATATTGGCTACGTCATTCTCCAGTCTACATAGCCGGTTGTCAATAGAGGCCTTTTCGATCGAGCGGTCCCTCCTGCGACCCTTGTCCGTTTTTGGGTCCTATGATGGGGCGGAGCTTCTTCCAAACTTTAGATCCATCGCAGATGAGCTTGATTGCATGAGGCAGCGAGATCGTTACAGCTCTGATACCACTTGATGTTTGCTTGGTTGTATTCTTTTAGATCCATTGCCCCTTTCTTCGTTTTTTAGATGTGTTTGGTAGCTCCGGAGTGGATCCACCAACCTGTCACCGGGCGGTCCATGTATAGACATTCTTATATCACGCAGATTATATCCTACTTCTCTGAGTGTCCGCGCTATGGGTTATTTTTTCCACTTTTTTGGTTGCGACAATCCCTCTTATAGTGACCAATCTTTTCATAGTTGAAACACTTAACTCGATAAGTGGTTTCCTACAGTTTCTTAAAATTTTGACAGCCATTTTTGTTATTCTTGCCAAACCTTGTGTTTGATTTATTTTTCTTTTGGTTGATTTTAGAGCTAGACCTAATCTCATCTTTTACCACTATCAATTTTTCTTTCTTGTTCTTATTCATGTATTCTTGCTCTATTGCTAGTTTTAGAGGCAACTTAGAAATGCTAATTTTTGGCCCTAACCTGAGGGCAGTGGTGACCATGTTCCATGATGGGGGTAGACTGTTCAGCATTGTTGATATTTGCATCGGTTATGGGATGACTGACTTTGCCACAACTAGGTTCCTAGCCATTACCAACATGTGATTTACATATTCTACTACGTTGTTTCCTTTTCTCATTTTAAAGGAGTTGTACTTCTGTAGTAGTAACTGTACATATAGTTTGACAGTTGTATCATATTTGGTTATTGAGTCAAACAGCTCTTTGCGGTATCGCATTCTTCGAAGACCCTAATTAAGTCATCCTCCATGTATTTTAACATATTGTCCTTGCTATTATGTCATATTTTAGAAATGTTTTATATATTTCTATCTGTTTCTCAGTTGCGTCTGGTGGTGGCGTACGTACAATTTTCTTCAATACATACTCAATTACATACTCAACACCTTTAACTGTTACAGCAAGTGAGATTCTCCTCTTCAATGTTTGGAAGTTCAGACCATTTAGTTTTTTAGTTTTTGCCAATTCCAACACACATATTTTTGAATTCATTTTTATGTGTTTGACAATTATAATAATTAGACAGTCTAAAAATAAAACAAATAATAAGCAACAAACACACATAGTAGGTCTCTTGTTAGAACGATGCATAATATCAGAAAAACAAGCTAAAATAACTCATAAGCAACTTGGGTTAAACTTGTAATTTTCTCAAAAATTTCTGCCTTTAACATTTTTCACAAAATACCAAGGGTAAAACTATAATTTTGACTATCTGTTCACTTTTGTAATTTTCTAAAAAGCCCAAGGACAAACCCATAAAATTACTTTTGGTATTTCTGTAAAACTCGTAACTAATCGGGGCTAAATCTATAATTTTAACCCTCAATCCGAATCTGAAATTTTTCAAAAGTATAGGGACAAACTTGTCTTTTAACACAATGGCAGTGATGTAATAATTTAAACTAAGAAGGGCAATAATTTAAAACAAAAGTCCGGTATTACGTAATTTTCACAAACTATCGGAGGGTAAAACAAACTTTCCGCTAAATAAGGGCAAAACTCTCTTTTTACCCGAAAATATCTGGATATTCTCGTAATTTTATTCAAGGTAGTTTGGTAATAACTGAAAATCAGTCGAGGCAACACAAATTTTTTAGTCCGCTGCTCGAGGTGGTTTCTCAAAAACCATTGAGATTTTCCAAAATCGGGGGTTGTTTCGGAAAATCGCTGGTTTCAGCCCACAGTTTTCTAAAACCGCCTGGCGGTTTTCAGAGGGTATAAAACCCTAAGGAGAGAGAAAAATCGTGTCTGTGAGGGAGAGAGAGAGGCGGTTTCTTGTTCCTAGCTTGCGTTTCTCTTTGGCGATTGGTGGCCTTCTGTGGTAGTTTTCGGCCTCCCGTCCTGTTGCCTTTCAGCCTCCCGCCTTGTTGTCGCCTTCTGGCCTATGGCCTTTCGGCCTTCTGCGACTTGTCGCCTTCTAACCTGCGGCCTTTCGTGCCTTGTTGCCGCCTTTGGCCTTTCGACCTTTTCTTTTCTCTCTCTTTTTTCTTTTCTTCTCCTCCTTTTTTTTTTCCAGAACAGTAACGTGTACGTGGTTTTTTTTGCAGGGTCAACAACGATGCTCTAATACCAAATGAAGGTTTTTCCTTGCCAGATTCCAGGTAATTCTGAGCTTCCGATTGTCGGTCGTCGAGCTCTTCTTGGTACGCCTGCAACAGACGGTGAATATGATCCTTTTTGTGTTTGAGGTTTCCTCACAGTGGATCTCTTCGGGAAAAACTCAGTATGTATATTTGAGAATCTGTATATTTCTCACAGAGTGTTTTTCTGTACGCACTGCTCTGTATTTATAGAGCGGTTGAAGCTCCTCCCTTTTTCCGGTTATTCCTGCTGGGTTTTCTTCTTCAGGAGCCTTATATGGATTGTTACCGTTATTTATGGTAACGGTTCGTCTGTTAATATTTTTCTCTTTAATGTGATCTCTTCTAAAAGCGAAATCACTGGTAACGGCTGAATGGCCAGTCCAGCCGTTACCTATGCTGGGTTATCGAGAATGACCACATTCTAACAATATCTGCTCGTGTGTCACCTGTGGCTCATCTTTATTGAGCACTAGCAAAGGGCATCCAATATCAAAGCTTGGTGCTTCCATGACTGGCGGTGTCATTGTGACGGTGATGATATATTCAGTTGGACACATTTCCGGGCTCATATGAACCCAGTTGTCACTTGTGCTTTTGCTATTATGAGGCACTTCCCATGGAAACAGGTACCTTCTTCTTTCAGTCCCTATTCCATGATCACAAGAATATCAATCTTTCTCGAGCTTAAATAGATTTAGATCGATGATTTTCAACCGTCAAAAATTATAAGAAAACGAAGAGTAAGAGGATTGAGACACTTGAACAGGCATCAACTTTTGCCACATTCCTCGATCTTTGAGGGATAATGTGTTGTTTAGACTGCAATCTGCTCTACCTTTCTTGGTAAAACAGGCAGATGCATCTACTCTTCTCCTATTAGAGGCCACTTAAGCAAAATAAAATAGTTTCTATCATTTAACTAACTGTAGAAAAAAATACAAAAATCTGCCTCTCTTTAATAAAATATAGAAAGATCTAATCCATGACAAAAGCTACAACTGAAACTGAATGCTGGTTGAATAAGTTTTTGCTTTTTTCATGACAGATTACTAATCCCATACTTGTCTGCTCCGTCAGTGATCGAACACCTGACCTCTTATAACCTGAGGCCGGAACTCTTTTGTGGGCTTTCCTTTTTCTCTCTTTAAAACTTTTTTACATTTGATGTGTAGGTTTCAAAAGCTAAAAATATTTATAACATTTCTCATAGTTTCACACACTCGGATTTGAGACTTAAAACCACCGAAAAACTAGTTCAACCATTGGGAACGGTTTGTCCAACTGTTGTAAATAATAGTACGACTATAACCGAAGTGTGCATAGATTGATTCCGACAGTTTTTTTATATTTCTTAATAGTTAGATTTTTTAAATTGTTTTATGATATATTTTGATAGTTTGAACCACTGAAATTGTTAAGTTATCAACAACAACAACTGAGCCTTTTCTCATATTAGATGGAGTCACCTATATGGATTCTTTGTTTTTACATAGCCCTATTATGTGCTAGCATAAGTGCCATGCTAGCAGTTAACTCAATATATACTAGATCATTGTTTATAGTTTCTTTCAAATTCTTTTGTGGTCGTCCTCTTTCTCTTAACATTTTCACAATCTAGTTTTTCATATCTTCTTATTAAAGCGTCCTTTGCTCGTCTTTCTACATGTCCAAACAATCTTAAATGATTTTTTCTCATTTTATCCTCTATTGGTGCTACTCCCAATTTGTTTCTAATAACCTTGTTATGTATACATGTTTTTCCTTGTATGACCACTCATCTATCTCAACATCTTCATTTCTGTTATACACATCTTTTGCACATGTTGATTATTAACGGCCCAATACTCAAAACCATAAAATATAGCAGGTCTAATTATTGTTCTATAATATTTATCTTTTAACTTTAATGATATCTTCTTATCAGAACATTGAAATTGTTATGTTATCGATCACAAAAAATCAAATTTGTATCAGTTGCAATACATGTGTTTGATTGAGGAATTATTTGAGGATGACCCCACACACTATGCAAATATATGAAAGGACCAGAAGCAGTTCAGGCCTGGTCTAAGATGGCTACCTCCAAGCAAATATATGAAAGGACATTCTCATTGAAACAAGAGGGTGGATCTTTACCAACTTCAAATCCTTACATTTTAAGGCTTATGTTCAAATAAACTATGGAGTTGAGGATTCTTTATGTACCTTACATTGTATTTGATCCATGGTGTCGTGTAGTAGAACTGTATGTCTCTGAGTAATCATGGTTTTGTGTTTGATTCATAATTGGTGTTGAAAGAAGTGGGGTAGCAATATAAGAAGGATGTATTTGGGTTTTATTGTGAAGCCATTGTACCCAGTTTTCTGCAATCCTTTTCAAGTTTTTGACTCAAACTAGGCCTATGACCATAATTTACCAACAATGGGATTCAAGCTTGATACACAACATCACTTCAAGCTACAAACACTCAAAATCAAGGTCCAGTTCTCCTGAAACCTTGTATCAAACACACCCCTAGTGAACAAGGATTTCTGATATATATGTGTGTCTATGATTGAATCATGTATCACGATATTACTCACTCAATTTCAATACTTGTTTGTTATATGTAGAAGTGTAACAACATTATCTTCGTCGACTCTTAAAATTTTTAAATTATACTCACGCTACCAAAAGCATTCGGCGGACATGAGTAAACATATTAGAGATGAGAAAGATCTATTTATATATAGAGAGAGAGGAAAATAGAGTACACCTTGCATGAGTAGTGTACTAATATACAAAATCTAGTCCATTTAATATAAAGATCGAATGACTTACATTTAAATTAAAAATAAAATTTTAAAATAAAAATATTTTTAAATGAAAAGATTCATTAAATACTTTATTTTCATATAAAAAAATTTATTTTACTTCCATTATCAAATATCTTAACAAAATCTTAATAACAAAAATGTTATTTTTACACGAGGAACTCATACACATACTATTTTTAAGAAAAATTAAAGAGAAAAAGATAGGAAAAAATGAGAGATTTAAGATTTTTTCAAAACAAGTAAACATAAAAGATATGTGTATAAGCTTGAGTGTAGAAATAATATTATTAAAAAAATAAGGTGTGTTACTTGTTTATTTACAGAAACTTTCAATATTTAGGAGAGTAATTAAACATTCATTAGATGTCAATTTTATAATAAATATTTAAAAGTTTACTTAAAATAACTAACAACAAAAATATTTAATGGGTACCACAAATTTATCCTTTATTTAAATCAGAGGTTTAAATGCATTAACCAATACTTAAAGGAATTAACTAATTCTTTTTAAGACCAATACTTAATTAACTAATTCTTTTAAATGCATTAGATTGATGTTGAGGTTAATCCTAAATATTATTTGAAAAGAGACTTAGCCTTAAAAGAATACAAATTTTGGTCCTAAAATGCCCTTATTGTATAATATTTAAAATTTTCTCAACCAGTTTATGTAAAGTTTTACGGTTACTTTAAGAAGCAATTTACAAAAAAACTAACAAGGAAAAAATAAACCTAAAAAAGTAACATACGTAAAAGACAAAAATCAAAGAAAAAAAGTTAATAAACTTGTAACTCAATTGACATAGGCCTAATTTTTTTAAGATTATATAATGTTAATGATAGAGGTTCGATTTTCCATCAAAATTACATTTTTCTCTCACCTACCGAAGTGCTTGCATCTCTTGTGTAACAAACAAAAATAACAATAAAAGGTAAGTACCATAAGTTAAAAAAGAAGATAAATATTATATCTTTGTAACATTCTCATAGTTACTTAAAAAATATATTAAATGAAATATCTAAAACTCAAAATGTATTTAACACTTTATTCTTTATGAAATTAGGATGATTGTTAAGTTGATATATTAATACGATTTATAATTTTTCTAAAATAAAGCTTGGTGAGTCCATGTTCTTTAAGACTATCAATACATTCCATTGACATTGACAACTTCCTTGGTGGAAAAGTGGGCAATGCCTTATTAGCTTCATTGGTAGCTTTCATCTTCTTTTATTCTTGTAATTTTTCTCATTTGTCTTATTTGCATTTTATTACTTCTTTCTTTTCTTTTCATTTTGTTCTTATTTGCATTTTATTACTTCTTTCTTCTTTTTTTTTCTCATTTTGTTCTCTTATTAGCTTCGTTCTCTTCATCCTCCACCTTCACATCTTTCTTTGTTATTCTTGAAATTGCCTAAATTTGAGGCTTCAGGATGCCCTCTTATTTGTCAATGCCCCTCCACAACCAAAACAAAAATGGTTAGTTTTATGGTCACATTGAGGGTGGTCATTAAACTTAACGGGGTTTTGGCAAATTGACTTTTTAAAGTTTATATCAGTTTAATTGGATTTTATTTGAGTTTAACCAATTTACTGTGAAAAATGGTTAGGTCATCAACCGGGCAACCTAGGGTTCCAAATCACTAATCTAGTTTGATTTGTACAACTATTATTGTTTTATGCATGTGCAACGCACGGATAATTAAAAGAAAGGTTTAAAAAATAATTAGTGTATATAGTTTTAACTAATTTTAATTTTAAATTTTATAGGTTTTTTTAATATTATTTTTATGTGTTTATTCATTTAGAAATTTTATCACTTTATTATTAATAGTATACTAAGCTTATTTATAATGTCAAATTATACTAACGAAATGATATTAGATTGATAGATATTACAACGACTAAAAAAAAAAAACCTACTAAATATTAAAATAATCAATAATAATACAACCAAATTATACAAATGCATTCAAAATATCTTAATATTTTGTAGCCTATATATTTATTTTATACAATTTAAATAAAATAAATAAAATAATACATTAATATGTTGTTTAAATAAATTATTTGACATATGATTTCAAATGTAAATGTTTTAATATTTTTTTATAAATTCAATTTATTTCAATATGACAGACAACTATAGACTTACTCATTACATAATTTAACATTCTAATAATAAAATTTATTTGAATCAATTTTATCATGGTTTCTTATAAAATATTCCAATTCATGTAAATATTAATATATTTTTATGTAAAGTTATTAATTTAATACAACGTAAATAAAAATACTTAAATACAAAATAATAACATTACTTTTAATTAGAAATTATAATTATTTATTTAATTAAAAAGAAATTATTATCGTGAAACATGCACTTAATAATTTGAGCGGTATGAAAAGGTTAAATAATTCCTAGCAATATATGATTTTTTATATTCCTATGTTTTATTCAATGTTAAAATAATTTAAAAATTTTAACATAATGTGAAAAGAATCAAAATTTATTTATAAGATAATCATGGAAAAAATTCAAATTCCAAAAAATTACATAAATATCTTTGTATTATTCAATTAATAAGAGTACAAAAGATATCTAAACCAAAGTTATAATTAATTTATCTTAAAAATACAAAGATAACAACATTGCCAATTTAAGAGTGTTCAATATTCAATCTCTCCTTACTAACTTATCCTAGCTTAAAACTAATTGGGACATTATTTATACCCAAAGTGTTCGAGGTCAGAAGGTCATTGTGCCTTGGTTCGTCCTAACCAGGCCTAAGTATGACACATTATTTTAAAATTTATATTTTTCTATAATTAGTTACAAAAAAAAAATTACTCTTGACTTAAATTAATAATTTTGCATAATATGATAACTTACTTATATTAATATTGTTGTTTTGAAATATATTGTAAAATAAGGGCGTCATAGCGTCCTACCAGTTGAGCGTTAGGGTGAGGGCCGCGTATAAATTTGCCAACCTTGAAAGGGTTCAAGGAAGGCAGAAAACGTAGAATTGTTTTTAATGTAGGTGGCTTTCGTGAAAATACGATTCTTTGGGCGTTGTATATGCAAATATCCATAAACAAACCTTCAAAAAAAGAAAATTCGAGCCTCAGGTTACGCGACAGCTTCGTTTCCGAACCTCAGGTTCCGCTAACGCCCCAACTATAAATATGCCCTGCGGCAAACTTGAACCGACGCCGGTCGTTCTCGGTCTGCGTTTTTCTCTATTCCCCAACGCCTATTCAGAGTCGTAGTGATGACGGCGGTGATCGAGGACGCAATAAAGCTCCTTGCCTGATCAACAACGCGCTTCATTGGAATTTTCTCGAACCTGTTGATAGATCGCTCCATTCATCGATTTGTGCGAGGTAAGTACTCTCCTTCTGTCTTTCCACCCGAATTTGTCGATGAATTAATCATGTTCCGCTCGATTTTTGTGCAAAAATCAAGGTTAGTAGCATTCAATTTGGTGTTTCTAGAAGAAATTTGGTTTTTTCATTACGAAGATTGTAACTGACGGGAAGGGATCGAATTTTTTCAGTTTTCTTTTTTCTACATTTTGTTGCGAGAAAAACCTGATCGTCTTTGGAGGCCTGAAGAGGACTTGGATTCCTTTTCCATTTTTGGGGTAAATTTTGATTTCTTTCGTGATTACGAACGTTTCTTTTAGAGGAAAGTTTTGAAATTGAAGGGTGTCTTCTTTTGCTTTAATGGTGGGTTGGTTGGAGATTGTTCTAATTTAAGGGGGACTTATCTATTCTAGGAGGACTTTGAGCCCAAGCTGCATTCGTCTTTCTTATTCGTATTCTTTTGTTATTTTGTTTCCAGAAGGAACCAACGAAGAATCTGAAATTACCTGATAAATTAAGAAACTGGTTTTCTGATCTTCCACGTTTTGAGTGAAATCGCGTCTTGAGGAAATTTCCACGGTAAGATTCTTGAAATGATACGCTTTGTGCTTTTATTCTGTTTCTGGCAGGTAGGTTCTTCTATTATTTACATAATACGACCATTATTGTTCTTTCTTTCTTAGCTTATTGTCGTTCTTCTTCTATCTGCTGGATGATCGATTTCTCGCTCCCATTTCTTTTCTTGTGCGCTTATTGTGCAATGGATCAGAGAGCAATCTAATCTTTTTAATCTGTTATCTGGCTCGTTGCAAACGTACCATGACGTTTATTCCTATTTGTGCAGCCTTAGCATAAGAGATACAGTGCTGCCGAAAAATGGAAAACCATGTGGTTGTGTGTGTCAACAGCCTGACGACACCCCCGTTGCATGATTGTGGCTCAGGAAGTCATGGTGAGGGTAATTCTGTCGACAATGCTTCAAGCAGCTCTCCAGCTTCAGGCAGCTCAACGGATACCAATAGGGAGGAGCCTGTGGTTTCCGATGAAGAGCAACCTCTTCTGCAGTTGGGGGAATGTCGCATTTGCCAAGATGAGGATCATGTCAAGAACCTCGAGTCTCCTTGTGCCTGCAGCGGCAGTCTGAAGGTAGTGTGTTATTAGTGCGTTTTAACAAGACCAGGGTTGTTTATATGACAAAAGCATTCACGAGACGTTCTTATAGACGCAGTCAAATATATGTTCAAGGGTAATCTAGTTTGAGTGTAGTTCATATATAAGGTATGACATTTTTCAGCTATTTGAGTGTTGTTCGTATCGTACCATAGCGTGTGTCGTTTTGTATGATGGGTTGTTTTGGTCCACTGTACAACCTATAGGATCATATCACATTTTAATACTAAATAAAAAAATCAGAAAAAAATCATGATAATTATAAACAATTCATATAATTCATAAATTCAGTAAATATTCATCAATCACCATTCAGTTTTTAATGTATAATGCATTTAAGCAATATATTACAATATTTAGTGAAAAAATTTAAAATATTTTTAAAAAAAATCAGTAAAAATCAAGAACTGATCTAAGTTAGAGTAGTTTCCTAATTCGTGGTATTAATGATGGATGTGGTTATAATTGGTAAGTTATTGAAGGAAATTGCCTCTTTCATTTTTGAAAACTTTGGAAACTGCTTATTTTATGACTCTTATTGTTATTCTTGGGAGGACTCCCTTTAAGATAAGATAGTTATGCATTAAACTTATTAATGCTCGACGTGGTCATAATTGGATGGGGTCATAATTGGTAAGTTATTGAAGTAAATTGTTTTTCTATTCTTGAGAACTTTAAAAACTGCTTGTTTTTATGGTTCTTATTAATGAAGTAAATTATCTTTTTTATTCTTGAAAACTGCCTATCAAATGATATGTACTATAATATAGTTACTCCGTTAGTGCACAAATTGATATAGGGACGTTATCAGTAGGGTTAAGTATTATTTTGTGTAATTTTCATTAGTGAATTCTGTTAATTTCTTTGTTATTAACATGTTGTTGTGCATTTTGGCTGTCTGTCTTATGACTCTTATCTCTCCGTTGCATATCATTGCCTACCATCCTGATAACGTCGGTCTTCTATGCTAACTTGAACTTGGTTGTTTTCCTATGCTAACTTGAACTTGGTTATTCTGTGTACATAGTTCATTTTTTGTCACTTTTTGTTGTTTTAAAAGAAATAGGGCTTAATACAACCTATATTGTGCGATACATGCCGATACTTTTTTTTATCTGCGATACAAGTCCCCGTATTGTAGATAAGATACGCATCGCCACTTGAACATGTGATGATGCGAGATCTCACAAAACAAGTATGTCGATTGCATTGATGACACTATTGTATATGGATTCATTTGTTTGCATCCTTAATTTATGTCATGGATTGATCTCCTCCTGTTCTTCCTCTTTTATCATTCCATGTTATTGATGCTCTTTCTATTTTCTTTGCCATTGTTTTTTTTCTTTGAAAAGATCTCTAAGGTGCAACTGATTCTACAAGGTTTGGCTCTTCTCATTTTCAGTATGCTCACAGAAAATGCTTGCAACGTTGGTGCAATGAGAAAGGAGATGTAATATGTGAGATATGCCATCAGGTTAGTTGTCGTCTTGCTGTTTTATATTTATTACCTTGGGGACCGAAAAAACACAAGAAGATCTGATGATCATTGTGATATATTGTGATCCTTGTATTCCTTCTCCTCGGTTATGTATTGCATAGACTCTGAGATGAGGTTAGTTGTGTTCGGTGCCCAGCAGTCAATATAGAATTGTGCTGGATCTTTTACCAGTAGGTTCAATCTTTCCTGCAGTGACGCATTGGTTCCCATAGTAATTTAGAACTCTTAAGTTAGGTGTACTTGGGAAACCTAGAACTATTACTCGGGACCCTCTAGGAAGCCTTTGTGTTGCACCCTCCTGCCAACCCATGTGGGGAAAGGTTCTGCAACGACTGTCATCAAGGTTGTTTAGGATTGCATTTGCTTCAAGGCTCTCATAATCTACACATTTTTGAAACATTAAATGCATTACTTTATGAAGAATCAGATATTTGGTACTTTTTTGTCAAGTTTCCCTGCAATCCTTCTGAATTTGTTTTCTGGTAGATTCTATGATTTTTCAGCCACATGCATGCTCCTTAGATGCATTTTTGTCAATAAAGGGAAAAGCTGAAGAACTTATAAGGATTTTTTGCTTTTGATTGCTTTGTTTGTTTCATTTTGCTTCGTATTGAAGTTGGTTTCCTTAGTCTTTATTTGGGAAAGAGTCCTTTTGAGTTCTTGTCTTAATTTGTCTGAATGTTGAACAGCAATATAAGCCTGGATATACAGCACCACCTCCCCGACCAAATCCTGATGAGGCTATCATAGACATTGGGCAAGTCAAAATCCTTAAGGCTTTCTACATTAGTCTTTCAATTTTTATGTCGTTGAATATGAACATCTTTCAGTGATTCTCTATCTATGGTTTTAGAAGTGAAATTTCAAAAATTGTGATCTGCTATCTGTAATGCTTCTAAGATGTAATATCTTCCTGTTCGTTTTGCAGGGGAGGCTGGGCGCTCTCTGGAGCTTTGGACTTGCATGATCCCCGCCTCTTAGCAATGGCTGCTGCAGAACGCCATTTCTTGGAATCAGATTATGATGAATATGCCAACACCAGTGGTGCTGCATTTTGCCGCTCTGCTGTTCTTATTGTATGTTCATCAGTGAAACAAACACACTGTTATAAATAGATGGTAGAATTGGAATGAAGAGGTTTTTCTTTCTAGATCCAGTCTTTTGTTTCTAAGTTTCGTCTGGATTTGTCTTTGGAATTGGCAAATTCATTGTGCTTGTCTATTGTGTCCTTTTACCGGAATCTGGAGCTGGTTTACTGTGATATAACACTTACATTTAAACAAAATGGTTGAACACGTCCAGTTGTTTTAAAGAGAAATCCTTTCAACATTAGGTGAAGTAGATAATCATAAACTATGTGCACATGTACATGCACATTTGTGTCTGCGTATGTAGACACAGTAGAACTGCTTGATAAATGTCCATTGTGCAAACCTGATCTCTTATACAATATTTGTTTATGTTTTTTGATGTCAGTTAATGGCTCTTCTGCTTTTGAGGCATGCTCTGACCATTACAAATCCAGATGGAGATGAAGATGCTTCTACTTCTTTCTCTGTATGTTTGGAGTTTCAACTCCTTGTTTTGTTGTAGTGTTCATTCTGTGTAAATACTTCTTTCCCCCCCCCTCCTTCGTCTTTGGAGTTGATATTACCCTTGATCACCATTAATTTTGCATCAAACAGCTTTTCTTGCTTCGTGCTGCTGCCTTTCTCCTTCCCTGTTACATAATGGCTTGGGCCTTCAGTATTTTGCAGAGGAAGCGCCAAAGACAGGTTAGTGAATCTCAAACTTCTACAATTTGAATGTCCTCAGTGAAGGCTAATTGTTGCACTTTGTTATCGAAGTACTTGACGCTTTTGGCTACTATGGATATATGGATAATTTGCTTTGGCAATCCCAGGAGTAAACAAGTAGTAAAAGTTTGGTCATCTTGTTTAAAGAAAGATTAAGTCTTGTGTTTAGCTGAACCTGGCTTCTAGGCTCCATTATACATAGAAGACAAACTGGTTCAAAGAGGCATGAAGATGTTAACAACGGATCTGAGCATTAGATTTCTTAAAGTGTACAAAATGATACGGCTATCAACGTTACATCGTTGTTTGAGTCAAAATGGTGGAAGCAGTTAAGTGTTGCATGTCTCTTTCATGAATGAACTTGAGGTTGGCACGAAGTTGGGCTGGAACCTTGTTGACATCGTGGTTGGAAGATTCATGATAGAGAATCGGAGAGGAGTTTAAAGCTATTGATGGAAATATGAGAGTAAAGATGGTAGTGGAATATGCCAAGATGATTTTGAAGATGAAAAGGAGATCGGAGATAGTATCTAAGTATTGCCATTAAAAATCCCTTCTCCCAAAAGAAGGGGCTCTCTGAGAGATTCAAGCCCCTTCTCCCTCCCATATGCCGTTCGTTCACGGAGCTTAATCAACTTTATAGCTCCCACATGAGCAGAGGTCGACCTGCGTGCAAGTTCCACTTCATGAAAAACTTAAATATCTGTTTTCATCCCTGAATTACCCACTCTTACCCTGCAGCAACATTTTATACTCCACTTAAATTTAGGTTGCAACTCATATCTTCCCCTATCCAAGTCCTGTAGCTTTTAGGTGGTGATTGTGGTCTCGCCTGTGCTAAGAGAGGAATGAACGATCTATTGTAGCCCATATATAGCTTGCATCTTCTTTGGCTATTTTCCAAGACACTCTTTTGTGTATGGGAATGGGGATCTGTTTTGAAAGCATAGTTGGAAATGGGAAAGTAAGGGATACAACGTCGGGTATATTGAGTACAAAACAGTTTTAAGAGTGGTTCTTGCTCGACAAAATGACCTTAAGGTAGTGGTGTATCTCGTGAGAGATCTCGCATGCTTTTGTCAAACTATAACCTTAAGGAGTTCACATGGTGATTGAAATGCATCATTATGGTTGACATTTACAGTGAAAAGGAACATGATTCACATGAATATGCTAATTACCCTGTCAAGGAGTTTAAAACATGATGTAAATTATCCAGTGCCTGCTCAGGCCGATATCCATTCAAGAGAATGGCTTATTTTGGCTATTTATATAGTTGCCTTGACGTCCATGTTTAGGATCATGCATGGTAAGCTCATGGTTCAGGACCTTCAGGTTGTCTCATAATACAATGTAATAGAAACTCCATGAAAGGAACATCAACGATTCATATAAATCACTTAATGGTATGTCCAGAATAAATCCAACGAGTAACTAATAATCCTGTTATACAGAAAAAAGTAGCCATCCTGTGATTACATAGTCCTACAATTTCATAGACCAAGGTCATCAGATGAGTAGGAATCACAATTGAAATGATCAAAAAAGTTATGAGTTAATATATGTTCTAAAGTTGCAAATATCATAAAAAATCAGTCATTTTATACACACGTTCTTTTCCTCCAAAATAAGTCTGGATTCCACATGGTTTTCTATACAATAACATAGGATTGATAGTTGGATCTTCATGCTAGTGACTGTTTTTCCCAAAATTGATACTTTGTTGCAGGAAGCTGCAGTGCTGGCGGCGACAGAAGTGGCATTCATGTTGCAAACTGGACAAGCGAGAGGCCTACAGTTCACTGTAGCTCCAGCAGCTGCACTAGCTGCTCGCGAGCCTTTTCAGTAGTGTCATACGTATAATGTAATTTACTTCCTTTTACAAAAGGAACAACTGCAGTGGTGCCTTCATAGTCGCGGATGTGGATGCAGGGGTCCACTGGAAGGTTAAAGTTGGAATTGAGGCTCTGTGTTCATTTGTTTTGTCATTTAATTTGACAAACAGTTTCCTGTATAAATCGATGATTTGATGGAAGGTATCTTCACACTCTTTATGGAAAAAATTTGGTGTTTGATGTTTCACATTAGAAGCGGTGAACTTGCTGTCCACTATGCATAAAGAATCCATGTAGCCAACCCCATCTGCTGTTGGAAAAGGCATGATTTCAGTTTTGTTGATTAGTGGTTCTTACCCTCTTCGAAGAGTAATAACCACCAAATCAATACAACAAAGTGCGTTAAATCTACAGAAAACGAAGGTAATTTTTCTAAACTTTTCACAGGTCTTCTGTTACTAAGAATACCAGAGCCACGATATTTGATCAAATCGGTCTCCATCTATACGTTCGGCTCAGTTCTTTAAAGGGGTAAACATCTTTGATCAATGGTTCGTCTAGTGAGTGTCAACTCATTTGTGTAAGAAACGAGCCAAGCAGTGATCACGGGCTTTACTCGGTGCGTTCAGCTCATTTTTTATTGTGTCGAGCTTTCCTTTCTATGATGTAGGAAGTCGAGCATTTTCTGGATATGGAATTCACGAACGGAAAGAATGAGAAAAAATATAGGCCGAGTCGAAGAGAAACAAAGAAAAGAAGATAAAAATCGATTCGAAGGAGATTTGTCTCTTTTGGACCAAGAAAAATATAGGCCGAGTCGGTGCAGGCCAAATTTTGTTTAGACCGGTAAAATGTTGAGCCGTTTCATATACAACAACAACAACAACAACTAAGCCTTTTCCCATACTAGACGGGGTTGGCTACATGGATTCTTTGTTTCCACAGATCTCTATCGTGTGCCATATTAGCAGTTAACTCCCAATAAGCTAGATCATTCTTTATTGTTTCTTTCCAACACTTTTGTGGTCGTCCTCTACCTCTTTTAATACTTTTCAAATTTAGTTTTTCTAACCTTCTTACATGTTCTTCTTTTGATCTTCTTTCTATATGTCCAAAACATCTTAAACGATGTTCTCTCATTTTATCTTCTATTGGTGCCACTCCTAATTTGTTTCTAATAACCTCATTATGTATACGGTCTTTTCTTGTATGACCACTCATCCATCTCAACATCTTCATTTCTGTCACAAACATCTTTTGTACATGTTGATGATTACTTCTTACTACTCTGCAATTGATTCACTACATTCGGGCGAAAATGTAGTGGCCCTTGCTTACTTCTTACTACATTCAGGCGAAAATGTAGTGGTCCATGATGTGGGAGCCGTTTCATATAAATAAATAAATTTATTTTATCCCAAAATTTCTCTCTCTTCTCTTACCCAATCTCTCCTCTCTCACCCGATTCCAACAAATCTCGTCTATAGCCCAATCTCTCCTTTCTCACCCGATTCCAACAAATCTCGTCTATAACCCAATCTCTCCTCTCCCATCCAATTCCATCAAAAATATATTTGGTTGAATCTTCTTGCTTTGATAATGAAAGTTTCACTTAACATTATTATCTTCTTCGCAACTCAATACATGTTCTTATAGATCATGTTGAAAAAAAGACAAAACAAATAAGAAAAAAATGGAACTAAAAACAAAATCAATAATAAGAAAAGACGTGACTCAATAACATGAAAACAACCACAACCATAACAGTCAAAAACAAAAAAAAACAATAACAGTCAAAAACAAAAAAAAAAACAATGTTTCGACGAAAGAGATGCAGGTTGGGCATGTCTCTCCCAACGGGAGAGATGCGGGTGGGTCATGTTAGGGAAAATGCGTCTTACCCACATATCTTTCGTTGAGGGAGATGCACTCAACTCTCATCTCTTATGTCAGAATGACCTAGTTCTTTATTTTCAATTTCAGTAAAGAAATCAATCAAAATAGATAAAAAACCGACGTGGTTCTTTATTTTCAATTTGAGTCAGGAAATCAATCAAAATAAATAAAAAACAAAAAAAGTTAAAACCAAATCAACATCACATATCCTTTTCAATCGACCTTTTATCCCTTTTTTCATTTTTTACTTTCTTTTGATTTTTTAAATTTTTTTGACGAATTTTGATCTGTTCTTTTATTATTGAAAATAGTTGTAATTTGAATAATAAGTATTTGAAATAAATCAAAGATTGAAAAATGAAAGAAAGCATGAGGAAAGAGAATGTTCTGTTTTCTTGTTGAAAAGTATTTTTGTAATTACTGAAAATAACCAAAAATATTTAGTAAAAAGCTATAGTTAGTAATACCCATTGCTAAATCATGAACAAAACATTTCAGCGACGAGATCTTCATATATGAGCATACATGTTTCCCTAGACATGATCGGTTCTCAACCAGCTAATTGAAACTGAAAGGGATCTATCTGAACCGGAACCAGAAATCACCTGATTCGATTTCATCTATGTCTCGTAGATGTTTACTTAAACATAATCGGTTCTTAATTGTCTCGACAATTTCAAGTCTGTCTTTGGCTAAACAAAAACCAAAACCACCTGATTCGATTTAGTTTAAAACCAAATTGAAACTTAGGTTTCTTTTTTCCTGTTTTTTATACTTTAAATTTTTTTAATAAAATTACCACTTGACTCGAATCATATTCAGAACTACCAAAACCGATGGTTCCAAACACGAAACAAGTTCGACCAGGTTTCGAACCAACCGGATAGTTTCAATTTATCCGTAAGCGAGCATGTATGTCTATATGTACACCAACCCCATCTTGCCTATAACAAAAAAAGAAAGAAAGTTCCTCACATTTGAAAGCTCTGAGTCTGTGGTACATCGGGTTTGAAATGACAGCGATATTATCAACCATGAGAGGAGCTAACATAAATTGATAAAATAAGCCCACCTATATTATCATTTTCACGAAAAGAAGATTACTCTATACAAAAAAGAATAAAATCCAACAGAGAGAAACGCATAAAACATAAAAAGGAAGAAAAAGAAAAGAACGATCTTCATCGTGCCGATCGGTACGTTTGAACGACTGACACTAATCCTCCCGATTCAATGCCCTGAATCAGCAGATTCGCCGGTCCTCCTACCGGAAGCCACAAATTCAACAATAACCAGAGGGAAAGACAGCAACATCAACCTTGTTCCACTGTTACTCCTTCTCCCCTCATCTTCTCCTTCTCCTTCTTCCCTTTCACCGGCCCCAGACCCGGCGGAAACCGGCTTCTGCTCCTGAATTGGCATCTGAAACCGGCAAACAGGGCAAGTACTATGCTCCCCCAGCCATTTGAATATGCATCCTTCATGGTATCTGTGCTTGCAAGGCATCTCTCTCGCCTCCACGCCTTCACCAAACCCCTCCAAACAAACAGAACACTGCTCCTCCTCGTCTTCCACCTTCACCCTCGCCATCTCTTTCACCGCCTCTTCCGACGCCGGAGTCGAAGCCGGCGACCGACCGAAAACCCACCCGCCTGGCAGAATTTCGTTCCCAATAAAATCGCGCAGCAGGTCGTCGAAGTTTCTCGATTGGTCTATCAGGATCACCCTCTCACTCCCTCTATCCCTTTCTCCGCTTGGCTCCGACTCCGGTGAAGTCGAAGGAGTGCCACCGAGGAGGCCAAAGAGCAGGGGAAGTGTTCTGGAGGCCATCTGCTCGAGGAGGCCAGTGTTGCAGTTTGGACACATGACCTCTTCGTCGGTACTTCTTGTGGGGTTGATCACCGTTGTGGAGCAGGTGTGACACCAATATGGCAATTGAGGGGAGGGGTTGTTGGTCGCCATTATCGATCAACCTGTGAATTACTGCTCGCGATCTACAGATGATAAGAGCAGTTTGATGAAGGGAAAGGAGGACAGATGATAGGCAGGAGAAAGATTTCAAAGTAATTTTATGAACGTGTAGAAGATATTCTGGAAGAACCTAGATAGGGAGGTGTGGGGCCCATGCCGCCATGGGAAGAATCTAGAAGACACAGCATCTTTATCTTAAACTTCGTTGTTTTCGGATTAGTCCATCACATTAGTGTATTTTCCGAAATAGTTCATACGTTTGGTTTATTTTTTAATCCCTTCTCTTTCATTTGGTCGATCGTCGACCTAAGGTATACAGTATTTCCCCGTTCACTTTGAAGCCTTGTAAAATTTTCTATTTGCCTCTTGATCAAGTGATTCATAGAGGTGCAAGCGAGTAGAGCTGCTCGCTTTCTCCTTTAAAAGAAAACCTCAAATTCATCTTCACCTTGTCGAACTCGAGCTTGTCAATACTCGGATTAAAAAACTTGCAAGCTTAACCAATCTCGGTTGACCATGATGATACTCAGGCCTTGATCTTTTATTGAGCTTACTTGAGTCAAAGTTGGTTTATTGAGCTCGTATAACCCTAGCAAAAGGGAGCAAGAGTAGTTCTAATATAATTCGAGCTTGAACTCGGGCATAGAGAGTTGAGCTTGAAGATTGAAGGTGGATGGAGCTTGAGAGATCATTTTCTATCATAAGCCAGTTGAGATTGCTGGTACTCGAGCTCGACCCACCTTGGTTAGGTCGCTATTAGTGAACAAAACACGGTTCAATAAGAGATTGTTATGAAATCAAGGGTATACTTTGGGCCCAAATAGCTAAAATAGAAAATTTAGAAAGCTTAACCTAATATTTAATATAGAATTTAATAGGTGCACACAATTTTGGCCCAGTCTTTGTATTTTATTTGAAAAATGAATTCGGGCATAGGCAAAAACTAAGAGCGTTTTCCTTAATTAGCCCGAAGAGAGTACGGGTTTGGAAATGTCTCTAAAGAAACGGGTGGGTTTGGTAAAAGTCCTTTATCTATTCTATGTATTATTGTCGGAATTTAGACGTTGCCTGGTCGGAAGTGGGCGGTTTTAACCGGATCTGAACCGAGTTCAAAACCAACTCGAAAAAGAATCAGTTCAACTGAACTTCAAACAATACTCGAAACTGAGGACCACCCGGTTTAGTTTTAGTTCCATCATATATACTCAATCAAAACTGGGTCAGAATTGGTCAAAACCGGTTCAATATTCTTTTTAATTATTATTATTATTATTATTATTTCAAATGATTAACTTCACTCATGTAAGGGATCACCCTTACATGGCCGGTCTCAAACCCGGATAAAAGAGGAGAGTTACATTAGGCTTTCGACAACCAATGTAAAACTTTGTTGAACTTATTTATCATGGATTCTACAAATTATGATAGGACTTTGTGGAAACAAAGAATTATGATAGGGATTCTACAAATTCAAATACAACAACAACTAAGCCTTTTCCCATACTAGACGAGGTCGGCTACATTGATTCTTTGTTTCCACATATCCCTATCTTGTGCCATGTTAGCAGTTAACTCCCAATAAGCTAGATCGTTCTTTATTGTTTCTTTCCAACACTTTTGTGGTCGTCCTCTACCTCTCTTAATACTTTCCAAATTTAGTTTTTCCATGCCTTCTTATAGGTTATTCTTTTGATCTTCTTTCTATATGTCCAAACCACCTTAAACGATATTCTCTCATTTTATCCTCTATTAGTGTCACTCCTAATTTGTTTCTAATAACCTCATTATGTATACGGTCTTTTCTTGTATGACCACTCATCCATCTCAATATCTTCATTTCTGTCAGAGACATCTTTTGTACATGTTGATAATTAACTGCCCAACACTCATAACCATAAAACATGACAGGTCTAATTATTGCTCCATAATATTTACCTTTTCACTTTAATGGTATCTTCTTATCACAAAGAATACTTGATGCTCCTCTCCATTTTAACTAACCAACATTAATTCTATGTGTAACATCTCCATAAATTCTCTCATCAATCTGAAAAATTGACCCTAGGTATTTAAAATTTTCCTTCTGAGGAATGCAATATGTGCAAATTTTAATTTCTATGTCCTCTGAAGTAACCAAATGATCAAATTTACATTCCATATATTCTGTCTTTGTTCTACTAAGTCGGAGACCTTTGCTTTCTAATGTTTCTCTCCATAGTTCCAATTTTCTATTAACTTTTTCCTTAGACTCCTCCACTAATACAATAAATAACATACACCAAGGTACTTCATCTTGAATATGTTCTGATAACTCATCCATCACCATTATAAATAAGTATGGACTTAAAGTTGATCCTTGATGTAACCCATTCCTTCATGAGTTCCCACACATGTTTTTACACCATCATACATGTCTCTTATAAGGTTAATGTATGTCAATGGGATACCTCTTTTTTCCAAAGTTCTCTAAAGAACCTCCCTCGATACTCTATTATAAGCTTTTTCTAGATCAATAAATATCATGTGAAGATCTTTCTTTTTTGCTCTAAAATATTTTATAAGACATATCAAAAGGTGAATCGCTTCAATAGTAGATCTACCTGGCATGAATCCAAATTGGTTCTCTATTGTACTTGATACTTGTCTCAACCTATGTTCGATAATTCTTTCCAACAAGTTCATAGTATGGCTCATTAACTTGATACCTCGATAATTCACACAATTTTGAATGTCTCCCTTGTTATTATATATGGGTATAAGTGTACTTGCTCTCCATTCCTCGGGCATCTTTTGGTTTTTTCATATTTTATTAAATAGTCTTGTGAGCCAAGTGATTCTTATTTTTCCGAGTATTTTCTAAATTTCTATAGGAATATTATATGGTCCTACCGATTTACCACCCTTCATATGTTTAAGAGTCTCTTTGACTTCATTCTTTTGAATACGTCGGTAGAAATTGTGGTTATATACTTTTCTGATTTGGCTAACTCTCTTAAGCTAATACTAACGTCTTTATTTTTATTAAAAAACTTATAAAAATAGTTTTTCCATATATTTCTTATATATCATTTGCCACTAGAATTTTTTCATTCTCGTCCTTGATGCATCTAACATAATTAAGATCTTTAGTTTTCTTATCTCTAACCATAGTTATCCTAAAAATATCTCTTTCATCCTCTTTTGAGTTGAGTTTTTTATATAAACTATCCCAAATTTTAGCTTTTGCTTCAATCATGGCCTTTTTCTCTTAATTCTTTGCTTTCTTATAAGCCTCTAAAGTTTCACTAGCTTTCTTAGCATAATGTAATTTGTAACATGCCCTCTTTGCCTTGATTTTATTTTGCACTACTTCACTCCACCACCAAGCTTCTTTTTGTGCCGGTACACCTCCCTTAGATACACCTAATACATCTTTCACCACTTTTCTAATATGTATAGCCATATTGTTCCACATATCATAGGGTGTACCAACATAATTTCAAACATCTTCTTGAAGGACTTTTTGTTTAAATATATCTTCTTTCTCGCTTTTGAGGTTTCACCATTTAGTCCGAATAGCTCGATATACTCTTTTTTTCTTTGTCTATTTTTTTATTTGTAAATCCATAACTAAAAGTCGATGTTGGGTGGTTAAGATTTCTCTTGGAATTACCTTGCAATCTTTACAACACACTCTATCTTTTTTTTTTTACAAATAAAGTAATCAATTTGTATTTGTGATAAGCCACTCTTATAAGTAATTAAATGTTTATCTCGTTTTTTGAAGATTTTATTGACTATAAAGAGATCAAATGCCATAACAAAATTTAAAATCTCCCTACTTTCCTCATTTATATCTCCAAAACCAAAGTTTCTATGAATACCTTGATATCCTAATGCCTCTTTACCGACATGTCCATTTAAGTCTCCTCCTAAACAAATCATCTCCCTTTGTGGAATCTTTTGAATCACCTTATCTAACTCTTCTCAAAAACCCGTCTTTATACTATCTTCTAGTCCTACTTGAGGTGCGTAAGCACAAACTATATTCAAAACCTCTTCTCCTAAGACTAATTTCAACGTTATGATTCGGTGATCGTATCGTTGTATGTCTACTACACTATCCTTTAAATCTTTATTTATGATAATATCAACTCCGTTTCGAGCCTTTTCTTTACCTGAGTACCATAATTTAAAATTTGTATCCTCTATCTACTTTGCTTTTCTCCAACCCATTTTATCTCTTGTAAACATAGAATATGAATCTTTCTCCGAATCATAGTATCTACCACCTCCATTAGCTTACTGGATAATGTTCCAATATTTCAATAACCAATACGAATCTTATTATCTAGGACTAGCTTTCTTACCCCCCACATCCATCCATATTCAAAATGCGGAGACCTTCTCTGAAAATTATTCACTACATTCGGGCGATAATGTAGCGGGACTAACTTCTTTATCCACACCCGTCAATGATGTGGGAACCCTCTCTGCAATTGATTCACTACATTCGAGCGAAAATGTAGTGACCCTTGCTTACTTGTCATTGCATTTGGGATATGCAGCGCGTCATTAGACGGGGACGCCCCAAAGCAATGCTCATAATTTTTGTAATCCATGTTATAAAAATCCGATAAAGTTTTACGCTGACTGTCGAAAGCCTAACACAACTCTTCTCCTTTATCTGGGCTTGAGACCGGCAATGCAAGGGTGATCCCTTACATGGGCAGAGTTGGTGTTAATTCAAATATTAACGTAAAAGAATTAATTCAAGTATTCCTATTTTGCAAGCGTATGAAAAATAAAATGATATGGTTTTAAAATGATATGAGAAAAGGCTTAACGTAAAGCTCGAAATAGAGTTGGTATTATTATAAATAAAAATTTAAAGCATAGTATAGACATACAACAATATGGTGACCGAATTATAATAAGTAGTGAATATAGTTTATGCTTATGCACCCCAAGTAGGATTAGAAGATAGTATAAGAAGGTTTTTTCGAAAGAGTTACATAAGGTAATTCAAAGAATTGTAGAAAAAGGAGAAGATTTGTTTGGGAAGATACTTAAATGGACATGACTTTAAGGATGCATTATGACATCAAGGAATTCATCAAAACTATAGTTTTGGGGATATAAATGAGGAGGGTAGGGAGATTTTAAATTTTGCTATGACTTTTGATATATTTATAGCCAATACAATTTTTTAAAAATAAGATAAATATTTAATTACTTATAAGAGTTGCTTCTCACAAACACAAATTGATTATTTTATTTGTAAGAAAAAAGATAGATCGTGTTGTAAAGATTGTAAGGTAATTAAAAGAGAAAACTTAACTACTCAACATCGACTTTGAGTAATAGATTTACTGGTAAAAAATTAGACAAAGAAGAATAATACATAGACCTATTTAGATTAGATGGTGAAACCTCAAATGTGAGAAAGAAGATATATTTAAATATAAAGTTTTTCAAAGAGATGCTGGAAATTCTTTGAATTAGAAAAATAACAAAAGCTGTGTTAGGCGAATCTAAAGGAGGCGTACCGGTACAAAAAAAAGTTTGATGGTGAAGTGAAGTTGTGCAAGATAAAATCAAGGCTTAGAAGAAAGAAAAGAAAGAAAAGAAAAAAGACCGTTAGTAAAATAAAAGTCAAAATTTGGGAGGATTTATATAAAAGCTTTACTAAAAAGAAGATAAAAGTGGTATTTTTATGATATGTAAAGCTAGAGATAAGAAAATTAAGGATCTTACTTTTATTAGATGCATCAAAGAAGAAGATGAGAAGATTTTAGTAGAGAATGATGATATTAAAAATCGATAAAAAATTATTTCTATAAGCTTTTTAATAAAAATACAAATATTAGTATTAGCTTAGGAGAGTTAGTCAAATTAGAAAAGTATATACATCATAATTTTTATCGGCTTATTGAAAAGAATGAAGTCAAAGAGACTCTTAAATATACGATGGCTAATAAATCTGTAGGACATTCCAATATTCATATAGAAGTATGAAATATCCTAGTAGAGATAGGGCTCACTTGACTTACAATATTATTTAATGAAATATGAAGAACTCAAAAAATACCAAGGAATAGAAAATGAGTACATTTATACCCATACAGAAGAACAAGAGGTGAGATATAGCTGTTTGTTCTTCGGTCCGTGGCCAACCGGTTGCAGCTCATCTCAGTCTGTTTTGTTGGAGGAACAAGAACTCTCATATATTAATATTAGGAGCCTAATATGTAAATAATAAAATTCTAATGATATAATTTCGCGACTATGAAGGTATACACCTATGCCCCTTAATGAATGAATGGCCCTTCAACCTTCGTTCGATTCCGACCGCCGGCATAGGTCTTATTAGACCAGTGATTGTTCAGGTTCCACTTCAGTCTCCAAGAGTACCAAGTCATTGTGACTTCAGCATGCCATGTGAATATTATGTTAATGAAATTTTGAGTCCACAAATCCGAATCCAAAACAGGTAATTTAACAACAACAAACAAAGCCTTATCCCATACTAGAGGGGTCAGTTATATGAATTCTTTGTTTTCATATAGAGCTCAATAATGTGTCATACTAGCAGTTAACTGAACATAAGTTTGAACATTCTTTATTGGTTCCTTTCAACAATTTTGCGATCTTCTCTTTTACTTTTTAACATTTTAACAATTTAACTTCTTATGTATTTTTACTAGAGCTTCTTTTGGTTGTCTTTCTAAATATTCAAACCATTTTAAGCAATTTTTTCTCATTTTCTCATTTATTGGTGCTATTCCTAATTTATTTGTAATAACCATATTATAAATATGACCTTTCCTTGTGCGACCACTCATTCATTTAAATCTATTCATTTCTGTCATATGCATCATTTGTACATGTTAATAATTAAATATCCAAGACTCAAAGCCATAAAGCATAATCGGTCTAATTTCTACTCTATAATATTTATCCTTTTAACTTTAATTGTATCTTCTTGTCACATAAAATACTTGATATACCTCTCCATTTAACCAACCTTCATTAATTATATACGTAAGATCTCTATAAATTTTTCTTACTCTTAAAACTGATGTTAGGTATTTAAAACTTTCGTGATAAGAGATACAATGAATGACAATCTTAATTTCTATATCATCTCAAATAACCAAATGATCAAACTTACATTTCATATATTTTATCTTTTTTCTATTAAGTCAAAAGCTTTTACTTTCTAATATTTCTTTCCATAGTTCTAATGTCGTATTAATTTTTTCTTTAGACTCTTCTACAAACACAATGTCATCTGCCAACATCAAGTACTTCATCTTTAATATATTTTGCTATCTTGTCAATGACTAATACAAATATGGTCTTAAGCTTATTCTTGACGTAATTCAATATTAACCTCAAAAAAATCTGTCGGTTTTGTGTACTCTCGATCCAATAAGATATCTTTCCTTTCCAAAGTTTTCAAAACAATATCTCTTAGCACCCTAACGTGAGCCTTTTCTAGATCAATAAATACCATGTATAGAAGAAAGAATGCATTAGATTTTCAATAACTAACGTAAAACTTTGTCGAATTTAGCTATCATGAATTCAAACAAGGTCTGCTATATAAAATTTTATTACCATTGTGCTTGATCTAGTATGAGAAAATGCATGCATATATTAGTAATGCACCAAGACGAGACCTAGGCCACAGTTTATGGTGCTAAGAATTCCAGCGTAGTTCCAACCAGTTCTGAGAGCCACAGTTTATACATGCATATTCTGCTCACCCTAGGAGTAGAACTCATGACCTGGATCTGCGAGTTTCAAGAGTATATAAGGATCGCAATCGCCACCCTACTAGTGGGTACCCAACCCGACCTTGAGAACCCTTGGGTCTGGTCGGTTCTATTTCATGTACTATGTGGCCGGGATTGGGTTGAGCATCAACCTACCTTACACACACACACACGTATATATAATCACATATAATATGTGGAATGGTGCATGTAGGGCTGGATAAAGATCCGAGAGTATATAATTTAAGAATATCTTTGCGTTCCCATATATTATTACATATAATAAATATTTTAAAATTTGTTCGATTTATGTTTTTCATAGTAAAAAATATTTTTACAAATAATGTGGGTTGGGTGCTAACCTGCTCCAACCCGCCGTTGCCATCTCTGATCTGCGTGGGAGATGAGCTAACGCTCTGTGAGCGAGTGCTATGGACCTTTTTTTTCCTTTCGTAGAAAATTGAGGGCTGTATAAGTGCTTCCTCCACATATATAATATGCGGAATGGTGCACGTTGAAGATGGACGGTGGTTAAGCGAAGAGAATCCCATTTATTTAGTGGTTAAAACTGACGGACCAACGTGTTAGAGTCTGAGAATCTGACTCGTTATCCACGAAACTTTGTGTCCGTCGATCTGATGAATCCGACGATCAAAAATCCTCTACCTCATCTCCGAGCTCATCCCATTGGCTAGGAATACGCCTTACAAGAAAAGGGCGCGACTCTGAAGATAAGAGAGTGTAGTTCTGCGGAAAACTCTGAATTTTCCGGTCTAAAATGTCGGCCACCGGCACTGGAATCCGCCCCCAATTTGCAGCTCCCACCTTCCGGAGCTCATCTATTCGTCTTCCGATCGCCTCTTTCACTGGCCTGAGATGGAACTCGGCCCCGTCGGAGAACCCTCAGAGCTCCAGTCGGCCATCCCACCAGGGTAGGGCTACGAAGCTCGTCGTTTACGCCGGCAAAACCAGCCCGCCGCTCCAAGGTCGGAACCTACGGGTGGCGGTCATAGGCGGCGGTCCTGCGGGAGGGTCTGCAGCCGAAACACTCGCTAAGAATGGCATAGAGACGTACCTGATCGAGCGGAAGCTCGACAACGCGAAGCCGTGCGGAGGGGCGATCCCTCTGTGCATGATCGGCGAGTTCGATCTGCCGCTGGACATTATAGACCGAAGAGTAACGAAGATGAAGATGATTTCCCCCTCGAACGTTGCCGTTGACATCGGCCGGACGCTGAAGCCCCACGAGTACATCGGAATGGTGCGGCGGGAGATCCTCGACTCATTTCTCCGCGGCCGGGCGGTCGAGGCAGGGGCTACTGTGATCAACGGTCTCTTCCTCGAGCTCGGTCAGCCGGAATCCAGTGATGCACCGTACGTCGTCCATTACAACCACTACGACGGCGGGGAAGGCGTCGGAACAAAGCGATCTATCGAGGTCGATGCCGTCATCGGGGCCGACGGGGCGAACAGCAGGGTTGCAAAGGCGATCGGCGCCGGAGACTATGAGTACGCCATTGCATTCCAGGAGAGAATCCGGATCCCCGACGACAAGATGTCTTACTACGAGAATCTCGCCGAGATGTACGTTGGGGACGACGTCTCGCCGGACTTCTATGGCTGGGTTTTCCCCAAGTGTGACCACGTCGCCGTCGGCACGGGCACCGTCATCAACAAGAAGGACATCAAGAAGTTCCAGGCAAGCACCAAAGCCGGTATTCGGCATCTCAGAGAAGAAGACGACAAATGGTGATAATGTTTTTGAGATAAATCGTTTCTCTTTTGGTTGGTTTTCAGCTGGCTACCCGAAACAGGGCTAAGGACAAGATCGAGGGAGGGAAGATCATCCGGGTTGAAGCCCATCCGATCCCGGAGCACCCCCGGCCTAGGCGGGTCAAGAACCGGGTTGCATTGGTCGGCGACGCGGCCGGGTACGTGACCAAGTGCTCTGGCGAGGGCATCTACTTCGCAGCCAAGTCAGGCCGGATGTGTGCAGAGGCCATCGCCGAGGGGTCGGCGAACGGGCGTCGGATGATCGACGAAAGCGACCTCCGGCGGTACCTGAAGAAATGGGACCAGACCTACTGGCCGACCTACAAGGTGCTGGACATACTGCAGAAGGTGTTCTACCGATCCAACCCGGCGAGAGAAGCCTTTGTGGAGATGTGCGCCGACAACTACGTGCAGAAGATGACATTCGACAGCTATCTCTACAAGACCGTCGTGCCCGGAAACCCGCTCGACGACATCAAGCTCGCATTCAACACCATTGGCAGCCTGGTGAGGGCCAGTGCTCTCAAGAAGGAGATGGCCAAGCTCAGGGTCTGAGTGTGGTTACTGTTAATTATCTGGTTTTACTCTTGCTTAAAATTTTCATGTTGGTTCATGAAATCTTTGACAATTATGGTGTCATAGTGTAAACTGTAGAGGTCAATTAAACGCATCAATCTGCGTTCTGTTCTCCTTCCGAAGAACAGCTACTTGATTTGAAGCAGGAGCTTGTTAATATGGAAATAGTGAATGCAGTTTGATCTTCACAAATCATTCTGTGTTGTTATGCTGGTGTAGAGATAAAAAACGAATACTGATCTTCAAAAAATCCTTGCTATGCGTTCTCTTGCTAGTCGAGCTACAACAGCCAAATCAAAACCAAGCCTTCTTTCACACAAAGTATGGTGAGCTACATGGATTCCTTAAACCATTAAACTTGATCTTGAATTGTATCAGTATTTAAGTTCTTAAGTTTTCGGGTGCTACCGCTCTTGCATGTCCCTCTCCCTCGTAATTGGGTAGAAAGAAGGGTCATGCTATGCCGCCTTGTTCCCGTCGATCCTAAGATCAATGCCCGAAACTCCAGCAACACGGTATGGTTCGTCGCCCGCCAACCGATCAGCAGCTCCTTCTCTCATGCAGCTTGTATCTTTCAAGTAGTTGTGATCCGGTACATCACGTTTTTTGGTGTCGCTCTTCACTTATGACCTTTGGTTCGTCCTTCTTTCATACTGCATATGCATATGTACCTTGGTTGAAAGCAAGAGGACGACGAGGAAGAAGAATGATTCTAAAGATTTTTATTCAATGGCTACAACTCCATCACAAAAGCTCGTATACCAACTTAAAGCAATTGAAAACGGATCGTGATGAGCTTCTTCAGATCCAAATCAAATGACCAAAAACTAGAGCTAAATAAATAATACTCAGATCCCTAATGATCCGTCTCATACATGAACTTCCTAAACTCATCAAAATTTGTCGCATTTTCTATAAAAACAAATAACAAAACACTCTAAAAGTACACGAAGAGCTCAATCCCGACAAACTAGTCTCCAGTACCGTGCGCGACGCGTGCATATGAACCTGTCCGAAGAAGCAGTAATCAAATACCCTTTCATTGGCTTGCCCATCTCTACCCACTTTATGAACCACCTCCGGTAATGTAATTTTTTTTCCGGTAGGAACTTCCGGTACTGTATTTTCTGCATTTGAAGAGAGAAGAGAGCGAGCCACAAATGCTCAACAGACACTGCCACTTCTAATTAATTTCTCACTAGGTCGATGACTTGAAGCCACCTAACTCCACTTGTGTGCCTGAATTTTAAGTACAGATCATGATTATTCTGCAGGTTGGATGTACTAGCACGTAAAATTTCATCACAAGCCTCTTCTAGCACATGAATTTGATGAGATTGCATATACGCACCCATGCGCACAGACATGCACGTACGTCACATACATAAACAACTGTATCCATATGGCAGTTTGAATAAACATGTTTAAGACTCTTAGCTTAGCACCTGACCCAGGACTGGGCTAGCATTGGCTTGTGCATCAGAACCAGACCGAGCCAGGAATCTCTCGAAACAGCCAAACTGGATTCAGAACTAGAACTGAACCAGGGACCCTCCGGTTTCACCTTTTAAACCAGAACAGGAATCACCGTTTAAATTGCCAGTTCAGCCTTTTTTATTATTTTTTGGGAAATTTAAAAATTTTATTGCTTTTTACAGTTTTAAATAGTTTGTGACTCAAAGTGGAACTGGAGCCAAAAGTTTCGAACTGGAAAAGGAACCGGTCCAGTCCCTGATAGGTTCCAATTACTTGTTCCAGGAGAACCTGAACCGGCCATGTCTGGTAAGAGGCCGTTATCGCTATGCTATTTGGCTCCATTAAGTTCTGAATTCACTACAACTTTTTTTTTTTGTATTGACACTCCACTAGAAGATCTTTCTTGAGGTATGGTGGCTGTAATTTTGATAGATATAAAAGTATAGCCCACGATTGCATTTGTGGCCTATAATACATCCTTCATGAAATTCAAAGAGTCTCTTAGGCTATTCTTCCAGCTTCAATTTTTTTTAGATTCAGCACCTTTTGATATAAATTTTTTAACAAAAATATCATGATAGATTAGTGGCACAAATTTGTTGGGATGCCTAAATTTTGTCATATTATGATTAATTAATATTGTCGATGACCTCGCACCACCAGGAAGGTAGATAATCAAGTAAAGTCTTCAAAAGCTACAAAAACATTAACAGCAAGCAGCCATTGATCTTCATAAGTTGAGATATTATTTTTCCTGTGCATTGAATACCATCAACTTAGTTGATGAATTTGCACCTCATGATTATTTGAGGATTGTATTAAGTGGTTAGTTTTGAAGAAATAGTGGCGGCCCACATTCCCTAAAACTCATCGACAGCCTGCGAAAGTCGATGCCATGCACGCAAAGTGTTAGCTCAACGGCAGGGTGCTCTAGTGCCATTGTTGTTGGTGGGGAGTTTGACCCCCATAGGGTGCATGTGTGTTAGGCTTCGACCTCCTCCTGTAATTTTTTTTTTTAATGTGGGGCAAATAGTCTGCAGAACTGCTTAGGGTGGGGTGAACTATGTATTATTGGCCATAAAATCAAATCTCGGCTATATATATATATATATATATATATATATATATATATATATATATATATATATATATATATATATATATATATATATATATATATATATATATATATATATTTTTTTTTTTTCTTTATTTTAAAAATTTTGGGTGAAGCTGCCGCCTCGGCTGGGGTTTAAAAACTGCAGGGTCCGGTTTTCTCTGGACCATATCCTTCCTCCGGTTCAAACCATAAACCCAAAAAACTTTTAAAAAATGAAAAGAACCTTAAAAGAACCAACCCATCAGTATGAGCTGTCGGTTCTGATTTAGGTCCCTTCTGGCGACTTGGAAGGAGGAACCATAACCAAATGGGGCATCGCCTGGCTTAGGCCATAATTCCAGGTTCAATTTGGACCACTGGTGTGGTAATGACATGTCTATGCCACCCAAAACACTCACAATATATATAATACAATATATAAATATTCTCAAGAATCTCCACAATCAACCGTTGAAGTTTAAATTTTAAAAGAAAAAAGTATTGTGCTACTTTTGATAAGTGCAATAAATACACATGATATTATTTACTTTTTGACTTAGAGATTTCAACCAATGATCTTCAAGATCGAACTGTTGAGATCTTTAAGAAGATTAGAGCATGGATTGATGCATAGATATACATATACAAATATATATATATATATATATATATATATATATATATATATATATATATATATATATACCATTGATCCTCAAGATCAAACAATTGAGATTTTTAGGAAGAATAGAGCATGAATTGATATATATATATATATATATATATATATATATATACTACCGCCAACAATTCATGCTAAATTGGTTCCAGTATGATATGACGCATCTAATTACTTGGGTTCCTTTTGGTCTGCCCTTAGGAAGCGTTGGCCTAAACCGTATGGAAAATGATGCTACTATCCTTTTTATACTTAGATCCACAACATGAAAAAATCCTTTTCTTTTCTTCCAAACGGGGTTGGTAAACAAACAAAACATGAGTTGGTGGTGGCTTGTTCGCCAACTCAAAATGCCACTAGTATCAGTTTGTTGGTTGTTTGAGAAGAGCCAAATCGGAGCTGATCATCGAGTTAGACGAGGAACAACATGAACTGCTTGATGTAGTTAAAAATAATTCTAATATATGATTATCATTACAATATTCTAATAATTCAAGTCAAATAGTACATCTGTTATACAGCTACGTTAAGGGGTTAACTTATGAGTTGAATGTCATGAGTTCAATACCCTGGGCATTCGGGCTAATGGTTCAACTTATGTAGGTCATGGATCTCTCGTGTGTCTTGAGTTTTTAATCTGCTGCAACCCACAACACAAAATGAAGAAATATGATTAAAAAATAAATAAAAAGAAACCACTTTTTTGGGTTACAAGAGGAGGCCAAAGCCTAACACACACACACGCATGCATGTACCCCCTGGGAGTCAAACTCCCCACCAACAGCTTCAGCGCCAAGGTGCACTATCATTGAGCTAAAAAGGAAACGTTTTTGGTGGTAGAAGAGAATTGATCACCATTCTTTGTTTTGAATAGGATTATGCATCACAACCACTTGGCTCATCGAACTTGGGACAATCTGAACTAAGCAATGCTGTACATATTGCTATTGAACTAAGCAATTGAATCAGATTTGAGATCATAATAAGGATCATATTATATAATATTATTATATGATACGATATGGAAAATATTGAACTTAAATGAAGGTCGAGTCATTTGCTGATACATCTTCCAAATGTGTAAAATCGTTTCGGGTTTCGTACCTTATTCCACGATGTCTCCAAATGGGCACAGAGAACTCACCTGGCTAGAGAGTCGAGTCACATATTAAAGGTTATGAGTTTGATACACCCCTGAGTTCAATACTAGTATGCATCTGGCTTCAGACTCCCATTGTAAAAAGAAAAAAAGAACTTCAAATGAAGGCTCTTACTTCGTATTCTGTACTTAGGATACTTTTTTGATCCACATCTTCATTGAAACTGTCAACTCACAATCTGCCTCTTGAACCACCAGTCATCAGTTTTCACTATCACTATTATCTTAAATTTTCAATTTCATCATCTATATATATATAAAGAGGAGGTATGAACGATTTCTTATTCTTTTTGATAGGTAGAATGAATTTTAGAGAATTGAATGTAAAAAGTATCATTATATATTATATTTAAATAATTATGATTGATCATGAACTGTAGAAATATGAGTAGATGTGAGTATGAGCATACCACCGTCTTAAGAGATAGTTTTGTGGTTTTGTTTATAATGTTTTAGGTTAATTTTGATGATGGTTTTGTTTATAGTGTTTAGGTTAATTTTGATGATGGCGGTGACTGTTTTTACCGACGCCAGTGCTTTGGAGCATGATTGAATATTGAGTAAAGGCATCCTCTCATTATCTATATTACCTTATCCAATTAGTTTGGGTCCTTGGGTTAGTTAAGAGCAAAACTGGCAGGAAGCTTCCTCTGACAGTCGACAGGTGAAGACATCAACGGGAGTCAACCCCAACTGGACTCGTCGTTCGCACGAAAGAATAACAATAACAGGACGCAACCATTTACGCCAATCACGAATATATGTATCGTCCTCGATTGGGAAACGTAGTTAAGAATGCAGATTCATGTCTTTGTGTTCATTATTGTCTGAGATGCCAGTGCTTGCTGACTGCTGGCTGCTGATCACAGTGTTGGTAATTCCGCCGGGAAATTCTCGCAGATGGCGCCTTTTAAGGGTCTTCTTCAACCCTTTCTCGATCGTTTCCTGCCAAGCCTTTTTGTGGTTGAAAGCAGTAGGGAGATGGGTCTATACGATTGTCGTTATACCTTTCAATTACGCGTACGTGTTATTTGAATTCATGGCGACGAAACTGATGATTCTAGCTTCACCCGACGAACTGAAGGAGCTCGAAGGCTTCTCTGGGGACGAAGAAAATGATTACATACATAACCTTACCCAGGGAATTGAGTGGTGTAGCATTTTTGAAGCCTTACCTCTCAATTGTTGTCACATAGAAAACCATTTTCATGAAGTGAATGGAATATATAGTACCAAAGAAGATCGAGCAATAAATGAACCTGTCATCACCGAACCAGTTGAACTGCTTATGGATCAAAGCATAAGAAGAGAAGAAGCTGAAGAAATCAATATATTTGAAGAGGAAGAAAATGAAAATCGGGTCCGCAATAATGTGGCGATCGATAAACCAGAGTTGGACACTGTAACTTTCAACCTTGAGAGATGCAGTAGCTAGAACCGACGTCTCTGATCTACATAGAGGATTAGAAGTAGAAGAAGAAAGAGACATTGATGGATTTCGCCAAGAGTACATGGAAAGAACGGCGCGTTTGGATGGCTGCAGCTTTGAAGTAGTTAACGAATCAAGTGGGTTTTTGCTGAGAACCGATGCCCGCGATCTACGTGGAGGATTTGAAGTACAAGAAGAGGGAGAAGTTGATGGATTTTACCAAGAGTACAAGGAAAGAATGGCCCATTTTGATGGCCGCAACTTTGAAAGAGTTGATGAATTAAGTGGGTATATACTGATATATACTGATCTGTTGCTATTTAGTTTTATTGTATGTTCTATATTACACACACAAACATATGAATTGATTCAATATTTCAGGATCAATTTTGGCAAGAGTATTGGGGGATTCTAGTTTTCCCTTGAGATTTACTTCTGTGGTCTCTAGTCTAGCTGAGAGTTCTGGAGGAAGGACAGCTTGTATAAAGAAAACTGTGAGAAGCATTGAAGCAGGGTTTGAAACGTATTATGTGGGTCAGTGCTGTTTAAGTTGGGACGCCCTGCAGTATCAATACATTAAGGTTCAAGAGATGGTGGCATCCTTTGATCCTTCGACGAGCTTGGCTTACGACAAGTTGGCTGATGATTTTCAGTACTTTAATACTCTTCTTGTGAGATTCATGGAAGATGAGCGTGCTGGAGGAGAGAGATTTTGGAACTATGCTCAACTAAGGCTAGCATCCACAAGCTTGCTGGTGGTTCCATATCTCTCAGGTAAAACTTGGTTCTCTTGGGCTGTCACCAATATACCTCCAACATAGGATCATCTTTATCTAAGTTATCCTTTAAGAAACAAAAGGATTTCTCATATGCAACCGAATTATTACAGTTGTTTAGATCATTTGTTGCTCCATAACTCGGTCTTTGCCGAGGGTCTGCAGTATTCTAGGTGTTTGAAAGCTCGGATTAAAGAAGAGGGATCGATTTAATACTTAATTGATGATTTTGTGGCATTCTCTATTTGTGGAACTTTGCTCTTGCTTTCTTGGATTTAAATACAAATGCGATTATGATGAGAAAGGCAACTAAGACACATGTAGGGAATCCATAGTGTGTAGAAAAAGATTTGGTTTTGGTTTTGTTTGTATCTTTTGTTTCAACTGTGTCAAGCTTCTCTACAGATGGAAAACATCAGAAAGCTCAAGGAACAAGAAATCAGAGCATGGATCCAAGCACACTACTGAAGATTGTAGAGGAGACCATACAAACATTCTGGATTTTTCTCAAGGACAACAAAAAATCTGCACAGTAGCCAGTACCAAGCATGAACCCTTCTGTTCCAGATTCATGAAATGGGAGAAGATGGTCCGAGCATCTTCTTTTGATCCGACCACCTTCAGTCTGCATGTTTTTTAGTTTGTCCTTGCACCAGTTCAACTGTCGAGTTGAAACGGTGAACATGTTCAGAACTCTGGAAACGAGTTCCAGGTCTATCAAGCAGAACAAGAACTGAACTCTGTTTGGCTCTTCCAGTTTGTTCTTTCTTTTCCTCTTCAACAACCATGGCTTTTTCTCTCTTTGCAAGCTCAGTATTGAAGATTTCTTCTGCAAAATTTTGTAATAATAAAAATGTTACAAAAGCATGCTTGAATTAGTGCCCATTTGATGGGAAGTCTCCCGAAGAGGTTGTAGCATTGTTGGAAAGGGCTAGCATCTTCTAGACAGACAGATGCGTTACTTTCTGGGTGCACCAATGTTTCAGCATAGGCCCTAGGAATGCTCCTGGCCTCAGAGTTTTATATTATTCCAACCTTTTGTAAGGTGGTTTACCTGAGTTAAAAATCATCATAAAGGAACAAAAGTATAAGAGAAAGTATTAGTGGCGGTGTTTACATCTTGATGCATTCTTTGGATGAGTTACAGAAACTCAATGTCATTGGCATCTTCAACTCGCGATATGTCCCACAGTAGCCATTTTCTTTCATAGCATTTGCTTGAACGCATCACTCACAAGAGAGTCGAATCGCCAACTGTGGGTCTAGCAGATAATTAAGGCCCTTTTCTACTTTGCTAACCCTCTTCAGGGCTCTCTTTGTTGTATTTTATATAATAACATACTTTGACATTGTAGATCTTTGCCTCATCTAGATTAGATCAGTCTTTATCATCGTCCTTTTTCCTAGCAGGAAATTTTAGGAATCAAATGCGCTTGTAAAGTGAGAGGAAGAAGAAAGGAAAAGGTCAAGACAGAATATTTCCTTCACTCAAAGAATATTACATGTTAGGATGTAATCCCTAGATGGCAGGAGACTTATTCTGTAGTCTTCCTTTGCACAGATATTAAGCTAAATACAATTGAGGGTGGGTAAGCATGGAACATTCTGATGATATCATGGGCCTCATAGCTTATTTATCTTTCAACTTTTCTGGCACTAAGGCCACTGACAGTTAAAATCGATGACCCTCTTCATTTCGGAGGATAAAATAGAGACTTTCCAACAAAGGATAAAACTCCTAATGTGGATGATCACGATAGAGGCATGTTTATCTTCTGTCCATCGACAATTCGAAAGGATTGAACTCATCTGATGTACTTTCCAGTGCATCACAAGCATGATAAAATTACTTTAATAGCAGCAGCTCAAATGCAGAAATAAATTTATTAAGCTTATCAACTCAATGATTCTCATGAGGTCAACATATCAATTGCTTTGAGAAAGAAAGCATAGCACCATACAGCCAACCCTGCTTAGTGTGTGATAAAGCTTGGTTTTGATTAATATAGATAGCACAGTAACTGCTGTAATACGCTTAACTTGCTCACTCTAGACTCAAGTACTTTTGAAGGGCATACAGCAGATGTGTTTGTTCTTCGGGAATACCTGAATTTGAGAAGTCCCTTTCCAGAAGGCAAGTCGGGCTCGGCAGACCCCTATCAATTATATTTAACAAAATTTCTATGGTTGGGTAGCAGTAACAAAGACTATCCTCCCAGAATTTCTTCGTTCTTAGCTTAGCTAATTTTGTCAAGTATAGGATCTAGATTTCTCAATCTCAAAAGAGCAAAGGAATAATACAGATAACATGGAAATCTCTCGAAATCATGAATTTGATAAGTGTTAATCCTCGAAAACTTTGAAAAGTCTTACTTTTATACATCACACCGGCATTCGATGTAGCTTGTCGATAACTTGATCTATTATTGATTTTGACATTCTGAGAAGCTAACATGAATATGTAATAGGCTAACAACCAATAAATCTGCTAACTGATTTTTCAATGTCCTAAATGCTGACAGTGACAGTGATAGTGATAAGATACTTATTGCGGAGAACTATCTGTCATAAACATTAATGTTTCTCATGCATCGAATCACTGAAAGGGCTGGACCAAGGCTTTGACAAGAAGGGAAATTTTATGTTTAACAGCCTAACTTATGGTAAACTTACAGATGACCACCTCTAGTACCAAACTTTGTGGAGAGGCATGTATATTCAAGAGCATAACCACGGTTAATGCGGCAAGGTAGTGGGTCAGTATTGCCTTGCAAAGCTTACTATACATACCAGTGTTGTTTGTTTGTAGCATATCGTATCGCGTATCTTTTCTCCATGATTCGGTATCGTATCACAAATTTTTTAAAATTACTTTTAAAAATAAAAAATAAAAAATAAAAAAATTTATTCTAAATCAAAATAAGTAAGATAAATTTTAAAATGATATCAAAACAATAATATAACTTATTTAAAATATTTAATAAGATAAAAAGCACCTACATAGTTAAGTTATCGTGAACTAATAATGTTCATAATGTAAACAAATAAACAAGGTAACTGAATGAAAAATGATCCAGCAATTAGTTTAATTTATTATCAAATCAAAGCAACGAAAAATAAGGGTTTATATATATATATATATATATATATATATATATATATATATATATATATATATACAAGTGTGAAATAAAGGAAAAGTGAAAAACAATTATTCATACAAGAAGTATACCAAAACTATAAAAAATAAAAGTTTATATCTCAAAACATGAATAAATCGCACCCATGATGGAACCGAACCGGACTTCTGCCTATGCGAAATCCATCATGCTCTATCAAGGCAACTGAACATGCGAGCTTAGGTGAATGTATTTCTTAATGAAGCTGAAGATAACCAAATAACTCGGATTCACAACTTTAGGTGCCTTTCCATGCAATGCCTCAGACAATCAAGGGACGTCACTAGGAAGGAGCTGCCAACATGGGCTCGTGTCGTCATTTCGTGTTCAAGGCAAAAGCACGCTCCTCAACAGGATCACTTTACTTTTTCCAGTTTGACGGACACGAACACAGACTTTTCGATGAAATCTCCACGTCTTGTGCTTCGGGTAACACTTATATCATTTCATATAGATGTGCAAAACAGATCCATCGAAAGATGACCCATTTTTTTCGCGTCATTTTGGATGGAAACTCACACGGATTTATCATCTTGCATTCTCATCGGTTTCCATGACATGTCTGAAATTGTCACGCTACTGCAGGTCAAATCAGTAGCTTTGCACTTCAACACGTAAGATTTGCCGTAAAAAAATTAGATTTTCATGGAAGACCAATTCCCCTTTTTGTGACGACCGATTTCAAAGCAAAACAGTCTGTGCTCTAAGGCATAATGATAAGAATTTATGCGAGGGAGAAAGCTAGTGAGAAAATTGAGCCCGGAAAGGCCCTCGGCCAAGATTGGGGTCCCAACAAATTAGCTCTGGACACCTACATAAGTCATTACTTTACAGAATTAATTGTGAAACCTAATGCACAATCTGGTATCAGTTCGTTGTAAAAAAGGGTATCTGCCTTGACTCCCTTCTTCACTTTGAGACCAACTCCTGATGGTTCGGCTGCGGCCCTTCTGCGACAGGATCTACAAAATTGGCAAGCTGAATTGAGTCCAGTAGTTGAATCTGAATTATATGAGAACCTGTTCAGCGTTAAGACACCTAAGAATCAAAATTTCATTCACAGTGCGACAATCGAACGGGATAATCAGGCTGAGTAAAATGGAGGGTGATCTACCCACATAAGAGCAAGTCCTGTCATACATGCAACAAAGCTTTTACTGCATCATTGAATTCTACATCCTCCAGAGTCTTGACCATGACGAACATTTCCAAACGCACAGAGTTCTATGACATCCATATCACGCCCTGAATGATTCCCCAGTTCATGGTCAGCAGTGAGAGAGAGAGAGAGATTCTGTACTTCAGTCGACATATAGAGTGCATGTTTGCTGAAAACTAGCTGCATATTTGTGATCTCTAAGCCCAAAGGCCGTAATTTGTTTTGGATTAAAACATTAGATTTTATAAATCTTAGCAAGTTAGCGGTTATGACGTTTTTGTTTCACAAAATCTGATTTAGGCTATTGTTTTTGGGCATTCCATGAACATCCATATCTTGGCTTTCTAAGAAAATGCATGGACTCCAAATTAGATAGAGATGAACGGCTATTTAAGACTGCAGAAAAATATTGAAGGTTCAATTACCTGATACTCTGCAGTAGGCACTTTTCTGGATGAGATCGGCCTTAGACAATTCAACCTTATCCCCTTTTGCTCGATTTACGGAAGCCTGACAACAGCACAGAATATTTACATCCAATAAAAATTTGGAGTTCTTAATTTGCTCAACTGCAAATAATAGAAGGCATAAGCTTAGATAAGGGAGATGACGGATGGAAGAACTAATGCGACTTAGGCAGGTTGGTCGGGATCTTAGCCATCAGAAGTAAGATAATCAACCAACGAAAAGAATAAGCAAACTGCAACTTGAATGTGCAAAAGATGCTTGTCACTGAACATTAATGCACACTTGGAAGAGAGTAACAAGTATACCTAACAATCCGAGAGAGCAGTAAATTTGAGCCACATAAGAGAGTAACATGTGCCATGCTTCTCTAAACACGTGGAAATTTAGTGTCAAAGGAGGCCAATAATGCTACACTGGAGTGCAACTTTTGATCCAAACCACTTCTCAGAGTCAGCTTGGTTATTTTTAAAAATATATAAAAATCAATGTTATAAAAATCGTATCGTATCGTATGATACTATTTTATCGTGTATCGTATGAAGATACGATACGATATAGGACCACATATCGCTTATCACGATTTATCGTGCCGTATTGTACAATACGGAGGTGTATCGCACCGTATCATATGAGTCAATGTCGATTTTCCAGTTATAAATTTCGAAAATCCGAAACTTGCGGATTTCATCTATGTTTCTTCCCAAACCCTTTTTCACGTCATTTCCTTCCTTCCATATCCTCTTCTTACCTTGTTCTTCTTGGTTTCGTGGTTTATTCACAAGATTCTCAAGTATTTCACCCAATCCAACTCCTCATCTCTAGGGTTTTTGTCAAATCCATGTCATACCTCTTTCCTCTGGCATTTTACTAGATTTTTCACTTGAAAAATTAGGAAGTTTTGTAGATTCCGTGATTCTTAACCTCTAAAAAGCCTTTTCCTTCTTATTGATTGTCCACTCTTGTCTTAACGACTTTCGATCGAGTCTTGCATTCCTTTGTATGAAGGGAATAGGCTTGTGTACAAGTGCATATTTTGCAATGCTGTAAAACATGATGGTATTTTTTGTATGGAACATCACATTGTGGGAACCAAGAAAGATGCTAGAGCATGTCCTCGGGTTCTCGAAAAAGTGAGGTATGAGATTGAGTAGGTATTGGAGGCTTCGAAGGAAAAGAAGAGATTAAGGGTGAGAGAGAGGGCAGAAATAGGTGGTTGTGATATGTAAGTTTCAACCATTTGAAGATCCTACTGCTCAGGGGATGTATGGTGACTATGGTCATGGTGGTGATGAATTTGATGGTGCAACTGAGATGAAAGAAGAGATGACTGAATAAAGGAGGAGAAGGCGAGAAAAGAGAAAAAATGTAGGTTATAGTGGTAGAAGCAGAGGAGTTGACTCTTGTTCCACTGTAAGAGCTCCTATGCCTACAAGGGGTACTAGATGAGGAGCCATAGGAGGTAGTGGCCCTAGTGGGATGCCTTATTTTTTCACCCACGTACGACTCCTGGAACTCAGCTAGACATTAGATCAGTTATGACTTCAAATGAGGTAATTAAGAAAGTAAATTTAAAGTGTGCTGAATTTTTTTATGAAAATTGACTTCCTTTCAATATTGCAAACTCATTTTCTTTTCAAAGTATGATTGATGCTATTGTCAGTGGGAGATTGGGGTATAAAGTCCTTACTTATCATGCTTTGAGGGGCCCATTATTGCAAAAATGGGTTGATATTGTTAATGCATGGAGTTCTAAATTTAAAGAGTCGTGAAATGATATAAGATTTTTTGTTATGGATGATGGTTGGACATATGATCAACGTAGGTTTTTGGTAAACTTTCTAGTCTATTGTCCCAAAGGTACATTATTTTTTAAATCATATGACTTGTCCCATATTGATAAAACTATGGATAATTTACTCCCTATTTTTAAGGAAGTTGTTGAGGAAGTCGGTGTTTTAAATGTTGTTTAATTCATTACTGATAATGCTGCAAATTTTAGAGCTGTTGGTATGATGCTTGAAGCAAACAATCCATCCTTAATATGGACTTCATATGTTATACATTGCATAGACTTAATGCAAATAAGAGGGATTATAGATAAATGCAGAAATATTACAAAATTTATTTATAATTTCTATATTGCATTTGATACGAATTCATATAGCTGAAATGTGTCATCTTCTTCGAAAAAAATATGGAAACATGAGAGTCGTGGAGGACAAGGATTGAGGAGTTTTGCCTACCAACATCAAAGCTTACATAGAAGAAATGTTCAAAGAAAATGTAAGCATTTTCAGAAATATTCCCTCCACTTCTTAAGGTTTGTCTTGGTTATTGGACTCGGATGCTTCTTTTCATGAACTATAGTAAAAAAATATTTGAAAAATTCTCAAGATATCTTTGAAAAACATGTTTTTACGTTGATGGTACGAAACTTCAAATTAAAAAAATTGGGAACTTTGAAAAAGAAGATTTTAAAATTCAAAATGTAAGTTTTATACCTAAGTTGAATCTAAATCTTCTCTCAGTTACTCAAATTTGTGATAATGATTGTATAGTTACTTTCTCATCTAAGAACTGTGTGGTGCAAGATCACCAATCGAAAAAGGTGATTGGTCAAGGTCATAGAGAAAGTGGACTATACAAAATAGATAGTTTAGTTATGCCAAATTTTGAATCTTGTAATGTAGTTCATGATACTACTCTTTAACATAAACGACTTTGACATTTGAATATGCATAGACTATGTAATTTTCTTTTGTTAAAGAAAAATGAGATTCATAATTTTGATTGTAAAGAATGCATCATTGGAAAAATGCATCATCTACCTTTTGGTGAAATAAATTTTGTAACAAGTAAATCTTTTGAATTAATACATTTCGATGTTTAAAGACCTCCTTAGTTGTTTCCAAAGAAAGAGTACAACATTACGTAACATTTATAGATGATTTTACTCGTTTTACTTGAATATATCTATTAAAACATAAATTAGAAGTATTTGAAAAATATTTAATCTTTCATAATATGATAAATAATCAATTCGGTTCTACTATTAAGTTTTTTAGATCCAACTGAGGAGGAGAATACTTAACAAAGGATTTAAAAAAAAATTCAAACAAATGGTATTGTACATAAAAAAATCTTGCACCAAAACCCAACAACAAAATGAGTTAGCAGAAAGAAAATATAGGCACATTATAGAAACTTTTAAAACACTTTTAATTGCTATTAATGTTCATAAATTCTTATAGACGGAAGGTATACCTACCGCCATATATCTCATTAATAGAATGTTTTCAACCCATCTTTAAAATATTTCTCCTTTTAAAAATTGTATAATCTATTTCCTTATTATGAAAGACTAAGTTTTTTTTGTTGCAAATGTTTTGTTTATAATGATAAAAATGATAAATTGTCTCCTAGAGTTATTGAATGTGTTTTTCTTGGATATAGAATCGACAAAAAGGGATATAGATGTTTTGACCCTATCAATGATAAACTATATGTTTGTAAGGATGTGAAATTTCTTGAAGATAACTATTATTATAAATCTAATTCTATTGAAAATAATAAAGAATCCTCTTTATATGAGTTTTTCAATTTAGAAGATAGTGAAACTGATGATAGTGATCTTGAAGACAATCTTAATGTTATCCAACATGATGAAAATGATGTTGAAGACACAACATATTCTTAACCCTTTCCCTCAACACTATACTAGAATACCTAGGGAACAAAACACATCACGATTAGAATCTAGAATTTCAAAACCTCCTCAATGCTTTGTATCTTATAAATCTTTTAGAGCTCAATGAAAAATCTTGATTGCCATCATTTTACAAGTAAAAGAGCCTAGGTTCTACCATCGAGTCAAGAGCATTCTGGAATGGGAGAATGTCACGCCAGAAGAGTTGACTGCATTGGATAAAGCTAAAACTTGGTCAATTGTTCTCAAACCAAGGATAAGAAAATTATTGGATGTAGATGGGTTTATAAAATTAAAACTCATAATAATGATAATATAAAAATATATAAAGTTAGATTGGTAGCCAAGGGTGATGCTCAAGAACATAAAATTGATTATGAAGAAACATTTGCTCCTATTGCTAGAATGACCACTATAAGGATTCTCATAACTCTTAGTGCTATAAAAATAGAAACTTTGCATAATCAAGAACATGTTTATATGAATTCAGATTGGGGTTAAACAATCACGAACATGTTTATAACTCTTAGTGCTATATCAACATTCAAGCTCCAGACATATCACACGCCGTACACACTACAAGCCAACTTCAACAAGCTCCTACTAGTGCTCACATGAATGTTGTTATTAGAATCATCAAATACATAAAGCTCTTTGTGGATAAGGAGATACTTATGACTTCTTCTTCTTAACTTGATTTGACTGCATATATTGATCTAGATTGGGGTGGAGATGTCAATAATCAACATTCCACCACAGGTTTTTGTATATTTTTAGGTGAATCATTAATCTCCTGGAGATGCAAAAAGCAATAAAAGGTATCGCTTTCACCTACAGAAGCGGAATACCGAGCCATGACAACCACTACTACTGAGATCTCATGGATTACACGAGGTGTTAAGAGACATGGGGGTCATCCTTGAACAACGATCCAATGTACATCACATCTAACAATACTTTTTATGAAAGAATGAAACATATTGAGATGAAATATCACTTTGTTTGAGATGAATGCTTGAAAAAAAGCTCATTTTATGTTATGTATCATCTGAAATGCAACTGACAAACTTCTTCACCAAGTCATTATCGGCTCCTAAATTTAATTTTTTGTTAGACAAACTTTCGATATATATAACGTAAGTTTGAGGGGGAGTGTTAACATGTAATAGGGCAGACCGGGCCACTAGGGCCCGGCCCATACTAGCCCATGGTTAGGTAATGGACCTTCTTCTCTCTCTCACTTCTTGTAATGTTTGCTCAATAGAGCCTCAATCAATAAACACAATAAGTTGTCTTACACACCCTTTTGATTTGTGATTTAGCTCTCTCTCTTGACTCTTGTTGTATTCTTCTTTTATATCTTGACGATTTCACCAACATATAGACGTTTTGCAACTTGGCCGATTCAACGTTCAAGCATCAACAAATATTTACACGTTCATCCAAATTCTCTACACATGACTTGAAGTGTTAAGTGAATAAAAAATCTATCCTGTTCTCTAGACCTGTATGCATGGAAATACAGGACAACTTGGTGAAGCCACAAGTTGATTCACCAAGTTCTCCTCCATGTATCAAACATACTTCACAAAGAACATTGTGAATGACAAATAATAACTTTGACTAAACCTAAAACATCTGCACTTGACTGATGATCATTCAACTTGGCTTGAAAAGAAATTCTTCAAGTAAATGGATATCAAAAACTGAAATGAGAAAGAAAGGAATTGCATAAAGGAATCCAATCATATAGTTACTGATCAAGTTAACATCCATAATCAAATAATCTGCAAATTGCAAATGTGAAAACAAGTCGCTGAATATTAATCACATGAAAGATCAAACAATCTGCAATCATGAAACCACTTCTCAAACATAAAAGATGAATAAAAAAGCCATGCTGCAGGAAAAAGAATAAGCATACCTGTAAAACCTGACAGTTCTCCAATGTGCTTTTGCCACCCTACAACATAGACTTTCAAGTAAGAATGGACTTTCCTACCTACAACAATCAAAAAGCGCAAAATAGCTTCACCGGAAAGAAAGAAGTAGAACATATCTCAGTTAAGTACTATTGATGGTAAAGGATAACACACAAGGTTTTCCTAATTCAAGGATCAAAAATAAAAATGGTGCAAGTATCTTCGTTCCAACTCGGTGCACATAGTTACCAGTATCCTTTCTTCAATTAACCAATATTTATGACAGTTGAATAAATTATATTCCTTCGGACAGTAAATTAAAACAAAGGCAGTACGCTTGGTTTTCCACAATGTTATCAAAATTTTAATCTAATTAATTTTCTCAAACCTTTTTGTCTTCTACAATTATTTGTACAGTATGTTGCAAGGGCTTCAAACCGCAACCTCACTAACACAGATCTTATCTTGGCAAAGGTCTTTTTTCTAGGGGAAGAAGTGTATTTCAACAATAAACGCTGAAACAAAAGGCAAACCGAATTTATAGGATGACCAACAGTCAATGTAAATAAAGGAAAACAATATGAGCATGGAAAGAGAAGAAAAGGTGAAACGTGCAGGCACAGTACTGTGAAAAATGCCCTGTTAGTGTGTGTATGTAAATTCTCCTTTTGGCTATCTTCCTTGGCCACTTAATTGATGATCAAATCATCAAGTCTTCAATCATATGCATATGAATCAGTTTGCAGAGTTTGTATTTGCCATCATAAGTCCTATTTCGCTCCTACCAAATTCCACACCAATCTTGGAGCCAAGGTAACATAGATGTCCTTTATTCTCATCAACAGAAAAGCATTACTTCCAATACAATCAGAACAACTTTTAAAAGAATCCACATCCACTAAAGGCGTGCTCCTTATGTTCTATTGCCTGCCAAATTATAAAATAGCTAGAAGCAAGTTGCACTTTCACTCCTTTCCAGCTTATCATGAGGTAAAATGTTCCCTTGCAACAACAACCAGGTGCACATCTTTTCTCCAAGATTAGGATCCGAAGCATCCACGAAGAAAGTAGTTGATATGTTCCAGAAGTGACTTAAGACCTGATGCATAGAAAATTCCATCTTTAAAAGGCTCAAGATGAAATTCATTATGGGCTTTACCACTTCTATAGTCTAATGGGTCTGACATGAGCGTGATCCACTCCATAAGAACTTGACAAATATCGTAACAATGACACTAAGATTGACTGAGATACAAGGGCATTTTTTTACCAACACCGATGAAAGAGAGCTAGGCAGCACAGTGCTCAAACAGGCATCTTGATCTCAACCAGCAACTACTGTGCAACTTTTTCTATAGTTATCCAGAAAAACATTTGGCAATCTGTTCTAGTCCTATATCTGTGCCAAAACGTGCTAACTGGCAGACAAAATTATCCAACTGAAGGCCTTTAACTAGGAAAACAAATTCAGAAAGATGCATCTTTTGCATCTAAATGAGAATGGCATCCGCAATGATTCAAATATCATCCACGACCTGCAGTCTGGAAATTCCCCATAGAAGTTTGAACTTTGAAGAGTAGAGATGGAACCTGCAAGAATAGTTTTTTTTTAAACAGTCATTCGACTTATCATGACCACTGATGTGGAAAGTCCTGCATGGGTTCCCTCTATAAGTTGACTAGTTCAACTTCTGCTGAATTGCTCATTAGGTTTACACCAACTTCCCAGTTAGGCCAATCTAACAGCCCACAAACCCATGTAATTCATAGTGTGGAGGAAAAATCCCAGTGAACTAATTGATTGCTTCAGTATTTACAATGCAATACTCTAGACTAAGTGTTCTCAGCGTATTGCTGGAAATTTTGTTAAGATATGGTCTGACAGACCCCAAAACCACCTGAAAAACATCTGGTGTGGTTAGACCCTTTGACAGGATGGCAAGGTAACAGTATCTAGGGCACTATGTAAGAAACTCTAAAGGCATCCCCAGAAGATGCCTCAACAACTTCTTCCAAATAATTGCTGACACAGGTTGAGATGACTTTCCTTAAAATCAACTAAAATCAAATGCAATTCAGAGCGCAATTTAGCGCATCTTGGATGCAACACATACAGTGGAAGAATTGTACCTGGACCAACACTCTGGCAACCAATGTTTGCAGGACCATGAGTTCCATCTAATTCACGGTTAATAAGTCTCAATAACAAGATGTGGAGTTCAAACAGCTGGCACCAGGTTCAGGTAACTTCACCTCCACCTGATTTGACCACTTCTTCCACACATCTAACTTGCAAATACAGATTACGCTTACTATCGTATCCACACGTCTGACAAAGTACTGTGGCTACACAGATGAGAAGCAGGCACACCAGATTCACATCAACGAAAGAAAAAAAATCATAGAGGCAATATCTTCTGTCGAGGAACCGGCCACCTTTAATACTACTCATGGAACTTTGTTCTTCCCGTTTATTCCAGACAATGACATAGCGGTATTCAACTTATTCCATTATTTTGAACAAGTGGGGGCATTCAAAAGCTCCTCAAAAACTAAGGCAATCACGGATAAGTAAAAAACCCAGCGATTCAACACTGCAGATCAGTCATCTCAAAATAGTGGCCGTCCCTTATGAAGATCCTGAGTGAAGTAGAAAAGGGAAAAAAGATATATCGCGGTTATATAACACTCTCTCACAGAGATAGGGGGAAAGGTGGACCTTGGAGAAGGGGAGAATGTGATCGTAGTCGTAGCACAGGCACCCAGGGCAGCCAACGAGCTTGCGGAAGACGAGATTGCCGAGGGGGTCGAGTCTCCAACGCTCCGGGTCTCTTCCCTTCACCTTCTCCGCTTTCTCCCAGCATTGCTGCTTGACGCTGTACGGGAACGAACGGGGTTCATTGTTGTTGTTGTTCGATAGGAGTCTCCAATCCCCCTCTACCACTTCTTCTGTTAAGGCTTCCCCATCCACGAGGACGGATACCGCCGAGAGAGTCGCCGAAGGCCGGCGCCTTCTCCTGCCTCCGGTCCTTGCCGGCACCCGTTCGAATCCCACCGACGACTCCCCTTCTTCTGCTCTCCTTCTTGGAGAAGACCTCGTCGACATCTCCGTCGCGCGCGATCCAAGCAGAAGCCAACACCAGCCTACCGCTTCGAACTCACACAAGGCTTCGGGTTTAGATTTTAGATCCATCTAAGATTCCAAATCCTTCAGCTCCGACTCGGCGTCTTCTCCCATTTTTTCAGATATTTAGAGAATTACAAAAATACTGTTAACTATTCATATTTTTGCAAATACCGCTTAAAATTACGTTTATCCCACCTTTTCAAAATACATCAAAGGAACTCTTTGTCCTAAAATCAGTGACTTGACTCTAAACCATAACCCGCTGTAGACATGATCGGTTTCGGTTCACCTAGAACCATGAATCGTATTCGAAACTGATGCTTCAGAACTATTGGTTCCAATTTGAACTAAAAACAAAAAATTACAATTAAAAAAAAATTACAATCAGTGACTTGACTCAGTTGCATGGCCTAACTCATGCAACTACGGCTGCCAATATAATAAGGGTGAAGTACCAGACACGAACGTAACACGAAAAGTCCACCGTCCATGTAAAGTAACACGAAGAGAAATTGGGATATGTTCATCTTTACCTGTTCCCGAGATAAACACTAAGAGACATGACATGATTCACGAACATGATTTAGAACACGAAATCATTTGGAAGACCCTACGCACTCGAACAGGACCAGACACGTTCCGGCTTCTGAGATGAACAGGAAGTCGCAGGACACAAACAAGGCCCAAATACAATTAATACTTACCAAGAGATTCTCTCTCTCTATTTATATATATCCTCACTCTACATGTATATATTATATATAGTGGCAACACTAGAGTTTATGAATAGGGCACTAGCACTAGGTTAGTATATCACTATTTAGGTGAAGCCTTATAAAACAAAAGAAAAAGATTCCATATGAGAAGGTGTGAGAAATTAGACGATGAAGAGAATGGCAAACATCTTGAAATAAAACAAGAGATGAGCTTGCTCTATTGACGTTAAATCCTAATATGATAAATATGGTAATGTACACGATCGAGTTCAATACATGAAACAAACCCACCTAGTGCAGTAGAAGGCTTAATTTTGGTTTGGATTTGAATTTAGAACATGGTACAGTAGGGAACAATGAGTCCTCGACCCCATTAACTTGGACTTAGAAAGGTATCAAACCTCATGGGTCATTAATTCTTCTCTTCTCTCTCTCTCATTGCATTCCGTCACGTTCATCATCAATTAAACATGCTTTAAAGCATAGAAAAATATCAATTTGCATTGTTGCTAATTGAGTTTCATGTGTATGTGTGTGGTGAGAGGGAAGGCTTCGCTGGAAATTGGACGGATTGAATAGATTCTTTCCCGTCCGTTGCCCAAACAGGCTGGCTGATTTGACAGGGAAGAGAAATTTCCAACGCCCTTCTCACATCATTATCTGTGTTTGATTGTTGAATCTTCCAAAAAGAGTGATATACTGTTGAATGCCTCTACCAAGCAGTCTGGAACATTGCTAAGCTATCCATCAAGCAAAATCAATCAGTTATTCTCGTCAGTCATAATTAGGTCTGGTAACCGACATGAACGAATCAAACGGCTTTACCTATTGAAGCTTATTTATGTTCAGCTGATTTGATCATTTGAGCTGAGCTGATCATGAATGGAGAAAGAGCCAATTTAGATGAGCTGAACATAAGTCACTCTATGCTGTTAAAATGTAATAGTTCTCCAGTGTTCCATGAAAACGGAAACAGAAACAAACACGGAAACGGGGCACAGGAAACTATAATTCTTAAAAAATACGAAAAGGTTAAGCTCTCTCTCTCTCTCTCTCTCTCTCTCTCTATATATATATATATATATATATATATATATATGTAAAAAGAGGGGATGGTACATAATGTAGGTACAAATATTTTCATCATTCAATATTTGAGATCAATACTTTACAAGGTCAAGAGCTCCCACCCCTCAAATTTCCTATAAAGTTGAAAGATTTGTACATAAGTAGTTAATCTAACATGGTTTTCTAACACATATGTACACAAAAGCCTATAGAATTAATTAAACAAGTTTGCATGAGCTGACCTGATCAAAGCACGCATTTGTATATCCTTAACTAAACGCGCTCATATGAGCTTGTGAGCAGAAGCAGGCTCACTGTACATAACTCGTATGGCCTTTGTAATTCTCGGCTTCATCCTGAATCTCATTTATCAGAGAAAAGGTACATCACGAATAGTGGACAAGCACAGGTTTGAATTCCAATGAAAGAATTCTTGTCCTTTGAGATCATAAAGCCCGGAGAATCCTAAATTAGCAAAGGCCTCTCGGTTATTTTCTGTAGCTTCGGAGATCGCGAGCTGAAAATTCTACCACTTCTGCTGCATGTGGTCCCTGCAGCAGCCATGGATGAAGACGCAAATGGCCTTCTAAGTGTTCCACCAGATGACATCAAGTCCCACCATGAGACACTCATATAGGTTGGCCACACGCATAACCTACCGATCTTATAGGGGGACTCTCTAGTTCAGACTAACATGATGCTAAATTCTTCATGAATCAACCAACTTTAATCTATTTAATTAAAGGGAATAAAACATACATACATATATATATATATATATATGTTTACTAGCATTATGTTCAACAGATATATTCTTAATTCACCGAACGAATCAGGTTTGATCTTCATAGCATGGAATAACGTTCAACATCGTAGTTTCTTCGAGTTCCTGAGATTTACAAGAAACCTTTGTCAAACTCTGCAAGAGCATTATGTGCAACAATTCTGTTCTTCATTCACCCAATGAATTAGTTTTAATCTTCATATCATGGAATAACGCTCCACCGTCGTTTCCTCGAGTCTCTGAGATTTACAAAAAAACCTTTGTCAAACTCTGCAAGAGGACTGATATACTGAAGGTGTTGGTGATGATCCTAATCTCAGAATCTTCACGCAGAAGGTGGCCGCAGCAGAAACTCAAGCCAGAAATGTTTGCTATTTTGAATCCTTTGTCATTGCACCAACCAATGAGAATAAACTCCATTCAACTTAGGATTTTGATGACCCTCAACTGTGTCAAAAGCAAAGCATTTATTTTGTATATCAACCCATGTGGAGGTTGAGTCACCGGGCCCATGAGAATCGGAAATCTACCTCCATTAATTTGAGAAGCACGTGTAGGTTCTCCATTTATAAAGCTACGCGAAGCCAGCCCCGAAGCTCAACGTATGAGTTTATCGCTTTTGAAGCAAAAGGAAGTGATGCACATGTATGTGTTTCTTGTCTACCTAACAATTAAATTGCAAGCAGCTGGTTGCAACTCAACATAAGAAAAAAACTGTAAACAGTAGGACCACTAATTCTCTTTGCTTAAACATATGTCACGTTTAGGATGATGAACCAAATGCAAGTTTTTATTATGGTGAGCAGTGTCCTCTTTAACTTCCTCTCTCAACTTATGAAGAAGTTTATGTGCCTCATGAGATTTATCATCTCCAGACATCCTGGTTTTCCTTGTATAAATTTTGATATCGGGAATACAAACAGGAAAGAAAGGATAGGAGAAAGTGGGCATTCTTATCGAGTCTGAGAGCCAAATGAATGGAAAGATTCATGTTTGGTTTCGGAAGAGAATCATGGAAGTGGTTACATGTAAAAGTTCGGGCATTTTCGTCGGTCAAAACTATCGGAAAAAGCTGAAAAAGGCCTGTAAAAAGCTATTCTTGATATAATAAGAAACAAATCCTGAAATAATATGATGCATAAGATACTTAGAATAACCAAGAAAAGATTAGCCTAGAGTACTCACCATAAATACCATTATATTTGGCCGACAATTTAAAATTGTCAAAAGTTTTTGCCACTAATATTGTTTTCACTATGTTGCCAACCTAATTCGGGAGTTTAAGTTCCCTGGAGAAATACTGACTATGGTTAGAGCTATATATGGATACAGTTATTTGGGAACCCCACATTGACATCTAGAGAGAGAGATTCAAAATCAAGGCATGCATTAGCCATCTCCTTTATATTAGATTGACGAAGTCACGAAGGTGACGGCCATTAAAGTGAACCAGAGAGAGACGTTATCAAATATCCAATTGGCGATTTTGGTGGCGGCCATTAAAGTTAACGAGAGAGAGAGAGAGAGAGAGAGAGAGAGAGAGAGAGAGAGAGAGAGAGAGAGAGAGAGAGAAGTCAGCCGGTGGCGTTTCGAAAGGCCATGGAGAAGCAGGAGCCGTACACTACCGGTCATGTTGTGAAAAAGAAGGGTGTGAAATATGGGCAGTGCCGAAGAAACCATGCGGCTAGAATAGGCGGATATGCTGTGGATGGTTGCAGAGAGTTCATTCCTATCGGTGAAGATGGAACCCGCGCTGCCTTCGAATGTGCTGCTTGTCATTGCCACAGAAGCTTCCACGAGAGGCATGAGGAGGCCGAGGAATGGTCAGAATCCACCAGCTTCCCCAGTAAATAATAATACTCTCTCTCTCTCTCTCTATGTGCAAAGGAGAAGGCTATTTTGTGTTTTGTTGTATATATTCCAAGAGTCAATGACATGTTGGGCTAGCTATATATCTGAGCTAGACTTTGTCAACTGTCGATTATTGGGCTTGAAATTTATCACTGGAAATTGTTGTATGTTCTTGAATTGGTCTTGTTATAAAAAATAATGTAATATGATTAAGAACAGATGAAATATGATGCAAGATTTGTATTCTTTTGCATGGATTAGAACAAACTTCTCCCCCAAGCGCTGTGTTAGGTGTTAGTATGTCCACTGGAGTGGAAAATCTCGACTGCCCGTCTAGTAGAAAGGGGCCCTTTTGCTAAGTTTGTGATGATCCTGTCTATGCCTATTCTCCCCAAAAGTATTAGTTCATGATATTGTGGTCAACGGAACTATGTGATCACTCTTGCATTTGTGCACACTGGCACAGTTTCACTTATCCCTTTAAATTTCACAATTATATGTTAACTTCATTCTTGTGTTTCTCTATGTTTCAATTCCTATTGAGGCGTTTCCTATCAAAGGTCTTCATGAAGGAGAGATTATTCTTGGCTAAGATCAAGGGTTGTTTAATCGTCGAGACCTCGAGATGTTGAAGGCATTAATTTGCCCTCTACTTGACAAAGATGTGATTATATGGCTCTATATCTAATTAGAGTTCTATGAGAAACAATTAAGAGACTTATTGAAACATAGTTTTATGTGATCATTGAAGTTTTCTAAGCACCTATTTTGTGAGATTTGCTGATACATTGTTTATTTATTATGATTTCTCGACGAAGAAGTGGATTTATTGTCTTTCATTGCAATGGTATATGTTGGAAAACCCAGTAATGCACAACTTGATTTTCCTAATACCATCATCGATAATCCTCCAACCATTCAAGAGGAGAGCAAAGCCTAGAATAGTAGTTATAGTTTTATTGTCATCAAATTAAGGAAAAACAAGATAAAAGACAAACATAAAGAGAATTGTGTGAACAAAAATCTCCAAACAAATTATAATTTCCTTTAAATTCTCAGATCTTGATACATCACAAGGTCGATAGGAAACCTTTCTTGTGTTGAAAAGATTCTCCTGCTTGACCCATCGAGATTAACCCTAAGTAACTTCGCAGGAGGTAACAAAATTATTAATTTCAATGCCATAGTTACGTGACTCACAATGTGAATGCTCTTTTGCAAACATCATCTTCCATGTGCTACAATATTGTTATTTCACTACGACAGATGCATAATATGGCCAACAGTTTAGCCTCATACCTATTCCCCACTCCAATTTTTGGTCCTTTATAGAACTTTATACCATAAGCACACAACCACACACATATATGTATGCATATGGTGTGTGTGTGTTTATGTTTATTCCCAGTCATCACAAATTATGTCAAAAATTTCTTTTTCATCAAGTATTAACAACAAAATATTAACCTTCATATAGGTATATGAAGCAAAACCCTTATTGTTGTTCACAAAAGCACTATAATTTCATTATCACATTAATAGATCCCAAGCAAAGCGTCCTCTTAGTCGAATATACAACCTTAGGACTCGTAATGAAATATTTCATTTCATACAACTTATAACAAGATTTTATAAATGACATTAAACACAACTTTCTTGGAACTGTATATAGTAGAAGCCTCCTTCTTGGTGCTCTTCTGAGAAATACCACCTACCTGGAAGAAAATATATATTTTGTTGCTGAAATGCTGCTCCTAAGGCAACCACCAAGAGCCAATAACCACAAAATGGTTTGATCTCTTATAAGTGAACATATATTCTTTCATTCCTTACATATAATTCATACTATCCACAGTAGAGTTTAACCACCAAATTGAGGATAGATTGGTGTGGTTCCTCTATGCCTTAGGGCACCAGAATATCGAATCATGAACGAAAAAAGGCATTAGAGAAGCAATATTGGCTAGTGATGGTGAGACCCCAATTCTTGACTTGAAGGGACCCAAGAGAACCTCTCTCTGCCCCTCCATCCCTTGGATAGATAGAGAAGCAGGGCAGAGCTTTTGGTTTTTTCATGGGCAGCTCTGCAATATGTCATGCCATGCTTAGATATGTGTCTTCGGTGTAGTTTCATACATACACATCTTGCAAACCTAATTCTAAGCAATGAAGAATACAACAACTAAGCCTTTTCCCATACTAGATGGGGTTGGCTACATGGATTCTTTGTTTCCACATATCACTATCGCGTGCCATGTTAGCAGTTAACTCACAATAAGCTAGATCATTCTTTATTATTTCTTTCCAACACTTTTGTGGTTGCCCTCTAGCTCTTTTAATACTTTCCAAATTTAGTTTTCATATATTCTTACTCGTTCTTTTGATCTTCTTTCTATATGTCCAAACCATCTTAAACGATATTCTCTCATTTTATCCTCTATTGGTGTCACTCCTAATTTGTTTCTAATAACCTCATTATGTATACAGTCTTTTCTTGTATGACCACTCATCCATCTCAACATCTTCATTTCTGTTAGTGACATCTTTTGTACATGTTGATGATTAACTGCCCAACACTTAGAACCATAAAACATGACAGGTCTAATTGTTGTTCTATAATATTTACCTTTTAACTTTAATGGTATCTTCTTATCACAATGAATACTTGATTCTCCTCTCCATTTTAACCAACCAACATTAATTCTATGCATAACTTCTTCATCAATTCTTCCATCACTCTGAAAAATTAACCCTAAGTATTTAAAACTTTCCTTTGAGGGATACAATGTGTGCCAATTTTAATTTCTATGTCCTCTGAAGTAACCAAATGATCAAACTTACATTCCATATTTTCTGTCTTTGTTCTACTAAGTCGGAGGCCTTTGCTTTCTAATGTTTTTCTCCATAGTTCCAATTTTCTATTAACTTTTTCCTTAGACTCCTCCACATATACAATGTCATGCAAATAACATACACCAAGATACTTCATCTTGAATATGTTATGTTAACTCATCAATCACCATTATAAATAAGTATGGACTTAAAGTTGATCCTTGATATAACCCAATATTAACTTCAAAGAAGTCTGTCATTACTTCATGAGTCCTCACACATGTTTTTGCACCATCATACATGTCTCTTATAAGGTTAATGTATGTCAATGGGATACCTCTTTTTTTCCAAGTTCTCCAAAGAACTTCCCTCGGTACCTTATCATAAGTTTTTTCTAGATCAACAAATATCATGTGAAGGTCTTTCTTTTTTACTCTAAAATATTTCATAAGACGTTTCAAAAGGTGAATCGCTTCAAGAGTAGATTTGTCAGTCATGAATCCAAAATGGTTTTCTATTGTACTTGATACTTGTCTTAACCTACGTTCGATAATTCTTTCCCACAATTTCATAGTATGACTCATTAACTTGATACCTCGATAATTCGCACAATTTTGAATGTCTCCCTTGTTCTTATATATGGGTATAAGTGTACTTTCTCTCTATTCCTCGGACATCTTTTGATTTTTCCATATTTCATTAAATAGTCTGATGAGCCAAGTGATTCCTATTTCTTCTAGTATTTTCCAAACTTCTATAGGGATATTATCTGGTCCTACCGATTTACCACCCTTCATATGTTTAAGAGCCTCTTTAACTTCATTCTTTTGAATACGTCGATAAAAATTGTGGTTTATATACTTTTCTGATTTGTCTAACTCTCCTAAGTTAATACTAACATCTTTATTTTCATTAAAAAGCTTATAAAAATAGTTTTTCAATCTATTTCTTATATCATCATTTACCACTAGAATTTTTTCATCCTCGTCTTTGATGCATCTAACATAATTAAGATCTTTAGTTTTCTTATCTCTAGCCCTAGCTATCCTAAAAATATCTCTTTCACCCTCTTTTAAGTTGAGTTTTTATATAAATCCTCCCAAATTTTAGCTTTTGCTTCACTCCTGGTCTTTTTCGCTTCCTTCTTTGCTTTCTTATAAGCCTCTAAAGTTTCAGTAGTTTTCTTAGCGTAATGTAATTTGTAACATACCCTTTTTACCTTGGTTTTATTTTACACTACTTCACTCCACCACCAAGCTTCTTTTTGTGCCGGTACACCTCCCTTAGATACACCTAACACATCTTTTGCCACTTTCCTAATATGTATAGTCATATTGTTCCACATATTGCAAGGTGTACTAACATAATTCCAAACATCTCCTTGAAGGACTTTCTATTTAAATATATCTTCTTTCTCGCTTTTGAGGTTCCACCATTTAGTCTGAATAGCTCGATGCACTCTTTTCTTCTTTGTCCATTTTTTTATTTGTAAATCCATAACTAAAAGTCGATGTAAGGGATCACTCTTGCATTACCGGTCCCAAGCCCGGATAAAGGAGGAGGGTTGTGTTAAGCTTCCGATAGCCTGCGTAAAATCCCGTCGAATTTTTATAACATGGATTACAAAAATTCCAAGCAATGAAGTATATGGTATGTTATTTATATGCTTCTTTTCTAATAATTCTTGAACCCAAGATCAGGTCTTGGAGCTTGACGGGAGATAGTAATACTTGCCCAAGCACATTTAACTTCAAAATTCTGATAGGATCCGGTGTATTAGTGCTGATATGATCACACCCATCATGGTAATTTGCATACAATATTTTCTTATGCCCATTAATCAAATCGTGTGTAGCGGACTGGTTTGATCACACACACCCTTTGTCGCATCAGGTAAGAATCATCTTGGTTAGGGTTCCCAATCAAGTGTGGCTACAATTGAAGGTAATTCGTTAGTCTAGGAAGATCAGTGCAGGCAGTGGCAGTTTAGAAATTTCTGAGTGAAAGAAATGGTTCATGGTTTTGATCCTGGGCTATATTTTCCTATGGAGATGTGTCATATATCTTGCCTGATACATGAGTCAAGATATGGTTTTGGATACCAAACCTTTACAGAATAAGGGTCCGATTCAGATCCAAAACTAAAAGCTCTTTTTCTTGAAGAGGTTATCATGGGCATGGTGTAGACAGCCTGTCAGTTATCCCAAGAGTGGTCTTTTGTTATGGTTTGTAACGGGTCTGGTTCAGGTTCAAACCCACTTGTTCATCATGCTGATCCGGCTCTTGACACCCCTACGCTTATCCAAGCCTATGAGACCTGACCGGTTCCGGTTAAATTGGGACTGCCAGTATTAAATTAGCAGTTCAGGTTCGACCAAAACCTGGAACTAGAATTGAACTGGCAGCAAGGTCCGGTTCTGGGTATGGAACCAAGACAGTTCCTGTTCTGTTTGGTTTTCTTTCATTTGCAAATTTCATGGAACAAAAGTAGGACTGCAAAACCAGGATTAGAAAAAAAATAATTGGACCACCGGTTCTGTTCCAGTTAAGTTCACCAATAAATGGTACTGGAACCGAACCATTGGGTCCTGATTCGGTACTAGTCCTGGTTCCCTGGCTCCAATTCCAGCCGGTTCAGGTCCAGGTCGAACCGGCTCGCTGGGCCCAAACCGGCCACCTGTAAGGCTATGTGATGAGGGACCAATCTATTACGCGCATTAACATTACCACGCCTTTTAACATAGAAATTTGATTTTGAAAGTACTTTGTCATTCAATGACCACGTACTTTAATAGCTTTTCTAAACACTTGAGGCTTAAAGCACGCATAAACACTTAGACACAGAGTCATGCACTCACGTACGAGAGAGAGAGAGAGAGAGAGAGAGAGAGAGAGAGAGAGAAAGAGAGAGAGAGAGAGAGAGCATAGTTATACTAAATCTTGATAAGTATTGATGCTTTAAAACATCTTTTTATGATGCCATGTGATATTACCAAGAAGAAGATATACGAAACAATGAAAAGAAAAGGAGCCAAAGGAAACAAAGGGGAGGCCTAGATCAACGAGAAAGGATGCCAAGGGGATCTTGAATGGTCATATGTGGAGAGAAGCTTGTAGGAGGTTTGTTTGAACAGGCAAAGGATTAGACCGAGAAAAATCCGATGAGAGAGAGAAGCGAATACAAGCATGAGCAAATAAAGAAAAGCATAAAGAGAACGCATTCAACACAAGAAACTAAGGATTATCTGTTCTTTTTTGTTCACTAAAACAAACGGAGAATTTCTAAAGTAAGTTAGATCATCAAACTTGGTATAAAGCGTTTATATTAGTTCACCGGCAGTTGCACAACACTCACGGGTTCCTTGCAACAGTTGGAAGCAATCCAAGCCCGCGCCAAGCAATAAAATGAACCTGCCGGACCAATATAATATATATATATATATATATATATATATATATATATACACACACGAAGGAAATCGTCCAAGGCATTCCCCCAACTGAGAGGGTGACAGTCTTTGCTTTGCGATCTATACAGCAATAAAGAGAGAAATGATCAGAGAATCAGCGGAAAGATACTTAGCTTCCCAAGGATGGTGTGCCAATCTCTTTATTCATGCGTGTCAGGACGTTGTAAAAAGAGAGTCTTAGAACATCTGTTTAAAATGCCGGAGCTGATGATTGCCGGCTGAATCCAACATTCTCTGGGCCTTTTCTGTTCCTCTGAGCTTTATTGCTTTTGAACCAAATCCATTGAAGAGAGAGAGAGAGAGAGAGAGACTATATCTACAGCATGAGCCTCAGTGACAAGTTGTCACTCCAGTTAGATAAGGCAGCCTATTCTCTTATTCAGCTGTGAACATCGCCAGACTTTTGTGGTATAGGAGCCATGATTTCCATTTCATATAGACTGCTGATCTTCCTTATGTGTCTAGCTTTCCTTGGTTTTCAACTAGGAAGTGCACGCAGTTTGAAAAGTCGAAGCCTTGATCCTAGAGTCCAAGAAGGATTAGCTCCAAGAACCACAAGGATTTTGCAAGCTCAGAAGGTTAATGAAAGCACCATCTACAGCACCAAGAGAGTAGCCTCGGCTCCTTTGGCATTTGATCCTAACCAATCAGATAAACGAAGAGTCCGGCGAGGCGCCGACCCCATCCATAACAGATGCTAATTACTTTCACTGAGAAGAATCAAGGGAACGATGAGAAGTTTTTCTATCGAAAGCCTGAAGAAGTTTGCAGTCTCTAAAACATGATTCTGCGGATTTCCCGTTCAGTTGGTTATCTTGTTCAAATTTAATTATTTTACAGGTTTCACAGAGATCCATGTACAGTTTTGTGATTAGATGAAAAGCAAGATTGCTACAATGAGCCAAATTGCTAAAAGATCCTAGGAAACAACGGAAAGGGACTCGATGATGATGTTCCTCCAGAGAAGATTTACCAATATGTTATTCTTAATGTAAAGAAATTGTAAGTGTTGGAAGCTTCATATCTTGTTTCGACTGTGAGATTCTTTGGCACAGTACGAGTGTTTTACTTCCACCAATCTTCTGTTGACAGAGCTAGTGTGCGTGTGTGTATGTGTTTTATTTGCGTGTACACACATACTCTGTTTCTGCTTTTTGCGTATCATATGCAGCGAAGCAAATATGTTGTGGAAGTCCGTAGAAACCTTTCTTTACTGGTTTTGCAATTTCTGGAAGGTTTGACAGTATGTTAGTTCTTTTCCTCGAACTAACAGCGAACATCAAGTTAGACAATCATGGAGATTTCATATACAAAATAGACCATGGAGATTCTAATTCGCAATGTTTGATGTTATCTGTCTTCTTTTTCCTGAAAGTTCCATTGAATGAATTCCTGACAATAATCTGAGGAGAAACCTTTCTTTACTGGTTTAGACCATTTTCATCATAACAGACGAACAATCAGTTGGGTGATCTAGACAAGTACTTCAACGCTGGGAGTAAGAAATTTCCCGAGGGATAAAATCATGAAAACGAAGTATGGTTGTACCATGTTAACCAAAATTCTACTGTTGACAGCAAAAGAAGTTTCTGGCATCAATAGTAATTCCAGCACCACAATCATGATCAATGCGTTGCTACATTCCAGAAACAAATACTGTAGTACATTTTTGGTATCTAGTGTTATCGCAATAGTTCATTCAGTGAAGCCAAATCATCTTTAAAAGGGTATAAATCAATGACCACAGAAGCTACAACCTTTTCTCTCGACAAGAAGTTGGACCATTAATTTGTGTACAAGCTCTATAATCTCCTGCTCTGATGTCCAAAATTCACACCTAGTCTTTCTTTCTCATGATACTTCAAATGGAAAATGACATTTTCCGTCCAACTGCATCCGAGATCATTTGAACAGAATCTCCAGGTTGTGATAAGAAACCCAAAATGGTCCATGTTAGTGGTCCGATTCCCTTAGTACATTCCATATAAACCCTCACTTGAATGCGTGTGAATCTTGCACGAAAAAACAGAATTTGAAGTAATGAAGAATGTTCTCAAATGGGAGTTTGATATCATCACAAATGATCGCAGAAATTCAATGGCTCCCAATTGCATCAAATGTATCTCCTTTGATATGTAAGCGAAATTTGGAGGAAGTAATTTCCTACAAACTCTGTTTAAACACTTGAGCTCTCCCATAAAGAAAGTGTCCATCCTTCTCACTTTTCAGTAGATTGTAAAGGGTTAGGCGGATCGATTTCCTCCCCAAAATAGAAACCAATCATATACCAGCTTGTTTGATAGTATCATGCAAAAAGAGTCCAACTGGAACTGAAAACCAGACACAAGATGGGTGTAAAATCAATGATGGCTGAGCATTTGATAATTACCACAACCAAGCCTTATCCCACACTAGGTGCAATGAGCTACATACATTCTTTGATTCCTTAGAGCTTTGCCTGTGCCATATTAACATTTTAACTCCAAAACAAAATGGCAAGATAGGCATGGAGAGATGCATTTCCTTAATATCTTTTATAGGGATCAATATTCTTAAAACAGAGAATCTCACCAACGATGGAAAAGTCTTAGAAATTTGTATCATGTCATATTGGTTGGCCTATCTTACAGGTCTTTTATGAGATAAATCCATCAAAATTAAAATCTGCTGTTTATTGAAGCCATGTTCTGTTGTCACCAACTAAATATAAAAGATTACAGTATAGCAGATACCAGGGTTTCGACATATTTCCTTTGTTGATGGACTCTGCAGATGGTTCCTGACTTTGACTCTGATCCATAAACGTGTTTGAAAGAGAAAGAGTGGCCCAGCTGCTGAACTTATCAAGGAAGTGACGAAATTGAACTATCTGATGCTATATCATTGGAGATTTGACTCGAGTATTTCTTTATGGCAGTTAGCAGTATCAAATTTACTTCAACGAACTCTAGATTGCTGAATCATGTGTTCCCCATGAACCGTGAACAGAAAAATTCCAATTGATAGCATAAAATCCATAGAGGAAACATTGAGTTGGTTATTTGCCATCAATAGAATCATTAACAGATAAACTGAACAGTCAAGAATAAGAGATCGTTCGCCTTTCAAGCACAAGACGATCAACAGGAGCAGTGATCCTCAATACAAATCTTGTCAAGGTTTGCTACGTGCAGTGGAAATCTCCCAAATTCAGGAACAAGTATAGCTTACCCAATCTTTTCCCTTGTTTCAAAGACTGTTAGAATCCTCAATCACTCAGCGAAATTCTAATGCACCAAACATGAGAGATCAACGACATCTCTCAATATAGTCACTTCTACATCTTGCTTGTGACCTATAAATACTTACCCACTACTTTCTTGTAACAAACTAACCATTGCCAAAAGGACTTTCTCCAACATCTCTAGCGATCTTAAGGTGGATGAATGGACGAGCAAAGAACTAGCTAAGTTGATATTTGGGATCTTTGACGCTACCTTATCCATGCAATGAAGATATTTGACAAAGCATTGATAATATTTGCTAGCGTCAAAACTCGCGTCCTACTACAACAACGTTATAACAGTGGTTGATCAAAATCTGCACCATTTTTCCTGCAACATCCTGCTTTTACCGAGTCTTTCATTCCTCTGTACCTTTGAGAAACTGCTGCAACCAAGGGATGAGAAGAATGGCACAAGAGTACCATTTGCATCACTGCAATTATCCACCCGAATTTCTGTGCAAGGACCAAGAGAAGTACTTCAATTACTAGACAACAGCAGATCAGATGGAACTGAATACTCCAAGCCAGTATTGTATCGGTACACACGACCAACGCCAGACAATATAATCTCGATATGTATAGCCATGTACGTTAGTATTTTCTGAAATATGAATAAAAACACAACAGTTTGCTAATTCTAAGCTCCACATGGGATCGAGATCTATGGTGACTAAGAATCCATGTAGCAGAGCACACTTAGTGTGGGAAAAGGCTTGGTTTGGTTCAATTTTTCATCTCGCTTTCTACCATCTTGTTTCAAACCAAGCGCAAACAGTGATGAAATTCAGGTGGCAAATCATAATGGAAAACCTTTGTCAATCACTAATCAGGCCCATCTGTATATGAACTGGAAACTAGAAAGATTCTGCAGGAACTGCTGCTGGAACCATAATTGCTGATCAAAAGGGCCTCTAGCATGAGGGGTTTTAGATGTAAACATCGGCCAAATATTTGGTAAAAGTTTCAGAATTGTGGGTTCAAAATGCACAGTCAGGTATTGCATTGAATAGCATGAAAATGGACTCAGGTATGCATGAAATACTGCATTTCAGAAGAAACATATGGTAGGAGGGGGTATTGTCATGAGCAAATTTGTCTTGGGATACATGCTCGGGCGTGCCGGCATGGCTGTTGATCGACTGGAGATCAGCCATTTTTTCCCTTGGCGCCAACAGGAGGATAAGAAAATCACAGAAACAGCAAAGAGGGAGATCAGAGGGAGTTGAGTTTCTGGTCAATTTAAACGGCTGATCCAATCATTACTATTCCTTAACAATAATGTAAAACTAAATCCTTATGAATACAAAGAAAACCAACTGCAATCTTAACCTAATCGACGGTTCAAACTTTCAAGACAGACAAGAAACCCGTTAATACAAAATCACAATCTTGTTGGTCTTGAGTTTGAATCTCGTGAATGGAGAAACTAAGTGTTGGAACTTGGAAGAGCTTTACCCTCCATAGCGGGCAGAGACAGCTTGAACCGGATTGGTCGGGGTCCTTCTGGGCTTGCCCGAATTGGTGATTCATACCCAAAAAAACTCATTTAAAATGGAAAAAGAATAAATATTACCCCTAGTTCCGGTTCCACGAAAACTTGGAACCAAAACCAGAAGGCCCACCTTGAAATCTGGGTTCAGTTCTGGTTTCACAATCACCCCTAGTTTCGAATGGTTTAAGCCTCAAACAAGAACCAGAACCGATAGATCCAACTAGACATGGCCGGTTGCGCAGGTTCGGTTCTGGTTCCAGGTTTTGGGGTAACCGGAATCAACAGGTTGAAACTAACAACTCTAGTTAACCCGAAACCAGCCATGTCTAGATCCGACCATGAATGTGTAGAATTATGTCTCGAACAATATTAACACATAAAGTTAGATTTGGCAACCCATGATCGAGAGCCACTCATAATAGCGATGACATGGGTAACATCAACCCGAGTTTGGATTATGTGACCCGACAGATCATGGGTACACCAATATGCATACCACCCATACTCAATATCGTATTGTAAATCTAAATCATATTGCATTTGTATAATATATATCGTACCATGCAATCTAAATATCATACAATGTGCTATTTGACGATATACAACTTACGTCCATAGAGTGTTTTACTAGATTTTCTTTTCGTACAATCGGGGAGGCCGAAGCCAGATGCATGCCCTGGCTGTCGAACTCACGCCTTCAACTTGTGAGCCAACCCCCTAGCCAGGTGAGAGATTGCTCATTGTGAAAATTTTACTAGAATATAAGAAAGAAAAAACAAAAGAAGGAGAGCATTCATCTTGAATTTTTTGGCCAACGACATTTTTATTCCAATTAACATGGATCCATGAAATCGGCGACCGCCCGGTTCGATACCTGAAGCGACACTAATCGGCCGATCAGGGTTCGGGTCCACGGAATGTCGCACCGACAGGCCACCCACCAACCCTTTTCTAGTGAAAATGTAAGGGATTTGCTAAACACATCAATCATCATGGTCCATGGAATCAGGTTCTTTCAAGACAAAGATTAGTAGGGGAAGAATCCAACATTATCGTTCATATACATTATAGTTGTTAGTCATTTGGGGAGGTCAAATTGGCATCCACTAAGACAAGAATTTTGTGACTTTTAGCTGTTCTCAATAGAACAAAGAAAAGGTCATGTATCCAATTTGATGTGGAATAAGCTCTAATAATGCAGTTCTTCTGGAACCAGAAACCATCACCAAACCGGGACCAGGCAGGTTCCAGTTTCTGTTCAGAACTGTTGGTTCTGGATTGAGTACGAATTGCTCAGAATCAGAAAAAAGAAGTGAATTGTTTAATTTAAACTAGCAGTTTGGAACCGTCCATTTTAGTTCTCATTCCGTGAAACCAGAACCCAATTGGGTGGTCCCCAGTTTCTGATATGGTTTGATTTCTAGTTTCAGAAGGTTCTTGTGGAGACTGCCCTGCCGGTTCCAAGCCAACCATGTGAAGGTGCGACTAGGTTTGATTTTGGTCAAACTTCGTTCTACATTGGGTATCAAACTCAGATCCAGACTTGACCTGCCATGAATCGGTCCTGGAGTTGAACTCACCCATGGCTGCAACCTTTTCGTCTTGCTTTTATTGACTTAGCAAGGTTGGCCTCTTACTCATCCATGGCTGCAACAACCACCAGTGGTGGATCTTTCTGTTTTGTCACAATGGGGAGGTCGAAGTCAGGTATGCACGCCCTGGAGTCGAACTCACCACCTGCATCTTGTGAGTCGAGAGCTCTGCCAGGTGAGCGAATGCTCTGAGTGCAACCACCAGTTACAGATATTAAAAATGCTTTAGAGTGAGATGAATAGCCCATGGGTAAAGCCGTAGAGTGTAGCTTTACAAGATTTGTATGACAAGGCAAGCTTATCGAGTATTAGGAAATAGACCATGGTTTAAACCATGTCCTATAATTATAGGTCCAGGCCCATGGACTATCAAACGTTTTTCTATTTTCATTCTGTACAACACAAGTTACCCGAAGCATTAGATCGAACCAAACCATGGCCGAAACCTTCTGAAGCTGATGAAACCGGACTCAGAACCATAACTAAATCGGCGACCCTTCAGGTTCGGCTACATTCCCTCCCACCATGAAACGGAACCTGTAGCTCTGGTTCCTTTTTATAAGTTTTTTTTTTTAAATGTTTCTTTTCTTCTTAATTCAAACTGTGACCGTAATCTGAACCTGTTTGGTTGTTCCATGGTTGTAGGGAAATTGGAACACACGGTTCTCAAGAGTAATATAAGGTTGATCTTCATTTTTGTGTTCATAGTTCTAAGTTTTGTTGTGCATTAAAAACATAATCCGTTGCTAGTACTAAAGTGTGGTTTCGGGTCAATTTCAGTCAAAAATTTCAACACACAAAAGACACAAGCCACAAGAACTGACTTAGGAGTTTCACAAGCACTTGCTGCTCTCTCGTGTTGGTACAACTTGATACAAAAAATCCAAACTTCAGTATCACTCTCGAATCAAATACAAGATCACTGAACCATGATTACAAGCCAATATGGATTCAGGCCTACAGTTCTAGTACTAGGAACCTGACACTATGAATCAAACAAACCCTAACTATCGGATCCAGTTTAAACTTGACTGTAGCTCAAGCTTGGCTTAAGCTTGAACTTGGCTTGAGTTACGATAAAATCCAACCGAAGCTAACTAAATCTTCAAGCTAATCCTGCTCGGCTTAGTTAAGAAGCTCAAATCAGGCGTAGAAGCTTCGTCGTGTAACTATTAGCGACGCTTGAGCAATGCTTTTCTTAGTCTTAAACAAAGCTTAAACGAGCCTACCTTCACTAAGCTTGGCTCATTTGTGTGCATTATCTTCATCCTCTACTCATCTCCACTTCTTTATATAAAATCTCGAAGTATCTTACTCATTTTTTTAGGGTGAGGCAACTGCTATTTCTCTCCACAACTTTTTTTTTTGTACAATGGGAAGGTGGAAGCCATCACATCCTGAGTATTGAACTCTTGATCTTCAAATTTTGAGTTAAACACATAGATGAGCTATTGCTCTTTGTGCAGTTCTCTTCACAACTTTTCCTTCCTAGACGACGGCGCACCGATTCATATAACATTAGACATGTTAAAACATATTTGTCTTTGCTTATATCCATCTATTGCTTTTAGGTAGCATGAATGTAATAACAATATTTTTCATATTTTTTTAAAACCTTTTAAAAATATTAAAATTATATTTATTTTATTTAAAAGCAATGAATGAACATATCATAAATCAGACAAGACAAGCTTAAATTGTTGCATTTAAAAGAAATTTTAATTATTTCAATTTCACAAAAAGGTTAGATGGACTAAGAAGACATTTCTATCTAATATTAAATATGAAAGTTTTTTTTTTATGCTATGCATGGCAAAAAATGTTTTAATGATTTTCCCAATAAAAACAAATAGATTAAAGCATCTAGATGACTGGACCCTCCGTTAAGTAGAAATTCTGGCCTCATGAGAACCAACAGCTAATTAAGTTAGCGTGCAATCTAAAGAGGAATAGACAGCGATCCACATGACCAAACAAATAATTGACTTACCCTCCATTGATTGATCACTTCTCGCATTGTGGAAGGATGGCATACAGTAGGACATGGATGTCACATGTAAGAGGGGCTTGTTTCCTTTCGTGTTGCTCTTGTCTCAGCTCATCGAGACGCCCCCGAATGGCTCCAGCAGGGCTGTTTAAAGAACCGACCGAAAACCGATTCAACAAATCTAAACATGTCATTCGATTGTACTATTTTTTACTTTGTGTGAACATATCTGTATAAATTGGTACATGCTAGCATATTCAAACAAATTTTAACCATGATAGAAGATGAATGATTGACAATTCAATTTAGAAAGTAAAAAGTATATTTGTTATATCAAATATAAATTTTCAACCATATATTATCTATTACAGAAGATGAATGATTAATATCAAATATACTTTTTATAAGTACATTTGATTTAAAAAGCAATGCTTTACTTTTAAAATTCAAAGACTCGATCATTTATCATTAAAATTAAATAGTTGAGATTTGTTTGGACTTACCAACATATAAAATTTCTAGCATATACAATGCGCTATATATACAAGCAACTTATTCTATAAGTTACTGAGTTTATTTCTCTTAATTGATTATATATGATGAAGTCTGATACCCTATATGGACATGATATTTTTTTTGTATAATGGGGAGGCATGAACTAAATACACGGCCTGAGTGTTGAGTTCATGACCCTCAACTTAGGAGTTGAACCCCCAGCCAAGTTAACTCTTGCTCGTTGATGAGCACTGCTAAAAAGTGTGACCTTTTAATAGACCCACTTTAGGGTGAGGTGAGACATGCGTTTTATTCGAAATCTGAAAAATTCTTGAGGATATCATTGTATATAAAAAAAATACAAATACCTTATAAAGGTGAAATAGTTGAGTATGCCATTGCTTTTAACTGTTGGCAACCTTGAACTAAGGGCTTTGTTTTCATTTTATTGATTTATCAATAATTGAGAAACAACTCCGATCCAAAAAGCTTTAGTTTGAGTTGAACCTAAAACAAAACCAAATTAACTTTGAGCACCCAAGTCTAATTCCCAAGTCCTCCTAGTAGACATGACTGGTCTGGAACCAGTTCAACGGTTTTATCCAAAACCAAATCGAGCCAACAACTGGCAAGAACTGCAACAGTTGAAATCGAGCCCGAAATCAAGAACCATCCGGTTCAGTTTGGGTATGAAAACAAAACCGGCTCGAAACTAGAACGAGCAGTTTCAAACAGTTTGGGTATATCAATGTATATAAGGAAATACAAATGTTTTGTGAACGTGAAATACAAGTGCGCCTCATCCAAAATACAAGTGTGCCTCAACTCAAAAAAAATCTCAGTCCACCGCTCTCAAGTGAGCTATTGCACTCCACGCCACCCACCAACACCCGATGAACTATGTACTATAGCCCACAAATTTAACCATAGGCTACAGTTTTTATTGATCTCAGTCGAACATGAATCCGCCACCAGACTTGAACATCACTCATCCACTATCTACCCAAATCAAGTAATCCCGGAGTATTCGAGCAAAGAAGAAGTCATGAGCAGTGAGAAATTGAATCTTGTATTTAGCAAATCAAAAATTCTTTTCCAAGACATGTTAATTACAATTAACACAACCATTTATTATTAACAGTTTTTTTGTTTGGTATTTTATCTCACAAAACGGAATATAATAATTTGCAAGTTTTGTTCAAACCCTCTTTTTTTCTTTTTGTCTTGCAAGTTGGGGTAAGGCTAACTCACACAAAGAATCAAACTCATGACCTTCCATTTAGAGGTTAATTGAGTAACGAAAATCATAGACTTTTCTTTTCCTTTTTTTTTGTTGTCGTTATTGTTGGCGGTGATGCAAATGAGAATAGACTTGACCAATTCGGATAAACTGGAACCGGTAGTTCTAAACCATCGTTTTCGGTTGTCGTAGAATTTGTTATTGAAACTACATTAGGACGGGGCCTCTTCCATTTTGAGGCCTAAACCCCTTAGAATCACAAAAAAATGATTAAAAATTTTAAATTAAAAAATACCATTTTGACCCAGTTCTGGTTCCATAAAAAATGAAACAATAACCGAATTGGGTACTCTTTGGTTCCAGGTCTGGTTTTACCAGTTGTAGTTTTCAACAAATTCCTAACCCGGTTTGGTTTTGATTAAAACCGCCAGATCGGTTTAGAATGCGCCTCGGGATTCGAACTTACCGTCTAAAACATGCAAGTCGAGGGACCTGCCAGGTGGGTTAACACCGAGATTGTCAAGCCCGGTAAAGGTTCACTATTTGCATCAAATTATTATCGATTAATTGCATCGAACCAGAGTAGGTGGGATGAGAAACAAAGCTTTTTAATCTGGATATGATACTTTGTATTAAAAAATGGATTAAAATGAAAGATTTTGTGAAGAACCATTTGGCTATACGGGCCCTTTCAATTTACTTAGTTAAATTTTAAAATTAATTTTATTGGTAAGCTGAGGGTCCGTAAGATCACAACCAATATAATTAAAGATATTAAAAGATTAAAAAATCATGGGGTTATGTATTCAGGGGGTGTTTGATTTTGGGGATCGAGATGACTATTTTTTACTCGGTTTTGAGACTCATATACCATCAACTTCTCTTGAGGTGAGTTGTTGAAACTAGAACTTTAATTTCAATTTCATAATTCCAACCTTGAATCAAACACACCCTTAAAAATAATATTCTTTAAGACAGGGTGTAAAAGAAAAATTAAGCAAGTGAGTTAGATATGACATGGCAAGGAAATGTAAGAATGTTAAGGATTTTTTTTTCTAAATGAGGAGGTTGCAGCCGGGTATGCACGTTCCTGGGTATCGAACTCATGACCGGCAAGTTGAGCCTCCTAGCCAGTTGAACTATTGGTAAGAGTTTCAAAGAGCTTTTCTAGTTTTGGCTCAAGCAGGTGTTGCCGAAATCTCTTTTAAAAAATCTTAATCCCAACCAGCTGCATCCCTATTTATTGGTGGTTGCCTTCAAAAATTCCCCGTGAACTAAGACGAGGGGACCCAACCAGCTACGTCCCCATTTATTGGTGTTCCGAAAGTGCTAGAGTGGTGGTCTTCACTACCTAGGGTGGTAATTAACACAATCACAGAGGTGGTCAGGTGAAGCTTCAACTGAGTAAGAAGATTAGATGACGGAGAGAAAAGATTTTAAAATGTAACTGTTAATATGACACAAGATCAAACTCGATAATAACTAAAAATCTACATAGTGATGACCTAGTGTGGAAAAAAGCTTAGTTAAGAGTTTAATTTAGCATTTGAGCAAAATTATTGCAACCATTTGAAGCCCTAAAAGAAATGCTTTGCATGGATAAGAAAGTGAACAAGAATCTTATACAAAATTAGCTCATTATCTTTTTTCTAATTATCTTTTTAAAAAGTTTTTATAGGTTTTCTCTGTGCCACTTTCGACTGAAGAGGCACTATCCTGTTCCTTCTCTCACCAAGCGAAGAGACCAAGAAAGGAGGTTAAAATCTAACCATGGTTGAAGACTGAACTATCAGGTTAAGGGGTGACACAGGTATGGTCTCATTTCATTATCTCTTGAAGTTTTTTGTTTTTTACTCCCAACACTCATTCAAAGGATACTGTTCTTCTCACCCCCTCCATTTCCACCGCCACCACTCTCCTCCCTTGTTTCCGGCCGCCTCCGGCGCCGGAGAAACTGTTTCATGGTGGGTAGCCAGGGAGAATGGATCACGCAACCACCAGGCGTCCGGGGGACACATCCGAATCGAGGCCGGTTTCGGCGACCAACGGCTGGCGGAAAACGCCGGAACCCGGCGCTTCGTCTAAGAAGTCGACCATCTACAGGGAGTGCCTAAAAAACCACGCTGCGAGCATCGGTGGCCACGCACTAGACGGCTGCGGCGAGTTCATGGCAGATTCCAGCCACCCTCTCAAGTGCGCAGCTTGCGGCTGCCACCGGAATTTCCACAGGAGCGACGCCAATTTCCCACGACCCTTTCCACTCTGCAACTACTGCACCCTCTCCCCACCGCCACTACCTCCACCACCTCCACCGTCGAATCAGCTCAACCATGGAGGCCGAAGTAGTTCGGAGTCTCCGCCGGCACACCTGCCGTCGCCGTATAATTCGGCGCCGCAGATGCTTCTGGCACTGAGCGGCGGTGGTGTGGCCGCTCAGGCGGAAGCTCGGCCTGCTACGGAGCCTGGATCGCCGAGCACGGGGAAGAGGCGGGTGAGGACCAAGTTCAGCAAGGAGCAGAAGGAGAGGATGCTGGCCTTTGCGGAGATGATCGGGTGGAGGTTGCATCGGCAGGATGAAGAGCTGATCCAACGATTTTGCGACGAGATCAGCATCAGGAGATCGGTTCTCAAAGTCTGGATGCACAACCACAAGAGCAATCTTGCTCCCAAGGATCACACGGACAACACTAATTCCTAATCTTCTTCTTCTTCATCATCTTCTTCTTCTGTTCTAAACTTTTTGCTGTATGTTCCTTGCGGAGAAATAAGATTTCATAAGGAAAATGAAATAGAAATAGAGCGGAGAAATCGGCCATTCTTTAGGTAAAAGTTTTTTGATGCTTTTATTGGTGCCTTTGTATTGCTCTTCTGTGTATAATCAGCTTTATCTTCTTGTCTTGATTGCGCCGTGTAAACAGTCGACAGTGGGAAGAAGTACGCATTAACCTAACCTGTCTTTGGCTTGATCCATCCCATACCAGGTTTTGAAGGTATGAATCATGTTGGATGGATTAAATGAGAGACGCATAGTTTCATATAATATGTGAATACTGAATTAGATATCTATGATTCTAATCATTGATATATCTTTGATTCACAAGGATTGGTTGACGGAGTAGGGTTTTATTCAGTGGCCATTGGAGCTGCTGAAACTGGGGTTTTAGGAAAAGGTTCGGTTTCTGTTGGTCCTTTCATAATGATTTTTCTGGTGTCTCTGTGTGTTGTGTGTGTGTGTGCGCGCGCGTGTGTGGAGAAGGGGGTGTTGAGATGAATGACCAACTTAATAGATTATACAGATTTAGCAAGGAAGCAAGTCTTGATCTTAGGGGACCTCTTGGGAAGTGAGGTATCAATGGTACTTGGTTTTCCAAATGAAGGTGATGACGTTGTCAGGGGCGTGTTAATGATCGGACTAGTTTCCATCATCATTGTAATCTTTGTATCGTGAATGATGTTTAAATTTTCCATATTGGAAGCAATGAGTTAATCCTTTATTGACCGGGCTAATTTCAATGGTTAAGTCCATAATCCTTAGGCATCGTCATCGTTGTAGCTTTATCGCCCTTATTATGGTTGGTTTTGGAAGGAGATTAACGATAAGCCAGCCGAACAAAGCGAACAGTGGCCGTCGGGGTGCAGCCATTGATGAACATGTTCAGTACCTTGGCCAAGACCAAGCCCGGTTCAAACTGCTTGTTTTAGGTGGTTTGATGGCGCAAACTAGTTTGAGCGTCTAAACCAGTGAGCCCTCACTTGTTCATACGCATTCCCTTAAAGAGTTATATATAAGATATAGAAAGTTCACAAGTTGATGGACGAGTTGAACAGCTTATCAGTAGCTGATATTTTCTGATGAGTTTCTCGTGCGAGCTGGATCGGCTCACCCGAATTCATCATGTGTAGGTTCAGATCAAATAGTTTAACTAGTGCTTTCGTGTTCGATCCGAAAGCATAACACAGAGACAGGAAACGATCCAAACCAGGCCAGTTTATGAGCGGCACGATGTTTGCCAGCACCAATGTTGCATGCACGGCAGGTGAAGTTATTAGAACTAACGAACACATTTAGACCTGATGTAGTTAAAGTCCGAATAGTAGGCGCGGAGACTACAACACAGTTGATTTAGATTTTCATCTTGTCATCCACAATATATATGTATATATATAGGAAAACCAGATCTTGTCCACTTCTCTCTCTCTATATATATAGTTTTTTGAACCAATTCATCACTTATGCCTCCTTTTAAGGGACTTTAAAAAAATACGATGGATATTTTTATTACATGCCACTCAAAAGGTGTAAGTGGTAGGTAGATTATATATATATATATATATATATATATATATATATATATATATATATATATATATATATATATATATATGATGGCACCTTAGGTGTTGGAAAATCCAAACATATTAACCATCAATCTTTGATGATGGGTGGTTGAGATTTGAATCTATAAAGTAAAAAGTATATGTGTACCTTTTACAAGTATATTTTATTGATATGAACACTTTTGCTTTGAAATTACAAATCTCAATCATATTTGTTATTTACTAGCATCTAAGGTGGTAGCATTGCCTCTCTCTCTCTATATATATATATATATATATATGTATATATGTATATGTATTATATATATAAAGAGAGGGGGGAAGTAGTAGCTACATAATGTTTAAATTGCATAATTTTATTAAAACAATTATACTGTTCAATCTTTGAAATCAATAGTGGAGATTGAATTACTTTGTATTTAATGCATCAAGGTGCTTTTAATTCAAATCTTCATTAATAATCTCAAAGATCGAAAAGTGAAGATGCTTATGCAAGACATTATATGTTTATGTGTGCGTGTATACATTTCATTAGCCACAATCAGCTGGCTCTAAAGGACTGAGAGTGGAATGAAACGCTTGTCAGAGAGTTCAAAAATTTCCTTGGATGAAGCTTACGAAAGGATAATATCTTCGTAAGGCCATCTAATCGATGTGCAACTATTGATGATCTAAGTGGATCTAAGGATACATTGGTATAAATTTCCCCACTTACATCGTGTTTGATTTCAAATGATACAATTTTGCTTTTATGAAGATCACTTTGTCATTTTTTTCGAGTACAATGGGGAGGTTGAAGCCAGATGCACACCCTGTTTATCGAACTCATGATCTTGAACTTGTGAGTCGTCCTGCTAACCAGGCGATCTGTTGCTCATTAAATGTGCCGCTTCATTGACTTTTCATAAGCCGGTATGTAGAAAAGAATTCACGGGGACCGATCATATATAATTAAGGAAAAGTTTTGAATCATAATGTATAAGCTGGTTTAATGGCATTTGAAAATCCGCAGAAGTTTAAATGACCAAGGATATAAGAAATAGTGAAGTTTTAAGATGATTAATAAATTGTTTAGGTCCTCCAATATAGCTAGGAAGCCCAAAACAAAAGCTAATTTTATAGAGAGAATGAACACATTGAATTACTCCTTAATTCAACCTTGGATGTTATGGCATTGACTTGATGTATAGATCAATTTATCCCATTGAAAGATAAAAATATGCAAACCCAACTTACAATTACCTTAATAATTGAGGCATTTTAATGTTCTTTTATACACAAGTGAACAATTTATAATTAAAAAATTGCAAAAGAAACCCATTAATCACGACAGATGTGTGTGTGTATAGAGAGAGAGAGAGATGGGTGAGAATAATGTTAAATATGGTAGTTTTATGTCAAATATAAATCATGTATAACGATGGGTTCTTATCATCTAAGATTATACAATTTATGTATATTAAAGCTCACGTAGCCTCTTTTCTGTTGGGGATTACAATTGGGAGGCCGAAGCAAGATTCGCGGTGCCGCTCACCGGGGCTTCTGTCGGTGGCTCGGTGTCGAACTCATGACCTTCAAATTGTGAGTTGACCCCCGGGTGAACCATGGCTCGTTGTGCTCAAGAACCATTTTATATGGACATCTAGACAAGGCACAACCATTTATGATTGGAAAAAATTACGGATACATGCCTTAGTGATCAGATATTCACAAAGAATCCAATGTAGAGTTTAAAAACTCCCTTCTACATAAAGCAATTATTCTACTTTTGCTTTATGAACTTTTGTCAGCATGTCTTTAATAATGGGTGCCCTTAATCAACACGTTTTATACATTTACAGTTATTTAGGACCATTGCTTTTGTTATATGCGTGGAAAGGTGCATATGCAGTTAACTCTCGAAGGATGCATGTGTGTGTTGGGCTTCGCCTCTTGTAACAAAAAAGAAAAGAAAAGAGAAAGATCTTTCATCAGTTAAACCAGGTGCTATACTCTAGATGAATGGCAGTCTACTGTTCGAATGGGTGTCAAACAATCCGAAATTCATGTTTTTATAGCTAATTAATGGGAAATTAAATTCACGCATAATGAAGTGTTTGAGAAATCTGAAATCAGAATTTTAGGAATTAAGAATGCAAACTTTTATTGTGAAAATGAAAGCCGAAAAATGGGTATTAGAATCATAAGGTAACTTAAATTGGGCAGAAAGAGTAATATTCGCCTGGCATGTTTGACGCAACTTGGTTCCTTTGATCCGTTCAAACCAGACGGCCTTGCAAGATTCGGACTATGACTGCATCGATTAAGACCCACTTGATTGAAGATGAACTGCAATTGGTTAAAGCCGAAGGCAGTATCTAATAGTACTTATGGTTTAGTAATGGATCTTCATGCTCATCTTATATTCAACAAAACCAGTCCGTTTAAGGGCCTCTTTCTCTCTCTCTCTCTGAACGGGAGTTGCTAGACTCTTGTTGACAATATAGAATGTCATCGGTTGATCCATATTTAAAAAGGAAAAAATAAAAAAAATATAGTTTATATTTTTTGTTTTTTTAAAAACTTTTTTTCTTTTTGAGCATGAACCTGTCAAAAAAATGGACAATCGAAATTGAGTCTAGAAGGGATAAGAGTCTACCAACTCTCTCTCCTTATATATCACAATTGTTCTCTTTCAATCTTCAATATTGGAGGTTTCTCTCTCTCTCTCTCTCTCTCTCTCTCTCTCTCTCTCTCTCTCTCTCTCTATATATATATATATATATATATATATATATATATATATATATATATATATATATATATATATATATATATATATATATATATATATATATATATATAAATGGGCAATCGAAATTGAGTCTAGCAGGGATAAGAGTCTACCAACTCTCTCTCTTTCTCTCCCTATATTTCACAATTGTTCTCTTTCAATCTTCAATATTGGAGGTTTCTCTCTCTCTCTCTCTCTCTCTCTCTCTCTCTCTCTCTCTATATATAAATGGGCAATCGAAATTGAGTCTAGCAGGGATAAGAGTCTACCAACTCTCTCTCTTTCTCTCCCTATATTTCACAATTGTTCTCTTTCAATCTTCAATATTGGAGGTCTCTCTCTCTCTCTCTCTCTCTCTCTCTCTCTCTCTCTCTCTCTCTCTTTATATATATATATATATATATATATATATATATATTGTTCTCTTCCAATCTTCAATATTGGAGGGTTGATACCGCTGTACTTTGTTTTTAACATGCTTGCACGAATTACAGTAATGGGAAGATTCAACGCTTCGTGAATCATGCTTCCATGCACGTCCGATCTCTGCAATGAACTGTAATTATTACCCTAAGAACGCTGCAATCAGATGATAAACGTGCTTTAAGAGGTAAGTAATTGCATTCTAATGTGCAATATATATATATATGTATATATATACTAAATGGTTGCTTTTGGTGCAGGCCCTTCGGTGAGCGTTAATGGTACGCTCGAGTGCATATAAAAGTGCAAATTAATGTGGCCGATGTCGGTCGCAGACTATAGTTTATAAAAGTTATTTAAATTCTTCGGTCTCAAACGTGCTGTCTTGCTTTGCGAAGTTTATGGTGAAGAGAAAGTACTGGTTACTGCTTCTGAAAACAAATCATATTTAATAAAATAAATGCCTATTTCAGGGCCTATTCGGATGTGCTTATGTATAATTCTTACGTAAAGCAATTTGTAGGCTATAGTATAGTTATGTCTGACTATATTCATTTCAGTGGGCTTACCTATTTGCCACTCAAGTTGAGCAGTCACTTTTGACAATAATTATATATTTATCCTTACAATTACTATTAAGACAATGGTTGATGCCATTAATCCAGCTTCTTATGCGTCTCAATTGAACACAGTCTCATTGTTCTTTCTCTTTTAGGTATGATGGGGAGGCTGAAGCCCGATGAACGTTCGCTCTATGAATTAGTTCATTGACACTTGTGAGTCGACCCCATAGCCGGGTGAACTATATTTTACACGTTGTACCTGTAGTTGTATAGTTTCTACATTGCTTCTCACTCTCGTATCTTTGTAATTAATTGTTAGTTGAAACCCATATTGCTTGTTGGTATAATCTTGATAGTTTGACAACCACAGTAAAACTTGCGTGGTTGGCCTCATGCCCGGATAAAGGAGAAGGGTTGCGTTAGACTTTCGACAATCAACATAAACTTTGTCAGATTTTTATATCATGGATTATACAAATTATGAGCATTGTGTTATGGTATTCCCTCCTAGCGATGCACTGCACAACCTGAGCGCAGTGAAAAGTAAGCAAGGGCCTCTACATTTTCCCTCAAATGCAGTGAATCAATTGCAGAGAGTGTTCTCACATCATGGACACGTGTCGGTAAAGAAGTTAGTCCCTCTAATATTGTCGATTGAATGTAGTGAACAAATTGTAGAGAGGGTCTTCGCATTTTCAGTATGGACGGATGTGAGGGGTAAGGAAGTTAGTCCTAGATAATAAGATTCATATTGGTTCTTGAAATATTGGAACATTATTCGGTAAGCTAATGGAGGTGGTAGATACTATGATTCAGAGAAAGATTCATATCCTATGTTTACAAGAGACAAAGTGGGTTGGAGAAAAAGCAAAAGACATTGAGGATACATGTTTTAAATTATGGTATCGAGGAAATGAAAAGTTTCAAAACAGAGTTGGTATTATCATAAATAAAGATTTAAAGGATAGTATATTACATATACAACGATATGGTGACCGAATTATGACATTGAAATTAGTGCTAGGAGCAGAGGTTTTGAAGCTAGTCCTAGATAATAAGATTCATATTGGTTCTTGGAATATTTAAACATTATCCGGTAAGTGTAAACACCCTAAAAAAGAATTTTCCTAACACTCTCAAATTTCGAAAGCTCAAATGATTTAAAACCTTTGCTTTAAAATGAAGATTTTAAATCTCTTTTAAAGGTTTCAAATTAAATGTTTTAAATTAAAGTTAAAAGGATAAAGCTCAGAGGATATGCATGAATCAAGTAAACAGGCGGGGCCCACTTCAAGCCAGGATCGAGCTCACGAAGGATAAGCTCGAAATCAAAGGAGTGGACCATGTCAAAAGTATATCTTCACCAAAATCAAATAAAATAAGCCCTCACAAGACAACTCAAGTGTTTATCTTATCAAGTCAAATTCGAATCCACAATTTGCTTGAATCAAGGGCTGCATGTAGACCAAGGTTGGCCGGATTTTACAAGATGAAATAGATGGACATTTGGGGCTGATTCCAAAGGTTTATCAAAGTCTTATCCAACCCATATATCAAATCAAAATTGAGCAAGGTCAAGACAAGCTACACAAGAAATTGACCAAGACATGAAGATCAAGTCTAGCCGAGTGCCTTCAAGTCCAATCGGTTAGGACCAAGGCATGAGACTCAAGGCTAAACCAACCCACATGGGGCTGGTCCACTTTTGATCACATTTGACCATGAAGGACCACCAAGGCCACGTGATTTGATGGGCCTTGGGGCGGGGTTTGAACCCTTGGGTCACCCACCCCAAGGAAGGGCCTAGAAGAGCCCCCCCTTGGCTTATAAATTGAGGCCAAGGGGAAGGGGTGAAAATCATCTTGGAGATTGGGAGCTTGGGGCATTGAAGTGCTACACCTTGGGGCTTGGGATTTCGTGAGTTCCTCTAGGGAAGATGAGAGAGATTGGGAAGAAAGGGTTGCACTAAGGGGAAAGGGCCAATAAGAGAGAGAGAGAGAGAGGGTTGCACCTAGGTAGTCGTGGGCTACTAAGGGAAGAGTGGAGAGAGAGGAAATTGGGTAGTTTCTAGGCCAAGTGCTGCAACACATAAGGGAAACCGTGAGTGAGAGAGTGAGTCAAGGAGAAGGAAAGGTTGGCTGAGTTCCATCTTGTGGAGTGGTTCTTGTAGAAAATTTTGTAAGTATTTCTAATTCATGTTTCTTACATATCTCTTATTCCTATTCAATTTGAAAGGGGTTGTATTAATGAAGCCTTGTCTCCCCCTATGTTGTAATATGAAGTAGATGTGTTGTGAATTTTCTGTTCTTACTTATGCACTCTATGTGTTTGATTTTGTGATTCTACCCCAATATATTCTATAAAACACTCTATATTCTCTAACCCCCTCTATGCTTAAGCTAAGATACATATTTCCATTCATTTCCCTTCAGCAATTTGTTTGGTGTTGTTGGCTTGTTGCAATTTAAATTCGGGTGAGTATGCATTTATGTATGTTCTAAAAAATAAAATTATGGTTTTCCAACATCTGCATACCTTGATTGCTGTAATTTTAATTATCTGATCTGTAATCCTAATGCTCTGAAATTTTAGGCACAACACCTACACACACCAACACATTAGAAATAAAATTGGGTAAGATCGGACAAACTCAGTTCTGTTTTCTACACAGTCAGTTTTTCTACAATAAGAGTTGGGTAAAAATTTCATATCTCTGTTTGTAGGAATCCAAATTTGATAAAATTAGTCTCATCAGAAAGCCGACATCCATAGCTTTTCGAAAAGATTAAAATCATAACCTTTGGAGTTCTGTACACCAAGATAGAGAGGATTCTTTGAGCCTCTGTATTTTTGTCATAGAATGTCCTGAAATTATTGAGTCAAGTCCAATTCCCCATTAAATTATGCAAATCTACTATCCCAAAATTCAAAGTAAAAGGTTTTAGGATCTCAACACTTCAAGCTATAGCCTGTAAAATTTTCATGAATTTTAGAGATCCCTAGGCCACCAAAAAAATTTCAGGAATAAGTTCTGAAAACAAGAATAATTTCTGTTTTTCAGAACTTATTGATTTTCAAGTTTGAAACCAAGTGCACCCATTGTTTCTTAGCAACACACTTCATTTTCACGTGAATTGGAGTCTATCACCTATAAACTCGAAATTACCAAGTGCTTAGGCTGACCCTTGAGCTTCGATTCAAGAAAGCCTAAAGCAAAAAGAGTTTGCTTAGCCACAATCGCCAATTAAGTTAGATTTTTAAACACTTTGCTAGTTTTTGAAAACTAGTTGACACGCTCACGCATAAAGTGGAATTGAAATTCTTATTTCAAGTCTCTACATAGGCTTGGAGTGAAAATTTCACGTCTATAGTAAGCTAATGGAGTTGTTAGATACTATGATTCAGAAAAAAATTCATATCCTATGTTTACAAGAGACAAAGTGGGTTCGAGAAAAAGCAAAAGAGATTGAGGATATATGTTTTAAATTATGGTACTGAGGAAATGAAAAGTTTCAAAACGGAGTTTATATACCATAAATAAATATTTAAAGGATAGTGCAGTAGATATACAATGATATGGCGACCGAATTATGACAATGAAAAGAGTGCATCGAACTATTCATACCAAATGGTAAAATCTTAAAAGTGAGAAAGAAGGTATATTTAAAAAGAAAGTCCTTCAAAGAGATGTTTGGAATTATATTGGTACAACTTGTGATATCTGGAATAGTATGATTATATCATATTAGAAAAGTGGTGAAAGATGTGTTAGGCGAATCTAAGGGAGGTGTACCGACACAAAAATAAGCTTAGTGGTGAAGTGGTGCAAGATAAAATCAAGGTAAAGAGGGCATTTACAAATTATATTATGCGAAGAAGATTACTGAAACTTTAAAATCTTATAAGAAAGCAAAGAAAGAAGTAAAAAAGACCTTAAGTGAAGCAAAAACTAAAATTTGGGAGGATTTATATAAAAAGATCAACTCAAAAGAAGGTAAAAGAGATATTTTTAGGATAGCTAGAGATAAGAAAACTAAGGATCTTAATTTTGTTAGATACATCAAAGATGAGGATGAGAAAATTCTAGTAGCAAATGATGATATAAAAAATAGATAGAAAATTTATTTTTATAAGTTTTTTAATAAAAATAAAGATGTTAGTATTAGCTTAGGAGAGTTAGCCAAATAAAAAATAGTATATAAATCACAATTTCGACCGACGTATTCAAAAGAATGAAGTTAAAGAGGCTCTTAAACATATTAAAGGTGGTAAATCTATAAGACCAAACAATATTCTTATAAAAGTTTGAAAAATCATAAGAGAGACAAAAATCACTTGACTCAAAAGACTATTTAATGAAATATGGAGAAACCAAAAGATGTCTGATAAGTGGAGAGCGAGTACAATTATACCCATACACAAGAACTAGGGAGACATTCATAATTGTGTGAATTATTGGGGTATCAAGTTAATGAGCTATACTATAAAATTATGAGAAAGAATTATCGAATTTAGGCTAAGACAAATATTGAGTACAAAAGAGAACCAATTTGGATTCGTGTCAAACATATCTACTATTGAAGCGATTCACTTTTTAAGACATCTTATGAAATATTTTAAAGCAAAAAAAAAGACCTTCACATGATATTTATTGATCTAGAAAATGCATATAATAAGGTACCAAGGGATGTTCTTTGGAGAACCTTCAAAAAAAGAGGTATCTCATTATTGGGTTACATCAAGGATCAACTTGAAGTCCATACTTATTTATAATGGTGATTGATGAGTTAACAAAACATATTCAAGATGAAGTACGTTAGCGTATGTTATTTGCAAATGACATTGTATTAGTAGAAGAGTCTAAGAAAAAATTTAATAAAATTTGGAATTATGGAGAGGAACATTAAAAAGTAAAGGCTTCTGACTTAGTAGAACAAATGTACAATATATGGAATGTAAGTTTGATCATTTGGTTACTTCAGAGGATATTGAAATTAAAATTGGCACATATTACATCACTCAAAATGTTTTAAATACCTAGGGTCAATTTTTCAGAGTGATGGAAGAATTGATAGAGATGTTACGCATAGAATTAATGCAAGTTGGTTAAAATGGAGAGGAGCATCAGGTATTCTTTGTGACAAGAAGATACTATTAAAGTTAAAAATAAATATTATAGAGCAACAATTAAACCTACCATGTTTTATGGTTTTGAGCGTTCGACAGTTAATCATCAACATGTACAAAAGATGTTAGTGACAGAAATGAAGATGTTGAGATGGATGAGTGATCATACAAGGAAAGACCGTATACATAATGAGGTTATTAGAAACAAATTGGGAGTGACACCAATAGAGGATAAAATGAGAAAATATCATTTAAGATGGTTTCAACATATAAAAAATTAAATCAAAAGAAGTGCCCGTAAGAAAGTATGAAAAACTAGATTTTGAAAGTATTAAAAGAGGTATAGGATGACCACAAAAGTATTGAAAAGAAACAATAAAGGATGATCTAGCTTATGTTGAGTTAACTGCTAACATGGCATATGGGGCTTTGTGGAAACAAAGAATCCACGTAGCCGACCCCATATAGTACGGGAAAAGGCTTAGTTGTTGTTAGTTTGACAATAACAACAACTAAGCTTTTTCTTGGGGTCGGCTACATAGATTATTTGTTTTCACAGAGCCCTATCATGTATCATGCGAGCAGTTAACTCAATATAAACTAGATCATTCTTTATAGTTTCTTTCTAACACTTTTGTGGTTGTCCTCTTCCTCTTTTAACATTTTCACAATCTAATTTTTCATATCTTCTTAGGGAGTGTCCTTTGATCGTCTTTCTACATTTTCAAACTATCTTAAACGATTTTTCCTCATTTTATTCTTTATTGGTACTACTCTCAACTAGTTTATAATAACCTCATTATGTATACAGTCTTTCCTTGTGTGACCATTCATCTATCTCAACATCTTCATTTCTGTTACAAATATATTTTACACATATTGATGATTAACTGCACAACATTCAGAACCATAAAACATAGCAAGTCTAATTATTGTTTAATAATATTTACCTTTTAACTTTAATGATATCTTCTTATCACATAGAATACTTGATGTTCCTCTCCATTTTAACCAACCGACATAACAGGTTTAATTATTGTTCTATAATATTTACCTTTTAGCTTTAATGATGTCTTCTTATCACACAGAATACTTGATGTTCCTCTCCATTTTAACCAACCAGTATTAATTTTGTGCGTAACATCTCCATCAATTTTTTATCACTTTGAAAAATTAACTCTAGCTATTTAAAACTTTACTTATGAGGGATGCATTGTGTGCTAATCTTAATTTCTATGCCATCTAAAGTACTCAAATGATAAAACTTACATTCCATATATTCTGCCTTTGTTCCACTAAGTCGAAAGCTTTTACTTTCTAACATTTTTCTTCATAGTTCTAATTTCCTATTAACTTCGATAATTTGAACAATTTTGAATGTCTCCCTTGTTCTTATATATGGTATAAGTGTACTCGCTCTCTATTCCTCGAGCATTTTTTGTATTCTTCATATTTCGTTAAATAGTCTTGTGAGTCAAGTGAGCCCCATTTCTCGTAAGATTTTCTATACTTCTATAGAAATTTTGTCTAATCCTACATATTTATCAACCTTCATATATTTAAGAGCCTCTTTGACTTCATTCTTTTTAATATGCTAACAAAAATTGTAGTTTATATACTTTTTTGATTTGGCTAACCATCCCAAGATAATACTAACATCTTTCAACTACAACAACAACTAAGCCTTTTCCCATACTAGACGGGGTTAGCTGCATGAATTCTTTGTTTCCACAGATCCCTATCATGTGTCATGTTAGCAGTTAACTCACAATAAGCTAGATCATTCTTTATTGTTTCTTTCCAACACTTTTGTGGTCGTCCTCTACCTCTCTTAATACTTTCCAAATTTAGTTTTTCATGCCTTCTTATAGGTTATTCTTTTGATCTTCTTTCTATATGTCCAAACCACCTTAAACGATATTCTCTCATTTTATCCTCTATTAGTGTCACTCCTAATTTGTTTCTAATAACCTCATTATGTATATGGTCTTTTCTTGTATGACCACTCATCCATCTCAATATCTTCATTTCTGTCAGAGACATCTTTTGTACATGTTGATAATTAACTGCCCAACACTCATAATCATAAAACATGACAGGTCTAATTATTGCTTTATAATATTTATCTTTTCGCTTTAATGGTATCTTATTATCACAAAGAATACTTGATGCTCCTCTCCATTTTAACTAACCAGCATTAATTCTATGCATAACATCTCCATCAATTCTTCCATCACTCTCAAAAATTGACCCTGGGAATTTAAAACTTTCCTTTTGGGGGATGCAATATGTGTCAATTTTAATTTTTATGTCTTCTTAAGTAACCAAATGATCAAACTTACATTCCATATATTTTGTCTTTGTTCTACTAAGTCGAAAGCCTTTACTTTCTAATGTTTCTCTCCATAGTTCCAATTTTCTATTAACTTTTTCCTTAGACTCCACTAACACAATGTCATCTGCAAATAACATACATCAAGGTACTTCATCTTGAATATGTTTTGTTAACTCATCAATCACCATTATAATAAATAAGTATGGACTTAAAGTTGATCCTTGATGTAACCAAATATTAACTTCAAAGAAGTTTGTCATTCCTTCATGAGCCCTCACACATGTTTTTGCACCATCTTACATGTCTCTTATAAGGTTAATGTATGTCAATGGGATACCTCTTTTTTCCAAGATTCTCCAAAGAACCTCCCTCAATACCCTATCGTAAGCTTTCTCTACTTCAATAAATATCATGTGAAGGTCTTTCTTTTTTGCTCTAAAATGTTCCATAAGACGTCTCAAAAGATGAATCGCTTCAATAGTAGATATGCCTAACATGAATCCAACTTGGTTCTCTTTTGTACTCGATAGTTGTCTTAACCTACGTTAGATCATTCTTTTCTACAATTTCATAGTATCACTCATTTACTTGATACCCCGATAATTCGCACAATTCTGAATGTCTCCCTTGTTCTTATATATGGGTATAAGTGTACTCACTCTCCATTCCTTGGGCATCTTTTGGTTTCTCCCTATTTCATTTAATAGTCATGTGCCATGTTAGCATTTAACTCACAATAAGCTAGATCATTCTTTATTGTTTCTTTCCAACACTTTTGTGGTCATCCTCTACCTCTTTTAATACTTTAAAAATTTAGTTTTTCATACCTTCTTATAGGTTCTTCTTTTGATCGTCTTTCTATATGTCCAAACCACCTAAAACGATATTCTCTCATTTTATCCTCTATTGGTGTCACACATAATTTATTTATAATAACTTCATTATGTATATGGTCTTTTCTTGTATGACCACTCATCCATCTCAATATGTTCAATTCTATCACAGACATCTTTTATACATGTTGATGATTAACTGCCCAACACTCAGAACCATAAAACATGACAGGTCTAATTATTGCTCTATAATATTTACCTTTTAACTTTAATGGTATCTTCTTATCACAAAGAATACTTGATGCTCCTCTCCATTTTAACTAATCAACATTAATTCTATGCATAACATCTCCATTAATTCTTTTATCACTCTGAAAAATTGACCATGGGAATTTAAAACTTTCCTTTTGGGGGATGCAATGTGTGCCAATTTTAATTTTTATGTCCTCTTAAGTAACCAAATGATCAAACTTACATTCCATATATTCTGTCTTTGTTTTACTAAGTCGAAAGCCTTTACTTTCTAATGTTTCTCTCCATAGTTCCAATTTTCTATTAACTTTTTCCTTAGACTCCACTAACACAATGTCATCTGCAAATAACATACATCAAGGTACTTCATCTTGAATATGTTTTGTTAACTCATCAATCACCATTATAAATAAGTATGGACTTAAAGTTGATCCTTGATGTAACCAAATATTGACTTCAAAGAAGTTTGTCATTCCTTCATGAGCCCTCACACATGTTTTTGCACCATCGTACATGTCTCTTATAAGGTTAATGTATGTCAATGGGATACCTCTTTTTTCCAAGATTCTCCAAAGAACCTCCCTCGATACCCTATCATAAGCTTTTTCTACTTTAATAAATATCATGTGAAGGTCTTTCTTTTTTGCTCTAAAATGTTCCGTAAGACGTTTCAAAAGATGAATCGCTTCAATAGTAGATATGCCTAACATGAATCCAACTTGGTTCTCTTTTGTACTCGATAGTTGTCTTAACCTACGTTAGATCATTCTTTTCTACAATTTCATAGTATCACTCATTTACTTGATACCCCGATAATTCGCACAATTCTGAATGTCTCCCTTGTTCTTATATATGGGTATAAGTGTACTCACTCTCCATTCCTTGGGCATCTTTTGGTTTCTCCCTATTTCATTTAATAGTCATGTGCCATGTTAGCATTTAACTCACAATAAGCTAGATCATTCTTTATTGTTTCTTTCCAACACTTTTGTGGTCATCCTCTACCTCTTTTAATACTTTAAAAATTTAGTTTTTCATACCTTCTTATAGGTTCTTCTTTTGATCGTCTTTCTATATGTCCAAACCACCTAAAACGATATTCTCTCATTTTATCCTCTATTGGTGTCACACATAATTTATTTATAATAACTTCATTATGTATATGGTCTTTTCTTGTATGACCACTCATCCATCTCAATATGTTCAATTCTATCACAGACATCTTTTATACATGTTGATGATTAACTGCCCAACACTCAGAACCATAAAACATGACAGGTCTAATTATTGCTCTATAATATTTACCTTTTAACTTTAATGGTATCTTCTTATCACAAAGAATACTTGATGCTCCTCTCCATTTTAACTAATCAACATTAATTCTATGCATAACATCTCCATTAATTCTTTTATCACTCTGAAAAATTGACCATGGGAATTTAAAACTTTCCTTTTGGGGGATGCAATGTGTGCCAATTTTAATTTTTATGTCCTCTTAAGTAACCAAATGATCAAACTTACATTCCATATATTCTGTCTTTGTTTTACTAAGTCGAAAGCCTTTACTTTCTAATGTTTCTCTCCATAGTTCCAATTTTCTATTAACTTTTTCCTTAGACTCCACTAACACAATGTCATCTGCAAATAACATACATCAAGGTACTTCATCTTGAATATGTTTTGTTAACTCATCAATCACCATTATAAATAAGTATGGACTTAAAGTTGATCCTTGATGTAACCAAATATTGACTTCAAAGAAGTTTGTCATTCCTTCATGAGCCCTCACACATGTTTTTGCACCATCGTACATGTCTCTTATAAGGTTAATGTATGTCAATGGGATACCTCTTTTTTCTAAGATTCTCCAAAGAACCTCCCTCGATACCCTATCATAAGCTTTTTCTACTTTAATAAATATCATGTGAAGGTCTTTCTTTTTTGCTCTAAAATGTTCCGTAAGACGTTTCAAAAGATGAATCGCTTCAATAGTAGATATGCCTAACATGAATCCAACTTGGTTCTCTTTTGTACTCGATAGTTGTCTTAACCTACGTTAGATCATTCTTTTCCACAATTTCATAGTATCACTCATTTACTTGATACCCCGATAATTCGCACAATTCTGAATGTCTCCTTTGTTCTTATATATGGGTATAAGTATACTCACTCTCCATTCCTTGGGCATCTTTTGGTTTCTCCCTATTTCATTTAATAGTCTTGTAAGCCAAGTGATTCCTATTTCTCCTAGGATTTTCCAAACTTCTATAAGAATATTGTTCAGTCCTACCGATTTACCACGCTTAATATGTTTAAGAGCCTCTTTGATTTCATTCTTTTGAAGACGTCAATAGAAATTGTAGTTTATATACTTGTCTGATTTGGCTAACTCTCCTAAGCTAATACTAACATCTTTATTTTCATTAAAAAACTTATAAAAATAGTTTTTCCATCTATTTCTTATATCATCATTTGTCACTAGAAATTTTTTCATCCTCATCTTTGATGCATCTAACAGAATTAAAATCTTTAGTTTTTTTATCTCTAACCTTAGATATCCTAAAAATATCTCTTTTATCCTTTTTTGAGTTGAGTTTTTATATAAATCCTCTGAAATTTTAGCTTTCACTTCACTAACTGCCTTTTTCGCTTTCTAATAAGCCTCTAAAGTTTCACTAGTTTTCTTAGCATAATGTAATTTGTAGCATGCCCTCTTTGCCTTGATTTTATTTTGCACTACTTCACTCCACCACCAAGCTTCTTTTTGTGCTGGTGCACCTCCCTTAGATTCACCTAACACATCTTTCACACTTTCCTAATATGTATATACATATTGTTCCACATATCACAAGGTCTACCAACATAATTTCAAGCATCTCCTTAAAGGACTTTTTGTTTAAATATATCTTCTTTCTCGCTTTTGGGATTCCATTATTTAGTCTGAATAGCTCGATGCACTCTTTTCTTCTTTGTCCAATTTTCTATTTGTAAATCAATAACTAAAAGTCGATGTTGGGTGATTAAGCCTTTTCTTGGAATTACCTTGCAATCTTTACAACAATCTCTATCTTTTTTTCTACAAATAAAGTAATCAATTTGTATTTGTGATAAGCCACTCTTATAAGTAATTAAATGTTCATCTCATTTTTTGAAGATTGTATTGACTATAAAAGGATCAAATGCCATAACAAAATTTAAAATCTCCCTACCTTCCTCATTTATATCCCCAAAACCAAAGTTTTCATGAATACTTTGATATCCTAATACCTCTTTACTAACATGTTCATTTAAGTCTCCTCATAAACAAATCATATCTCTTTGTGAAATTATTTGAATCACCTTATCTAACTCTTCCCAAAAAGCCGTCTTTATACTATCTTCTAGTTCTACTTGGGATGTGTAAGCACAAACTATATTCAAAATTGTAAACACCCAAAATTTTTTAAATATTTTCAAAACTCCTAAATTTCAAATACCAGTTTAAAGCCTTTATGAATCTTTAAATTCAAAAAACCCCAAAATTTCAAAGTTTAAACCTTTTTGGGAAATACTTTAAAATAAAGGTTTTAAATTTGAGTTAAACAACCCATGAGTTTCAAAGCAGGCAAAGACCCAATCCGAGCCTCGATCCCCGAAAATAAGATAAAGTTTAAAAGCATCAATCAAGATATGGGATCAAGCTCAATCAGATTCGAATCTCATCAAGACCAAGCCCAATTTCATATGAAGTCAAGGGAAAATCGAGCTTGCCAAAGACCCAATCAAGCTCATCAATTCAAGATCGAGCTAGAGTTGGACTTGAGGCTGTGATCATCAAGAAGAGGACATGCCCATATAAAACCAAGATCATGACGCAATGAAGTCAATCCAAATCCAATACATAGCCGAGATGAAGCACATTTTATCAAATGACATGGTATTAAGGCATCCATCCAATTCAAGTCAAGGACCGGATGGAATCAATATCTACTTCAAGTATGGGGTCTACTTCATCAAATGCAAGTTCAAAGCAAGGCCGAGTTGATCAAGCCAAACATCAAAGTGGAGCTGAATCAAATCAAGAAGCAAACTCAAGGTGGTCGAAATGCAAAGAACCCAGCCCAACAAAATGTATTGTATCAAATGTTGTAAGGTTAGCTAGGACCAACCACATGATCTAGGACTGCACCAAGCCCAAAACCGTGGCACCTAGACCAGCCCACATGGGTTGGTCCAAGTCAACATTTGGGGGACCATGTGAGCTTGATCAAATGAATCCAAATTGGACCAAGAGGTAGGCCAACCCGTCCCATGGAAAGGGCTAGAACCAGCCCCCCTTGACCTATAAAAAGGAGCCAAGGGTGGGGCGGGTTCCATAACTTGGAGGCTTGATAACTTGGAGATTCTCAAAGATTGTGAAGAGAGGCTGCCACAAAGGGGTGAGTGCTAGGCTAGGTGAGGGAGAATTCTAACAAGAGAGGTCATGCACTCCAAGAGGGGTTCAAGGAGAGGGAGCTAGGTGAGAGTTGTGGGAGATTGAAAGAAGAAAACCAAGCTAGGGCCGGATTCATTCTTGAATCCCCGGCCCTTTTGTTCCAAAATTCATGTAAGTCATCTATTGCTCAATTTAAATCTCATTTTGTTCCTTTTAATTCATTTAATGGGGTTGTATTAATGGAGTTTCATCTCCCCCCAAGTTGTAATAATTTGGAGTTGCTGCAAATTTCATTTTAGGGATGAAACACCATTAACACACACTTGCACTCTAATTGTTTGATTATGCTCCTACCCGAATATATGTTATAGACACTCTATACTTCTAATCCCCTCTATGCTTAAGCTAATAAATACTTTCAATTCCTTTACATTTCAGCAATTTAAATTCGGAGTAGAGTTGTTGCAATTTGCTTTGGTATGAGTATGCATTTGCACGTATTCTCTACAAGAACTAAAAATCCATTTTCTACATCTACATCTCTGATTGCCACAATTTTAATTCCTTACTCCGTAGTCCAAATGTGCTGAAATTTTAAGATCATCATTTGCACACACCAAGGTCTTATAAATATAATTTTGAAGAATTTTAGGACCGTGCAACCCTATAATAAAATTGGGTAAAGGTCGAATCAAGAACTGTTCACAGTTTGCACAGTCGGATTTTCTAGAGACAGAGGTTGGGTAAAAATCTCATATCTCTGTCCATAGAGGTCCAAATCACTTTATTGTTGATGCATTGGAAATTAATATCCATAGCTTTCTAACAACATCAAAATCATTCAAATTGGAACTCAGATCATTGAGATATAAGCTTATATTTGAGCCTCTATATTTTTGTGACAGAATAGTTCTGGGCTTATGAGTCAGTATTCTTCCCCTATTTAATTTTGATTCAATATATTTCCAAATTCAGATCTGTAAAAAGCCACAGGTTCTCCACACTACATACTTAGTCTGATAACATTTTGATGATTTTTGGAGACCTACAGCATGCCCAGATTTATTTTAGAAACAAGCTCTAAAAACAAAATACTCTGTTTTTCAGGACTTGTTCAATTTGAGTATTGAATCAAAGTACACAATCAAAATTCTTTCAAAACACCTGTTGTTCATGTAAATTGGAGTTAAACTTGTTTTTAAATCGAAGTTTCTAAGCGATTAAACTGACCCTTGAGCATCGGTTCAAGAAGGTTTAAGTGAAAGGAGTCCGCTTGCCTACAATCGCCAAAGAAGTCAAAAGTTTTGAAAAACTTTTTCTAGTTTTGCAAACTAGCTGGCACGCTCGCGCAAGCGTAGATAGAAAATTTTCACTTCAAGTTTTCCATAACTCCAGAGTGAAAAGTTTCATGTCTACAAAAACCTCTGCTCCTAACACTAATTTCAACATCATAATTCAGTCATCATATCATTGTATGTCTACTACACTATCATTACCAACTCAGTTTCGAGCCTTTTCCTTACCGGAGTACCATAATTTAAAGCATGTATCCTCAATCTCCTTTGCTTTTTCTCTAACCCACTTTATCTCTTGTAGACATAGAATATGAATTTTTCTCTGAATCATAGTATCTACCACCTCCATTAGCTTACCGAACAATGTTTCGATATTCGAAAAACCAATATGAATCTTATTATCTAGGACTAACTTTCTTACCCCCACATCCATCCATATTGAAAATGCGGAGACCCTCCATCCATATTGAAAATGCGGAGACCCTCTCTTTAATTTATTTACTACATTCGGGCTGTAATGTAGTGGGACTAATTTCTTTACCCACACCCGTCCATGATGTGGGAACCCTCCATGCAATTGATTCAGTGCATCCGGGCGAAAATGTAGTGGCCCTTGCTTAATTTTCACTGTATTTGAGCTTTGCCGCGTGTCGCTAGGCGGGAACGCCCCAAAGCAGTGCTTATAATTTGTGTAATCCATGGTATAAAAATATGACAAAGTTTTATGCAGACTGTCGGAAGCCTAACACAACCCTTCTCCTTTATCCAAGCTTGGGACCGGCCATGCAAGGGTGATCCCTTACATGGTGAACCCGATGACAGCTACAAAAAAGTTTGTTGCATGCACATAGAGTTCAAGAGCTGCCATGGAGTGGTTGACTATTGCCCCCCGAGCTGTCCCAGGAACTGCAAGGTGGACTGTCGCCAGTGCAGACCAGTTTGTGGTAAGTATCTTTATGCATATAATCTCAAGCTTAAGTAGGGTTTAGTGTCTTGTTTGATGTAAATTAATGACAAAATATGATATCACAATTGCAATAATTTTATATGAGAGACTTGATTCAACTTTCCTTACTTCATTTCTATATATTTAATAATTAAAAATAAACAAGATCAGTTTATTCAGTAAGAGCAGGTGCATTCAAGTCTCGTAGCATGCACACTTCAGGATGGAAGGACTTTGAATGTTGGGGTTGACTAGCCTACATAAATGCATTGTTAAATATCTTTGGCCACAGATCTTTAGGCCCCAACCTGTGCGGAGGCACTCCTGTTTTTAGACCAGAACGTAGTCTGTAAATTAATTGAATTTATTAACTGTTGGTGATTTGCAGAATATGATGTGCCAGGCGCGGTCTGTGACGACCCGCGCTTCATCGGCGGCGACGGGATCACATTCTATTTCCATGTACAGAAGGAGAAAGATTTCTGCTTGGTCTCTGATACGAACATCCACATCAATGGAAACTTCATTGGCAAGAGGGGTGATGGAATGAAGCGAGATTTCACATGGGTTCAGTCCATTGGAATCCTATTTGATGACCACAAACTCTTCATTGGTGCCAAGAAGGTAAACACTTCACCTTTTCTTTTATTCGGATATTCATGACCGGTTAAACTAAGAAGCTGCATTCATATTTTCTCTAATTGTGGAGATATTACATTACTTTGGAGACCCAAGGGAAGGTTTTGTACCCACTAGATATGATGTCAGGAGTCAAAAAGTTCATGTCGTGAACAAACAATGGCCCAGATTCCCCTCTGGGAGGCAACACCAAGTCTCTCTCTCTCTCTTTGCGATACATATTTATGTGTGTATGTATACAGTATAATCCGGATGAAGGGAAATGAGAAATGATTCTTAAATCCAAAAGCAAAACTGTACTAGCACTCTACGCATGCACAATATATTGAGGAAACCGGAAGTGGTTGAAGAGAACCAAATAATAAAGACATTTTCGTTTATCAAATAAACTCTTCCAATTAAACACATATATAAAATATAATATAAAAAGAGAACCTCATCTAGAATTGCATGTACAAGTCTATAAACAACTAAACATTTTATCAGAAAAATATATAAGAAACTTTGATTCAACAAATCCAACTGAGTGTCCTGATACCCTACATCTACTTACATATGTATACCTATGTATGCATGGATTGCAGGTACTTGCGTACGTTATGTGTATATGCGTGTCTGTCTGTGTTGTTGATTTATCATCATGAGATACAAATGTTTTCAATTTAAAAGAGCACATAAAATGCCAAATAAAAAATTGAGTCTAGAAAGTACAGCAAAGTAAAAGGAAATGCTTATTCTTCGTCAAGAAACCATGCTTTTCGAGTTTGCATTTCAGAAACACGAAGTGTTTGCACCTCCAATTTATAAGATCGCATAGAAAAATCCAATTGGTTGGCCAATGAAGTCGCCATTCTCTAATCTTTGCAGGTAGCACAATGGGATGATGCCATTGATCAGTTTGCCATTGCCTTCGACGTCGAGCCCGTCTTCCTTCCTTCCACTGAAGAGGCCCAGTGGACGTCGCCGTCAACCGCCCTTACCATCACTCGCTGAGAAAGAACCAATCAAATCGTGGTGGAGGCAGCCAACAAGTTCAAGATCACAGCTAAGGTGGTACCCGTAGGCAAGGAGGAGTCAAGGATACATGGCTACGGCATAACCAATGAGGACTGCTTCGCTCATTTGGACCACATCTTCAAATTCTATTCACTGAGTGGCCAAGTCAATGGAGTGCTGGGTCAGACCTATGCAGACAACTACAGGAGCCGAGCCGAGCCAAGCTGGGCGTCAAGATGCCGGTGCTTGGCGGAGACCGCGAGTTCTTGTCGACGGGATTCTTCGTCACCGACTTCGCAGTGGCACTGTTTAAGGGTACAGAGTGTGATGGTGGCGGGTGCGGTTGATCATGAGGATCTGCATTGCCAGAGCAGCTTGAATGTTCGTGGGATCGTTTGCAAGTGAAGTATGAGGGAGATCAAATGACAGCAGTTTCCATTATGGGGAAATAAGTACATCTTCAATTCGAGCGTCTCTGTAAGGGCTACATAAAATAAATCAAGAACCTAATTTCATCTTTTTTATTATTAATGGAAACATAAGCACAATAGGTTTCTGCAGGAAAACAGATTTGAGATGTCTCCTTAGCGCATACATAAGTTTTTCTTTTCTTTTATTACAAAGGAAGGTTGAAGCCGGAGTTCACCATATACTTTCTGCTACATATATTAATTTGTTTCCATTGCCTTCAGAATATTCTTTTTGTGAATCTCAAGAAATATTAAACATTTTTGTGTGGCAGAATACCACACCCTCAACTCAAGGTGTTCTAATCTACAAACTTTTTTTTGTTACAAAGGGAGGCCGAAGCTTAAGTTTTGCGATATACCTTTTGCTAATTTTTCATATTGCCTTTTGAAGAAATATTAAACTTATTATGGCATAATACGACACTCAAGTGTATAAATACAATTTAAGCCTAATGCCCCTCTTAAGGATTCACGCATGCCTACTGATTTTCTTGCACACACGGTCTACCACATGATGGATATGACTCACCAAAGTGATAAAGACCGACTAACTCGCTACCGGTTAATGATAAGAGAGAGATTTTAAACAAATGTTGAAAAACAACCAAATAAAAATTCCTCATACCTAATTTTATTTATACTCAAGAAAACCCCCTTAGCTAGGTTTAAGGCATATTGACTTGATATAAAGGCTCTCCTACGAAATAGACAATCACCTAGTAAAATGTTGATATAGGCTTAGCCACCTATGAATTAGCTATAAAGACTTTCCTAGGAAACAGACAATCACTTAGTAAAATGTTGATACATTCCCCGTCATCTATGAGCTTTGCTATAATTGTTGTTTTAGAAATTGCTAAGGCCACTAAATGATCATTAAATTTGAATTGTCTATCCCAAAATCAGCCAATGGGAGTAGTTGATTTTAAGAGATGCTTAGGATCTCTTAGTTGGCAACGTAGCTTTACTATTGAGTGACCTCCTGTTGGAGTACTCAAACAACCTTGAGTTTGCTAAAGTCATTAATGCTCCATTCACTGAGCAATGTTTTGGGTTTGAACCAGGTTGGGTTGGTGGTTCCACTTCGAGTATGAGTAAGAGGTCCCTGACAGCAATTAGTGAGTCCTTTTGACTAGGTTAGATCATTAGTGTATGGTCCTTCATCATCATTCTCGGGTTTGGTGAGGATTTATCCTCAAATCTGGATTCTCAGTATCTTCCTTGTAAGGAACAAGATCCTTAACGTTGAAATAATTAGAAACATTGAACCACTCCGGTAGATCTATCTTATAAGCATTGTCACTTATCTTCTCCAAAATCTTAAATAGGTCATCGTCTCAGGAAATGAGTTTAGATCGACACTTGTTTGGAAACTTTACTTTGTTGAGATGTATCCAAACAAGGTTCTCAGTTGCAAAGACAATGGATTTATGCCTTTTGTTAGCTTGTTTGGCATAGGTTGTTGTTTGTTTATTAATCTATTGATTTACTTGTTGGTGTATATCTTTGATGGATTCACATCGACTTACTCCCTTAGAATCTGCTTAAGCGTGCTTAGGTATGGGTACCAAGTCTAAGGGGGTTGTGGGATTAACCTAGTAGACTATTTAAAAGATAGAATGACCCGTAGTGCTATGAACTAAGCAGTTGTAGGCAAATTCCACCCAAGGAAGTTGCTCCTCTCAAGTTCATAGATTATTGGAGATAAAAGCTTGCAAAAAAGTGGTGAGAGTATGATTCATCACTTTAGTTTGCCCATCAGTTTGAGGGTGACATGTTGTGATGAGGAGAAGTTTGGTTCCGAGCTGCTTCCATACAGTCTTTCAGAAATACCTCATGAACTTAGCATTGCGATTAGACATGAGGCTTTTAAGAATACCATAAAGTTTTACGACTTTCCTAAAAAAGGGATTTGTAACATGAATTGCATCATCAGTCTTATGATAGAGAATAAAATGCGATGTTTTAGAAAACCTGTCTACTACAACTAGAATAGAATCTCGTCTCCTATTCGTTCTAAGAAGGTCCACAATAAAATCCAAGCTAACGTCTATCTAGGGTATGCTAGGAATCAGTAAAGGCATGTAGAGTTCCTGGTTTGTCCATCTCCCTTCACACAATTTGCAAGTAACACATCTTTCAACAATCCTATAAATATCATGGTTCATTTTTCAGCTAGTAAAAATATTCTCTAAGAAACTTCAACGTTTTTATTTCCCCAAAATGTCCCGCTAACCCACCACCATGAGCTTCTCTAGTGAAGAGTTCTCGGTAAGATCCTCTCAGGATCCAAAGCTTCTCTCGTCAAAAAAGATATCCATCATTCTGGTAGAATCCATCTAACTCTCTTTTCTGACAATTTGAACTAAGGGATGGGAAGTTTGGGTCCCCTGCATATTGCTCTTTTAGGACTTCCAACCCCATCATATGAGCTTCGAGTACAATGATCAATGAATATCTTCGTGATAGAGCATCAATCATTATGTTAGATTTCTCTTTTTTGTATTGAATGGTGTAGGAAAAGGATTCTAGGAATTCAACCCATTTGTCGTATCTTCTATTGAGTTTGCCTTAGTCCTGAAGATGCTTAAGAGATTCATGGTTGGTATGGATCAAAAATTCTTTAGGTCACAGGTAATGTTGTCATGTTTGTAATGCTCGGATTAATGCATACAATTCCTTCTCATAAGTAAAGTAGCACAAACTGGGTCATCTTAATTTTTCACTGAAAAATGTAATGGGTCGTTGCTCATGCATCAATACGACTCTAATTCATACTCCCAAAGCATCACATTCAATTATAAAGTTTTGTTGAAATCAAGAAGAGCCAAAGTTTATGCACCACTTAACTGGACTTTGATTTCATCAAAGACACACTTGCATGTTGCAATCCACCAAAATTCTTGGTTTTTCTTAATACAATTAGTTAATGGTGTTGCAATACTGCTAAAATTTCTTATGAATCTTTGGTAGAATGAAGTCAACCCATGAAAATTGCATACGTCGATCACGTTGGTTGGGTCTGGCCAGTCTTAGATGGCTTTCACTTTTTTGGGATCAGCCTTAACTCCTTGTTGAGAGATGATGAAAGCCCAAGAACTATACATGTGATTGACAAAACTGACACTTTTTAAGGTTACCATAGAGTTGTTGATGATGCAGGACCTCTAGAACCTTTCGAATGTGGATGATATGTTCATCCATTTCACGGCTATAAATCAGAATGTTGTTAAAATATATGATGAGGAATTTGCTAATAAATTCTCGCAATATATGGTTCATGAGTTGCATAAAGGTGTTGGGTGTATTTGATAGGCCAAATGACATCACGAGCCATTCAAATAGCCCTAACTTTTTTTTGAAGGTATTCATCTCCTTCCTTGATTCGAATATGGTGGTAATCAATCTTGAGATCAATCTTTGATAACAGTCTTGATCCCTTGAGTTCATCAAGCATGTCATTCAATCGAGAAATGGGATGGTGGTACTAGATAGTTATTTTGTTGATGGTTCGACTGTCAATACACATTCGTAACAATCACGCACTCATGGACTCCCTCACAGAGCTTTTGGGAATCAGTTCTTTGATTTGGTGTTGCAGCTCATTAGCCTGATTGAGGTTGCAGTGATAGGTTGACTTGTTTGAAAGAGTCGTGCAAGGGAGCATATCAATGTGGTGCTCAATACCATGAATTGGAGGCTCCTGTGCTCAATACCTCATCAAGAAACACATCGATGAATTCCCTCAATAGCTTAGCAAGTAGGGGATGCTCCTGTGTTGAAAAGTTGGTTTTCACTTCCTTAGCTACAACCAAGCATAACATGTCAGTTTGTGCGATGGCTAGCTCAACCTCTCTTCTAGTGAGTACCAAACATTTTTTGGCTTGCAATTCCTTGGTAGTTGATGTTGTTGGAGAGAGATAGTGTGATGCTAACGGAGCAAAAGTTATTTTCTTTCCATCTTTTGTAAATGCTTACGTATTCCTGTATCCATCATGGAAGTTTCATCGGTCAAACTGTTATGCTCGACCCTGTAGGAGATGACCTGCATTCATTCAAACCACGTCACATACATTGGAGTCCTGGTAAGTTTTATCAATGGATATTGACATAGTAGCATGCTGCTGAACCAAAATTTCCCTTTGATTATTGAGTAAGTGTAACTTATACAAATGTGGATGAGCTATGGTGGGTAAGTTCAACTTCTTGATTAATTCTGTGGAGGCCACATTGGTATAGTTGCTGCTATTGATAATGAGTGAGCAAACTTTACTAAGAATTATGCAGTGAGAATGAAATAGATTCTCGTGTTACTCCTATTCAGGAGTTGCTTGAGAGCTGAAGACCCTACGTATGACCAAAAATTTCTCTTCCTCTGCAACTTCAACAGTTTAAGCCTCAACATCTTCAGGGGTCTATTCGTCCTCACTATTTAGTGATTAAGAAGATTCCAATAGCACCATCACTTGCTTGTTGGGGAATTGAGACACGATATGCCTGTAGCCGAGATATTTAAAACATTTAATGCCACGTCTATAATAGATAGCATGAGGGGTTTCAACCACCTCTTTTTTATTTTAGTCAGGTTCTATTGTGGTAGTAGGTTCGACTTTCTTGATTTCTTTGGAAGTACTGGTTGTACTTGAAAAAGCCTTGTTCTGGGTTGGTTTAGAAACCAGATATCTAAGGGAAGGGGTCTTTCTTCGTTGTCTTTCGACCTTAATGGCAAGCTTGAAAAGTCCTCAATGAATGAATAAGGTTGTAATTTCACAACGTCAGCTAGTTCTTTGTTTAACCCATTGAGAAATTGAGCATTGGTTTGCTCCTATGGTTCCTGTACTTCACAACGCAACATCAAAGTGTCAAATTCTTTAACGTAGTCTTCCACACTAAGCCCACCTTATTGCAAGCTTTGCAACTAAAGTTAGAGGTCTTGCCGATAGTAGTCGGGAACAAATCTCTTATGCATGATCCGTTTAAACAAGCCCCAACTCGTTATGTCCCATCTCCTTCCCTGCATCATTGATCTTTAAGTTTACTCTACCAGAGATTAACATAATCGGTGAACTCCAAAGCAACCAAGCGACATTTTCTTTCTTAGAATTATTTATAATACTCAAAAATCTTATCCACTCATTGCTCCCAGTCGAGAAACTCTTCGGGTGAGATTGATTCGGCAAAAGAGAGAATTTTGATTCGAACTTGATGATCCATGTTTATTCGATCATTCTTGTCTCCTGGTGCATTTATACAGTTGAGTCCAACTCAAGGGAGTTTGTGTCTATATCATGGTAACTAGTGTTGGATCGGTTAGGAGAATGAGCTCTTTATCGCAACAATTCCTCAAGTCTTTGGGTCAGATGTGCCACCAGAGCTTCGAGAGCCTCCAATCCATGTTGCAGTGTCATGATTTGAGCTTGGTCAAGAAACATACCTCATGGTACTGGAGGGATATCGAAATCTTGTCTTATCATCTTCTCAATCTCAATGAAAGCACCAAATGATATGAAACTTGAGTTGAGAGGATTCACACATTGATTTTTTTACACACATGGTCTACCACACGATGGATATGACTCACCAAAGTGATAAAAACCAACTCACTCATCACCGGTTAAGGATAAGAGAGAGATTTAAAGCAAACGTTGGAAAACAACTAAATGAAAATTCCTTAGACCAGATCCTATTTATACTCATGACACCCCTCGCAGCTAAGTTTAAGGCATATTAACTTGATATAAAGACTATCCTACGAAATAGACAATCACCTAGTAAAATGCTAATACAGACTTGGCCACCTATGAATTAGCTATAAAGACTTTCCTCGAAAATAGACAATCACCTAGTAAGCCATCTATGAGCTTTACTATAATTATTGTTTTGGAAATTGCTAAGGCCACTAAATGAACATTAAATTCGAATTGTCTATCCTCACAATGAGCCAACTAGAGCTATTGATTTTAAGAGATGCTGAGAATCTCTTAGCAGACTTAAATGTAGTTTTACTCTTGAGTGACCTCCCGCTAGAGTAAACAAACAACTCCATTCACACAGCAATGTTTTGGGTTTGAACTGGGTTGGGTTGCTAGTTCCACTTCGAGTACGAGTAAGAGGACTATGATAGCGAGCAATGAGTTCTTCTCTCCGATTAGATAATTAGTATTTGGTCCTTGATCACGTAGGCAAGGAGGAGTCTGTTGGGTCAGACCTATGGAGACAACTACAGGAGCCGAGCCAAGCTGGGCGTAAAGATGTCAGTGCTTGGTGGAAACCGCGAGTTCTTGTCGACGGGATTCTTCATCACCGACTTCGTAGTGGCACGGTTTAAGGGCATAGAGTATGTGATAGTGGCGAGTGCGGTTGATCATGAGGATCTGCATTGCCAGAGCAGCTTCAATGGCCGCTGGATCGTTTGTTTGCAAGTGAAGTATGAGGGAGATCAAATGACTTTGCAGTTTCCATTATGGGGAAATAAGTACAACTTCAATTCCAGTGTCTCTGTAAGGGTTGTTCATCTACATAAAATAAATCAAGAACCTATTTTCACCTCTTTTATTATTAATGGAAACACAAGCACAATATGTTTCTGCAGGAAAACAGATTTGAGATGTTTCCTTAGCACATACTTGAGTTTTTCTTTTCTTTTATTACGAAGGAAGGTTGGAGCCGGAGTTCACCATATACTTTCTGCTACATATATTAATTTGTTTCCATTGCCTTCAGAATATTCTTTTTTGTGAATCTCAAGAAATATTAAACATATTTTGTGTGGCAGAATACCACACCCTCAACTCAAGGTGTTCTAATCTACAAACCTTTTTTTTGTTACAAAGGGAGGCACAAGCTTAAGCTTTGCGATATACCTTTTGCTAATTTTTTATATTGCCTTTTGAAGAAATATTAAACGTATTTTATGGCATAATACGACCCTCAAGTGTATAAATACAACAGTAAATTGCTATGTAAAGCCTAATGCCCCTCTTACAATCACCTAGAAATACATTCTTAACACTCACCTAAAACCAGAAAGGTATATTTTATGATATAATCCATGTGAATGGCATACTAAACCATAGAAGATGAGAGTTTATTAGATGGTGCACAACAAATATGTAGAAACAAAATTTCGTAAAGAGCTTGTTGGGGAGCTCATGCTGGTATGCACATTATATCATGTACCACTACAACAAAAGGGGCCTGTTTGTCATGCTTTTTTCGACTATTTACCATGCTTTAAAGTGTTAAAATTATGGTTTTTCATTTTTTAAAGCATCAAAATTATGGTCTCGAATCATTGGAATGTACATTGGCATAAACCGCTAGCCATAACAAGATGTGTGCCACACCAAGGCTAAAATAACTCTTCCAATGTGAATTTCAACAACGAGCGGCTCTTGTTGAGGAACTTCTAGAGAACGAACTTCTCAAAGAGTTGATAGTTAGTAAATTTGTGAACACATACACATGGGCCTCACAATGGAGAACCTCATTCACAAGAATTACAAGCCGAGTTAATGTGCAATAGAGGACATAAGAAAAAATACTACCTAAAAAAAAGAGAACATATAACATGTTGCGTTGTAAGGACTACCAAAACTATGTGCATGTTATACATAAACAATACCAAACCATGTATGCGCCTAGAAGAATATTAATGTGTTATCACAAACATTGCAGCAATCCATGGGCAGCAAGAAAGGAATGATAATTTGTTAGAGAAGCTATCTATTTTGAGAAACAAAAAATATTAAAATAAATACTACTTCCATGATAATATGAAAATAGAAATAGCTTGGATGTTTGAATAAATATAATCATAATATTTTTGTCAAGGGGAGAAGGTTGAAAAATGTTTTAAGAACACAATCTATCTTGGCAAACAGGACATGAGACACTTGCCATTTTTTAAGATGAAAACTGATATTAGAATGAAGTACCTTCAAAATGCCTATCCTTTCACCCAAAGCAAAAACAACAGATTTATTCTTCAAAGGTTCCCTCACTCTTGAGAACAAACCAGCATCTCTTGTCTCTACTGCAATTAGATCGTTTGATGCTGCTATATCCAATTGCAGCTTCTCAGGTGTTTGGATTATAAGCATGAAAATGAGCACTTAAAACCTCTATAGATGGAGGTTTATGACAACAATGAAGCTCAAAGATGGCATCGCTACGAAGTCATGAGAAGAAACTTCTAATAATTGCATTACTTTAATTTTGTCAACAATCCTTGGAGGAACAATAATGTCTTCCACCAATAATAGTTGTACCTCTCCATCAACAATAATGCCGACCATCCTTGGGGGAACAATAATGTCTTTGACAAATCGTGACAACTTTAGCTTCACCACCTGCAAAATGAAGAGAAGTAATCAATTGTAATATCACCTGCAGCTGAAGGGCTGCTGACAAGCCATTAGGCCTAAGTACATCAAGAAAATAGCTACTGAACTTTCCTTATTAGCAACAAACAGTGCAGGAACGAATGATGATCAAATAAAACTATTTAACAAGAATGATGATAAAATAAAAAAATGAAGGAATAAATATTATGAAACGTCGGGAACATATTTTTACCTACCAACAACCAACCTCAATCACTAAACAACAACTAACCCTTTTCTCAGGATTTTTTTGTTTTCACACAGTCCTATCATAATTTGTAGAATCGATGATAAATAAGTATGACAAAATTTTAGGCTCGTTGTCGAAAGCCTAACGCAACCCTCATCCATCCAAGCTTGACACTGGTCATGCAAAGATCCGAGCCAAACGAACCTCAATCACTAACGGAGAAAAATATAAGCAAGGTAAGCAAAGTGAAAAGCTGAGTTAGACATTGAGGGGCATATATGCGCAGATAGGTGACTTTGATCTCGTTTTCTTTTGCACATAGGAGAAGAGGCACTTGAGTTGATTCGTGTTATGAGTGCTAAAATAGAATGCCCAAAAGATAAGAGTCTCAATGAAGGGTTTGAGGAAACAATTATTAAAATGGTAAAAAGGAAAAATAAACATGCACGAAGAAGCGTTTTTTGGAATCTAATGCAGTTAAACAGGAAATACGTGTGTATTAGAGAGAGAGAGAGAGAGAGAGAGAGAGAGAGAGAGAGAGAGAGAGAGAGAGAGAGAGAGAGAGAGGTGCAGAAACAACCCCTAACAATGGAACAAGATCAACAAAGAAGTTTCATTCAAGAAAAACTTCTCAAATGCCTCTGCAAAACCAATCAGTCGATAGGGCGATGATGATAAGACGATTATAGAGCAATAAAAGATGATAACAATGGCTGTAAAGAACAATCGAGCAATTGAGGTGACGAAGAAGCCGAAGCGAAAGGTCTTTTTCTCTTTATGTTTTCGTGGACAAAGACGGGGAGTTTTGCGCGCGTCATGGGAATACAAACGAAATATTTTCATTCTTTAAAGCGTGGAAAGCTAGCGTTTTGAAGCATGGGAAATCTTTTTATGCTTTACAGTGTGGAAAACAAGCACTTTGAAGCATGGGAAATGGAAGAAAAATGTTTTCATGCTATAAAGTATCGTAAATCAACGCTTTAAAGCATGGTAAATGTGTCCACGCACTTACGTGTAGAAAATCACCAGATTCTCACACTTCTCAATAGCATCGCTAATAAAGAGTGGCAAGCAGTTGTTTTTGTTGTAGTGTTTCATATTCCCTCCCCGATAATCTTACAATTAACCAAGCCATGGCCCCGAGAAGCCCCACCTTCCTCCGCCCAGACGCAACGAATGAGACCAAGAAGCAAAGCTGAACTGAACAGCGTACTGATCATATGTAATTCAGACATCTTAAGTTAGAATCTTCTGTCTGGTTCATATAGATCATGAACAAGAAACGAATCAATTCAAAGTGATTGAAACTATAAGCTGCTTGGTTTGCTTCCAAGCCATAAGCTTAACGCTTAGTGGCAGTTGTTTCTTGAAGAAGCAGAACGATGATGCAATGGTGGGAGACGTTGTGATCCTACTGACTTAGGCAACATGTCGAATCAGACTTAAAAAGGTAATATGTTCGATAATTCAAAAACGTCCCAAGTTCCATGCTTCCAACGGTTTCATCATGATGAGAACTTTCAGAAGTAAAAAATGATCAAGAAATTGACCCTTTCAATCATCTGCCCCGCTACAGCAAGCCCGATTCCCCGTGCTGGATATCGACATGGCTGGTTCCTGGTAGCCACTGAGGAGAGGCCTCATTCTGATGTTACACTGACATCGTTTTGCAGTACAGACAGAGTAGACAAGGCTCGTGCGTATTCTTAACTCACATTAACGTTAGATGTACGCCACACTGAATTGACGTTGTACCCGTCTTCTCCTTCACTAATTCCTCCCTGTGCTGGTAGGTTGACAGTTCAAAAACCACATAGAGGTCGAATCGTGGACCATGGACGCCACTCAGCTGCAAACAGAACTCACTTGAAGACAGATTCTAAGTGATCTTGATCCTCCAGATTAATCGCTAACTCCTGGGGTCGATAATGTTGGACACAACACACACACACACACAAATTTTCCTTGTTATACTGCTACAACAACAGTGTACATGCTCTTGACGCTCCGCTGGGGAATCAGCCCCTATGATTCTCAACTCCCAGGATTAGTTATTTAGGTGGAAAGTGGTAGCATTATTGGCTCTAAGTGAGGTAGTAAGGTTGGGATATTAATGGGTGTTCTTGGGAAAGCATTATAAGTTGTACTTAGGGTTGCTATTTGTGTTTCTGTAGGTGACTAATGGCAGTGGATTGGCATTTGTGAATAGCGGCAATTGTCTGGGATGGCATTTGTGAATGGCCGTATTTGACTGTGATGGCATTTGTGTGAAGGTTGGTGAAAATGTGGTGATGTTTGTTGGTGTTGGGTGGGTGTGTTTTCCCTTACAAGCTGTAGAAAATGTGGGATGGCTATATAGAGAGAGGGAAGAGCTGTCATCTATATTTTCTAGACACCCTTATAAGTATGTAGAGAGAGAAAAGGGTAGACGCTAGTTTCTCGTTTATTTTAGACTCTTCTTCGTAACATCGTCCTATCATCTCTTATGCTTGCATTAAAAAAAAGTAAAAAATGTATTTTGTATTATTCGATTTTTAAAAAATTCCTTTTGTGCTTTTTTTATCTAAACTGTCATCAAAGGAATCACTCTTCAAATTGTTAAGAAGAGTGTACCAAGAATGAAAGTCTCATTTCTCTTAATATAGATGAAAAAACTAAAGATATTAATGTTAAGAAGAGTGTAAAAATAGCTAGGGCTAGAGATAAGAAAACTAAAGATCTTAATTATGTTAGATGCATCTAAGGCGAGAATGAAAAAAATTTAGTGGCAAATGATGATATAAAAAATAGATGAAAAAACTATTTTTTATAAGTTTTTTAATAAAAATAAAGATGTTAGTATTAGATTAGGAGAGTTAGCCAAATAAAAAAAAGTATATAAACCATAATTTCTACCGACGTATTAAAAAGAATGAAGTCAAAGAGACTCTTAAACATATGAAGGGTTGTAAATCGGTAGGATCAAACAATATTCCTATACAAGTTTGGAAAATCCTAAGAGAAACAGTAATCACTTGGCTTACAATACTATTTAATGAAATATGAAGAAACCAAAAGATACCCAAGGAATAAAGAGCGAGTACACTTATCGAACAAGGGAGACATTTAGAATTGTGCAAATTATCGGGGTATCAAGTCTATGAAATTGTAGGAAAAAATTATCGAACGTAGATTAAGAGAAGTTTCGAGTACAACAAAGAACCAATTTGGATTCATGCCACACAAATCTACTGTTGAAGCGATTCACCTTTTGAGCCATCTTACGAAACATTTTAGAGCAAAAATGAAAAACTTTCACATGATATTTATTGATCTAAAAAAGCTTATGATAGAGTACCGAGAGAGGTTCTTCGGAGAACCTTGGAAAAAAGAGGTATCCCATTGACATTCATAAACCTTATAAGAGACATGTACGATGGTGCAAAAACATATGTGAGGACTCATGAAGGAATGACAAACTTCTTTGAAGTTAATATTGGGTTACATCAAGGATCAACTTTAAGTCCATACTTATTTATAATAGTGATTGATGAGTTAACAAAATATATTCAAGATGAAGTACCTTGATGTATGTTATTTGTAGATGACATTGTGTTAGTGGAGGGGTCTAAGGAAAAAGTTAATAGAAAATTGGAACTATGGAGAGAAACATTAGAAAGTAAAGGCTTCCGACTTAGTAGAACAAAGACAAAATATATGAAATGTAAGTTTGATCTATTGGTTAATTCAGAGGATATAGAAATTAAAATTAGCGCACATTGCATCTCCCAAAAGAAAAGTTTTAAATACCTAGGGTCAATTTATTTTAGTGATGGAAGAATTGATGGAGATGTTATGCATAGAATTAATGATGGTTGGTTAAAATGGAGAGGAACATCAAGTATTCTTTGTGATAAGAAGATATCATTAAAATTAAAAGGTAAATATTATAGAGAAACAATTAGACCTACCATGTTTTATAATTTTGAGCGTTGGACAGTTAATCATCAACATGTACAAAAGATGTGTGTAATAGATATGAAGATGTTGAGATGGATGAGTGCTCATACAAGAAAAGACTATATACGTAATGAGATTATTAGAAATAAATTATGTGTGGCACCAATAGAGGATAAAATGAGATAATATCGTTTAAGGTGGTTTGGACATATAGAAAGAAGATCAAAAGAAGAACCTTTAAGAAGGTATAAAAAACTAGATTATGAAAGTATTAAAAGAGGTAGAGGACGACTACAAAACTGTTGAAAAGAAAAAATAAAGAATGATCTTGCTTATTGTGAGTTAATTGCTAACATGGCACATGATAGGGCTTTGTGGAAACAAAGAATATATGTAGCCGACCCCGCCTAGTATGGGAAAAGGCTTAGTTGTTGTTGTTGTGTATATATATATATATATATATATATATATATATATATATATATATATATATATATATATATATATATATATATATATATATCAACCCTGCCCATGTAAGGGATCACCCTTGCATGACCTATCCCAATCCTGAATAAAGGAGGAGCGTTGCGTTAGGTTTTCGATAGGCAGTGTAAAACTTTGGTGAACTTATCTACCATAGATTCTAGAAATTATGATAGGGCTATGTGGAAAAGAAGGATCCATGTAGCCGACCCATCTAGTATGGAAAAGGCTTAGTTGTTACATATAGAAAGAGAAAGATTACGAAATGTGTAAGGTATCTGGTTCGCCACTTTAGGTATGGTACTTAAGCTTTGTTCTTGAATCTAGGCGTGGATAGCTCAAACCTTAGTTGCATGAGGTGAGAGTATGAGGATATATGTTGGATTTTATTTTGTGTTTGGATCCACATAGATCTAATGCGAAGTAGATTGGATCTCTGTTATGCATTCAGAATGAATGATGAACTCATACTTGAAGGTAATGGCGAGTATGAGTGAGCAAAACTGGGATCTGCTTATGTTAAAAATGAAGTTTGGGTACGGGTTAAGTTTAGAATTCGATCCAACTTGACTTCTCTTTGGGTGATCTTTCCCTGCCCTTCTAATAATCCATATTCTAATCCAGTTGACTTCAAATTGTACAATGTGAGATAATAATTTACACTTTTCAAGGCATTATATTTATGATTGGATCCTTTCATTTGGGTTACGTTTCCTACAATCAACATGCTTATCATGCTCTTTTATCATTGTCAATTTAATTTTGGATCCTATTGCCTCAATTATGAAGAAAATCCCATCTTTTCCACTTCTTAGCAAGAATTTTGGTTGGATTCGAATATAATCCTCTCTCTCACACACACACATAGTTCCTATAACATGGAAAGAGAAACAGCCGTGAGGCATGACCACTAGCCGGCCACCCTCACCGGAGTGGCAAAGATCTGGTGATCGTGATCACCTCTTTTTGCAGTATCTTCTTTTTGCTGTTTAAATAGGAGGTCATGAGTTCGATACCAGCGGTATGGAGTCTGACTGACTGCAGAATTTTCAACAAATTTTTTTTCGCAATTACTAAAATTTTTCAGTAGTTCTAATTGTGGCGTTACATTGTATGACATGGTTTACAGACAGAGTAGACAAGGCTCGTGCTTATTCTCAAGTCGCATTAGCGTTAGATATACGCCCCACTGAACTGAAGTCGTACTCTCCCTTGTCCTTCACTCATTCTTCCTCTATGTGTCTGTGTGTGTGAGTAGGTTGACGTTTCGAAAACCACAAGACGTTGAATCGTGGGCCATGGACGCCAATATTAGCCTCCCTTCAACTGAATGCACTTGAGGACAGATTTTGACTAATCTTTATCGTACAGATTAAATGCTATGAGACTGCTGGTATCGTTCATGTAGGACACACACACACACACACACACACACACACACACATATATATATATATATATAGAAAAGTTGGTATATGCTAGCAACACATGCTAAGACTTATCTCCACCATTTAATTTGAAAGATGATTAATTGATATTTTAACTTTAAAATAAAAAATATATTTATACTTTTTACAAGTGTAATTAATTCAAAGAACAAATTTTGTTTCTTAATTCAAATCGCAATCATCAAACTTTCAAATTGAATAGTTGAGATTTGTTTAAATATGATAGAATTCAATTTTGCTAGCATATATACATAGATACATATAGAGAGAGAGAGTGTGTGTGAGCATAGGTCATATAAGTTCAATAACCGAACATAACCAATAATAGATTTGTCTTAAATATTGGAAAACAAAATAGAAGTGATATATATATATATATATATATATATATATATATATATATATATTGAAGAGAACAAGTTAAATAGGCACATCCTATGCTCAAACATCATTAAAGATCTCAATTGTTTTATCGATGAGACAACGGTTAAAATTAAATTTTAAAAAGTCAAAAAATATCATCATACTTTTATATGCGTACTATTTTTAAAGATCGAATGGTTGAAATTTTTAAAGATATTTTAGGTGGATGAATGTGTGCATGAACTATTATGCTCTCTCTATAGAGAGAGACCGAAAGAGATGAGCATCCATTAGTTCACTAACCGAACCGAATTGAAATAACGGATAACAGATTTGTCTTAAATATTGTAAACCAAAATCTTTATATTAACTTATATAAAAATTTCTTGGCTGGGTTTGGTTCAGTGAGCTAATCTAAAGGTTCTCGACTGCCTTCCCGGTGTGAAAGGGTTAGTTTTGATTAAAAGATTTACTGATGAAAGCATATCTGTAACTTGGAGTTTTGAAAATTTGAACAAAAAGCTTTCTCGTCGGCCTACTTTTGTTCCTATTTGATATTCATTCTATCTCTGTCAAAAGAAGCTGTCCACCAACATCACACAGTCAAGTCTTAATGCAGTCCCACAATTCTGAATGAGCTTAACAACTCCGGTAGGCAGCAATAAATACTGAAACCAGGTCGGGTACGAACATAGTCGGCAGTGGACATGGTCTGTTTGAAACCGGTCCGACGGTTTGAACCGGAACTGCACTGTCGGTGGAACGGGTTGAACCAAACCCGAAATCATAACTAGAATTAAAGACCCGTTGGTTCGGTTATGATTCATGATATTTAGAAACTGGCTCGAACCAGTGGTTTCAAACCCTCACTTATTAAGCTTTATATGTTTTTTCAGTATCCATTATCACATGTTGAATGGTAGCTCAATGATACGAAGTTCGACTCTCACCAAGTGCATTTGTACTTATTTTATATAAAAAAATGGAAATGGCTTCGGAGCGGTTTTGGAACCGAAACCAGCCACATGGTGGTTTTTAGTTTTTGGTTCCAAGCAATCCGGAACTTGCGGTTTAGAACTGCCAGTTCCGAGAACCGGACATGTCTAGTTGTAGGAACATTCATCAACCATTAGGTTATATCAAAACTAAATCCAACATAATTGGGTTGGGATAACAAGGATCAGTTTCCAGTTACAAATTCAATACATAATCAGGTCGCATTTGCACAAGTAAATTCCGTCGCTTTGTTTAATTATCGGTTTTGAGTCCAAATAACCGAACCGAACAATTTACTGAAATTCTTTGAACTTGAAAACTGAATCGAGAACGAAATTCAAAAGAAGCAAACCAAAAAAAAAACTTTGATTCAATTTAGTTTGGTTAGTTGGTCTTAACCGAATAACACTCACCCATACATATGAGTAACTTGATCCTATATACTCAAAAACTAATTACTCATGCCTGACTTATATTATTCTAAAACATGAATATAATAAGATTGTTTTTTATATTTATTAATTTCCTTCATAATTTTTTAAACAACACTAGTACTCTAAAAAAGTAAGAGTATTTAGTTTCACAAGCATGTATATATATATTGGATAATGTCTAAAGTTGTTTCAAATACTTTAATGACCTTCAAAATTATACTCATACCCTTGAAAAGCAATGGTTGAACATAAGTGACTACTACACATGATGGACAGGATCGAGTTTTCTTATATATATATGTGTGTGTGTGTGGAGAGAGAGAGAGAGAGATTAACTAGGGCAGGGTCATGCAAGTGGCTCAAGTGTTCGTGTGGACAGCATTTGGATTAGATATATATTTTATAGGAATGAAATAAATACCCTCTGAAACTTACTGCTTAATTCAATATGAGAACTCAAAAATCTTAGGAAGCTCTAATATTCTACCTTTGATGGCAAGTTGTCTTCCAACGAGAGGTGGCCCTAAAGACATGGTGCCCTCTAAATTAAAGGCATCTACATTTAATTACTATATAATGAGGCTCCCCTGTATTTATAAAGAACGCGTATATAAGGGTTAACGTAGATTAATATTGTTTATGAAAAGTGAGGATATGTATTCAAATAAACCGTTCTTACTATCAGTACTTAAAACGTTTGAAGTTTAGCTCCTACAAAGTGTCTACTACTATAAAATTATCTTATCTAATGTTTAACTTAGTTTAGAATTAAATGAATTAAAGTTTTCTTTTCGTGGAGGGTTAAAAGGGGAGGTTAAAGCCAGGTTCGCACGGTTGGGGTATCGAACTACCAACCTTCATCTTGTGAGTCTAGTCACGTGAACTAACTCTCTGGATGTTAAATGAGTTAAACTTATTTAAACATCATATATGCACTAAGATAGTCATGTCCAAGTTTTGGGTAAACCATAACCAAACCACCTTGGGGTCGATTCCGGTTCTAGTTTCGGAGCGGTTCTGGTTCTGGTTTTGAAATCAATCCGTAACAGAGGCTTTTTTTACATTCAAGGGCACTGCAATGGTAGGGTGCACCCTACTATTGAACAAACAACTTTTTTATGATAAAGAGTTTCAAAAAATATTTAAAATATAGTTAGCAGCAGTTTGGAACCGTTGATTTTGGTTTCCGTTACAAACCGGTTTTTGGATACCATGAATTGTAATCGGACCGAAGGGGTCTTGGGTTGTGGTTTCGCGGACAGTTTGGTTTGGTTTGAACTTTCAAGCTGGTTTCGAACCAGATGTCTACACTGAGAAGTAAAAGTTCACGTAGAATATTTGATACAATTTTAGTGTTAAAAATGTTATTTGAAGGGAAAGAAAATTTCAAATTCGCTTCTAAAAAATAATTGTGTCAAACACTTAGAAAGTGACCTTCTACCTTAACAGATGGCGTGCATTAAAAGCTAACCTATTTTCAGGTTTTGTGCAGTATTATGATAAATTCAACTCATCTATTTTTCTAAATCACCACTCTAGAAAAGATCTCTATTAAATAACAAAAGAAAATGTCCGTTTTCCTCTATTAGTATGTTAGCAAACTAATCAAATTTTATATTTTTATTTATTTGTTCGACAAAAGCTATAACCTTCATAATAAGATTGCTTAATCTAATAAATGGATATTATTTTTGTTTTTAGTTTTTCCTTTTTCCTTTTTTGTTATGTTTTTTTCCTGTTCGCGAGAATTATGCACCAAGATCTTGTCTCTTGGTGGCAGTGGCATACTTATGCATGGGCGAAGTGATGTGGTCGCCCTTCGGAATATCCAAAAAAACAAAATTTTTGTGTTCAGTATAAATTTTAACAAAAATATATACTTACTAATGACATACTCCTAATTAATAAGCACACACACTTTTTTTATTTTACTCTTATTTACATTCACCATTCTCTCTCCATTCGTTTCTCTCTTTCTCTCTCTCTCTCTTACTCTTGCCTCACTCCAAAAGGTTTCCTACTTGGTTCATTGTTTTTTTGTCTTTTTGTACAATGCGGAGGCTAACATTCTCTCTCCTTTCGTTTCTCTCTCTCCTTTCGTTTCTCTCTCTCTTACTCTTGCCTCACTCCAAAAAGTTTTCTACTTGGTTCATTGCTTTTTTGTCTTTTTGTACAATGGGGAGGACCAAAGCCATATGCATGTTCCCGAACTCATGACCTCCAACTTGTGATTCGACCCTTAGCCAGCTGGTGAGCTATTGCTCTTTGCACAGATTGACCCATTGCTCTATAATTAATGATATCTTTTTCATTTATTATGTACATAGCACATGATAATTAAGATATGTTCTTTGTCAAATTTCCCTTTCACAAGGAAAGATTTAGCATTTCTTTTGGTTTTCGATCCCCACATGGTTTCCCTTGGCACAAGAAAGTCTGATCTAGACTGGACCCAACTCTAGTGCACACCATCAGCACTGCATTTATATTGCACTCACTAGATGAGCAACTTGATGTATATAAAACTATCATGCTTATGTTCATGTAGTGTATATATTGCTTATGTAGCCAACTTGATCAAGAATCTCAAACATTGATTACCGAGCAACGGCCTAAACAAAGGTATCAGCAGCATATTCCCCACGGCCAAACTGGGCATGCCGGATTCGTCAAGTGGTGCATATGAGGCACAAGGTTCATGTCTTTCCACCAGAGCTTCTCTGTCACTAGAAAAGGAAGAGAAAAGGAAAGAAAGAAACATGAGACTTATTGAGCAACACTTAATTTCTATTCCTTTTGTTCTCATCACAACGTCAGCAAGCAAGTTGTAGACTTTTTGGTGTTTACAGCTGTGTTTAAATTTAATGTTGTTCGCGCACAAGATCGATAACTTGATTATTCATATAGCCAACCTCGCTTAGAGTGGGTTTAGTCTTTGATTTGATTTGGATTATAGTAGGCAGCATATTGACGACCAGTATAGAGCACCTCCAAATCATTGTTAAACTGGTGCACCACCTAGTCATGGCCGGTCTAGAACCAAACTGGTGGTTGGAACCAAACCAGGCCAAGAACGGTTGGAATCGAAACCAGCAAAACCGAACACAGAACCATGGACCACCTAGTTTGGTTTCAGTTTCACCTTTCATAGAATCAAAATCATAACTGGTGATTCCAAACCCCCAATTCCTAAAACGTACTTATTTATTTATACTTTTTGCCGGTTTCAGGTGATTCTGAAATCGCAACTTGAACCACCCTGAAACTGGTGGTTCTCTAACTAGAACTAGAACCAGCCTCGAGCCGATTTGGTTCTTGTTTTAGTTTTTGGATTAACCGGAACTGGTCATGTCTAGGTGCACATACATCACGCTGATTAATCTAGATTATTCTGCTTAATCTATAGGTTTTTGTTCCCATGACGATTAGCAAGCAAGTTTTGTGGGTCTTTATAGCTCTGTTCAAGTCGGTGGTAGACCCACTTTAGGACACTCCAAATCTGAAAATTTCTTGGGTCCACCATTATATATAGAAAAGCACAAGTACTTTGAGGATGTAAAATACAAGTGTGCTTCATCATAGAAGTACAAATGTGCCTCACCCCAAAAAATGCCTGAGTCTGGCAGTGGTTCAAGTTAAATGTTTAATTAAGTTAATGTTATTCATGTGTGAGATCAGTAGGTAGCATATTCATATAGCCGACCACCTCACTTAGAGTGAGGTAAGGCTTGGATGTGATTTGGGATCATAGTAGGTAGCGGCATTCATGTGGCTGACCTCACTTAGAGTGGGGTGAGGCTTAAAGTTGATTTGGGACTGTGTTTGGTGGCATATTGCACTACAACAAGCCTATGGCCCCATGAATGGATGCAGCGTACACTATGCTTTCAAGTTGATAATGTGGTGAATGCACATGGTAAGTGTTGAGGCATAGAACTGAGTAGCTCCATCCACTATATGTGCAATTTGTTTTAGTATTGACAACCAATATTCAGTATTGTTAAATTGGAAAAAACTGTAAATGTAAACTTATTTATGATCAATTCTACTTAAACATTTCACTCCTTGATTCGCGATGAAATATTAGAAGTAAAGATTTAAATTTAAAAAGTATTTCATACTTTACATGTTTTTACTTTATCATATTAAGATGATATAGTGGATTTAAGCATGAATAGGGTGTGCCCATAGATTATTCTCTCTAGAGAGGAGAGAGAGAAAGAGAGAGACGGCCACTAGCCAATTAGGTTCTCTGTGGCTGATTCATTGAATCATAACCTTATCATTATTTAGTTCAAACTTTGAAATTTATGTGGAGCTCCTTTGCCCAAAGGATTCTTCAACTTTCCGGCTCTTGTATCATAGATCTCTTCTTTCATCTTGATCTCGCCTCAGCTTGCAGAGCCTTTCATGGCCCGCCACAAGGACAAAGAGAAGAAGGTTGTGTTGTGTGGCAACACATCACCAATAGAAACTGCTGATCTTTTGTCAATGAGTGACCGTCAAAGTTGATAAAGATCTTACGAGAACTCTAAAGTTAAGCGTATTTGATGAGAATAGTATTAGGAGCGTCGACCTCACGTTGCACCCTGTAGCCTACCCCACCTAGTTTGCCAAAAGACTTGGCTAATAAAATACTGTGTAAGAAGATTCTAGACGATTCCTAGAGGTACATGATTCCCCCCTTCATATTTGTCTTGTTAAGAGAAGAAATGTCAAAGATATGGCATAATGTGGTTGTTCGTGGTATTGACCAACTTAAATAAATACATATTTTTCGAAGGGATTGGAAAACCTCAAAGAAGATAAGCATCATCATGTTACGCATATTATCAAGACCTGTATAATGGAGCAAATAATGTGAAGGAGTCATCAAAGGACAAATACTTATGTGTATTAATATAAATAACTCTGTGCCAGTCCCAAAAGCCAAATGACTTGGTAAAATATAACTTTAAGATATACCTTAGTAAATATTACTTGCAAACATAATGTGTTTGAGAATGAGATGAATGGAAGGCCGTACGAATCTCAAACTCTCGATACGAAGTGTTTAGACTTAATGAAGAAATCTCATGTGTATCATATGCAAAATTCGGCATAATGACATAATAATCCATGAAAATAACAAATAAGTCTTTCTTTAAGTAATACTTATCACATTTAGTATGATGTTGAATAAATCGTGCATGTGCATGTATTTGTATGTATACGTTTGTGTGATTGTTCATCTATTTTACTTCTTTATATATATATATATATATATATATATGCATACAAATGTATGTATGTATAGAGACAGATGAATACTTGAACAAATAGATATGAATGAATGAATGAATGAATGAGCTATTCTTTCTGATAAACCAACCCCTAATAACGTCATAAGTTAAAAAGCTTTATTTAGTGGGTTTTGTCTTTCGAATCATGAAAATAATGTGTGCGATTATCATTTTATTGGATTTGAACTTATAATTTAGACTATTGATTTTGAAACCTCATATGAACCTTAACATAAATCAGGAACACAATTCGAGTGCTGATTCTCTTTCTCTCTCTCTATATATATATATATATATGTGTGTGTGTGTGTGTGTGTGTGTGTGTGTGAAGAGAAATATGAATACTTAACAAGGTCCGAAAATCTAAAACCTTTGATGCATTTTTTCCGTGTTCTGTTCTGATGCCTTTTTATCAACAATAATTATATGATTTTTTAGCAATTTGGCTATGTTATTTAGCAAAAATATGTTTTGGATGATCATACTTTTCTCCAATACAAAAAAAAATTAAAATAAAGTGTTTTTCCCCTTTAGAAAAATATATAAATTTGAAAATATCATTTAATAAAATTTCTTCTTCAATATATATAATTCATGTGGAGTACTTGTACCGAAAATAAATACTGTATACCTAATTTAATTGTCATATATTACTCCTAATTGCCGATGGATGGATAACCTTACACATCTTTAGCAGTTTTTCTTTCTAGATCTGCTCTTCCTGACTCCAGCTTGGCGTTAGCTAATATAGACATCACCTTGGTGTTAACCAACTAAGCATGTCCTGGCACATCAAATTCCAGTTTTTCTTTTGTGGAGCTTGGATTCAGCAAGACACTTGAACTTTTCAAAATTGGACTGTTTGTATGACCAAATAATATTGCTATAGAAGTTTGGAAATTGTTAATTGAAGTAAGCTTCGGTCAGCTTGGAAGATGAATTAATGTTATAATATGAAAGAACAAGAAAATGTCGGGTCACCGAAAGAGAATCGCTCAACTCATATACAAGAGGAAGAAACATTCAAGATTATGACATCTATTGGATATCAAATTAGTGGCTTTTACCAAGTTACTATAACACCAAATGATGGATATGACATGGTACCAAGAGATATTATTTAAAAAAACTTAGAAAATTGAGGAGTGTCTCTTGTATATGTCAATCTTATAAAGAAACTGTAAAAGAGTCATGGTTCGCATTCGAACTCATAAGGAATCACCTTTTTTAGTATTAGTATCCAATTACATGAAGAGTCAACACCAAATTCACATATCTTTATTTAGCTTATGGTCAAATTAACACATTAACATATAAAGTGTGATGGTAGGTGCTATTTGTAAATGATATTGTATGATAGATGAAACAAGGAGAGGAATTGACTAATGAGAAAGCTAACTTGAACTAATAGAGAAACACGAAATAAAAGGGTTTGAGCTTTGTAGAAAACTGCAGGTTTGATATTTTGATAGAAAGAAATCATTTATAAAACTAGTGTTCGTCCCTCAAATGAAAGGAATTTTAGTGTTTTGCGTAATAAGAAGTAATAGTAAAGTTGAAAGGTAAACGGGAAAACACTAAAGCAAGTAATACTCGTGATTTCGAATAGTATTGAATAGTCAAAAGCTGTTCATAATAGAACTAAAATGTAAGAATAAGATTACCGAAAAAAAGTTGGTGCGACACTCATAAAAAAAAGAGTGAATCATTTGCACCATGTGGGAGTCAAACTCCCCACCAGCAGCAATGGTGTCAGAGCGCTCTGCAATTGAGTTAATGCTTTGGGTGCAAAAGTGGGACTCTTCTTAAAGGTTGTTTGAATATTTACATGTAAGCAATGGATCTCCATGAGAAAGGTGGGAGAAACTTTGTAGAACTTCAAAAGAGGCATAGATCAAAAAATACTCGAAGCCATTATCTTACTTTTCATGAATTAAATGCCAATATGATAGCATAATCTCCAATAAGAATACGTATAGCCAACCCTTGATAATGTGTGACAGGGGCTGGTTAGGGTTTGGGGGAGATTGGTTAATAGCGTACACCAACCTGACATCATGTTAGTGAACCACATGCTCTACCAGTTCACAAATGCCGCTTATGGGTTCATGGTCACCATTGTCTCCTTTAAATTGTCCCCTGTATCAACGTAGTTGACCTTCTGAGGTTCCCATTGCTAACACCGTCATCAATGTCAACGACATGAACACTATACTTTCAAGCCAAATCCTGCAGTCTCACATGCAAATGTAATTTCATTTCATTAATTCTTTCATGCATGATATCCCACAAGCATCGTAAATGCACGCATCTATACGCGTCGATTGAGAGAGAGAGGATTTAATTTGAAGTGATAATCGACCACAATGCTACAGGGTACGAGAGAGAGAGAGTTTACGTGGTAACAAGGTACGAGAGGATTGAGATGATCGAGGGTGGAAATGACGTTGAATGGAAATGTTTTTAAGGGAGTAATGAGGTTATTGATGATCAGCCTGTATTTGCATGGCAGAAAGTGGCAAAGAGTAAGTACATCAGGCTGCTATTTAAAACGTACGTGATCCCTTCGAGACGAAAACGCTGACGGAGTCTCCCCAATGCATAAATTAACCATCCGGATTTACCGCGTTGGATATTGACTGTCTTGCTTGTTTCGCTCTCCGATATCTGCGACGCTGAAACCATCTCTCTCTCTCTCTACTGTGTTGCCGGTATCTAAGTCAAATAGTAGGGCGGAGCCAACGCCTTCGAGCAGATTTATATATTTCTTTCCTGAAACTTTATTTTATTTGTCATCTTCCTTTCACGTTTCATTTTCTTATTTTGTTTTTCTTTTCTTCCTTGCATTAATACACCTGAAAAACCTATTCTTAAGTACTTATATGAGCTTGTATCCATCTCAAAGACAGACATATATATATATATATAACATACATACATATACAGAATATATATAACACAGAATATATCTAACATACATACACAAATATATGTGAGTTAGATAAAGTGACTAATATGAAGTCTTAACTGATAGAGAGGCAGATTGGTATGTATGTTTTTTCTTTGGATTTTATTGATTTTTCATTTATCATCTTACTCACATGTTTCATTTTTTCTTTTTTCTTATCATTGCATGGTAAAATGTAAATCCAAAAATAAAAGCATATAAATCTACCTTCAAACAGTACTAATAAAAGTTTACACTAGTTCCACTCGAGGAGAGTGAATTTGGGCTAGACCCAGGTATACTAGTTCCAAGGTTTTATCAACCAACCTATACACACAACAACAACAACAACAACAACTAAGTCCTTTTTCATACTAGATGTGGTCATATACATTGATTCTTTGTTTTCACATAGTTATATCATGTGTCATGCTAGCAGTTAACTAAATATAAACTAGATCATTATTTATTGTTTTTTTCCAATGCTTTTGTGGTCATCCTCTTCCTCTTTTAACATTTTCATAATTTAGTTTTTCATATCTTCTTACAAGTGTCTCCTGTGGTCATCTTTCTAAATGTCAAAACTATCTTAAATAATTTTTCTTTATTTTATCTTCTATTGATGCTACTTCCAATTTATTTTTAATAATTTCATTATGTGTACAGTTTCTCTAGTGTGACCACTTATCCATCTCAACATCTTTATTTGTGCTATATACATCTTTTGTACATGTTAATGATTAATTTTCCAACACTCAAAACCATACAAATTGATCCTAAGTATTTAAAATTTTTCTTTTGATGAATGAAATGTGTATCAATCTTAATTTATATATGTACTATAAAGTACACAAACTTACATTTCATACATTTTATCTTTATCAATCTTAATATATATATATATATATATATATATATATATATATATATATATATATATATATATATATATGTATATGTATGTATATGTATATATGTGTGCACGTGAGCCCTAATTCACTCATGAACCATCATCGATTTAATGCCGAGATGATATGTATGCCCATCCATGTCATGAACCGTCCAAACCACAATACGATGTACACATCCCATGGATAGGCCGGCCATATACTTATAATAAACAATGCATTTCGCCATATCGTATGAGCAGATGCGACCACGTCAACATCTTCATTTTATTTCCTCTCCTTTCGTCGTCCCTTGTGTATCTTGACAAACTTTCTCTCATCGATCTCTTCTCTCTTACACTCTCTCTCTCTCTCTAAAGAGTTTCTTGAGTTGACCAAATCAGAGAGAGGGTTTCTTCTTTTTGCTTTATGGAAATAAATGTGAAGGGGGTGAAAATGGCTGTTTAAATGAACTGCTAGCTTTTACTGCTTAACTTTTTAAAGAGGGAGTGGCTGATACTGTGCAGGCTCGTGGTGGCTCATTAATTGCACGCGGTAATCTGATCACAGATGTCCACCGTATGACTTTTGCAAGCCGGTGAGTTTAATGCTTTTGCCCCTCTTTGTGTTTTTGACTATGTTTGCTATCGATGAGTGAGAGAGAGTCAAAGGGGTTACCTCATTGGTGAACGGGTTTCATCATCAAGTCTTTGTGTATATATACATGACAAGATCGTCTTCGACTGCCATCTCTCTGTTTGCCAAAGACAAGAAGTCGTAGCAAGTGATTCTTGTTCGTTCAGTTGCTAGCTAGAAGTCGCAGAGCTTATCAAACATGGTGAGGCCTCCTTGCTGTGATAAGATTGGTGTGAAGAAAGGTCCTTGGACTCCTGAAGAAGATATCATCTTGGTTTCTTATATCCAAGAGCATGGCCCTGGAAACTGGAGAGCTGTTCCTACCAATACAGGTAATCAGCAGCTCATATGAATTTCATCCTTTGTATCTTTTCTTTTTTCTTGAAGTAGTATACCATCGGTATTTAGAAGCTCATATGAAGAAGATATCATCTTGGTTCGAGCCGAGTCGGCCAGCTATGGGGGTAAAGTTCTCCCAGCGCTGGTTTTCGCCATTCACAAGGCTCGAACCTTTGTAATTTTGCCTCTTGATTCTTTTTATCAAATATACCAGCCGTCTTGATTCTTAAGAGATTGATTAGATCTTGTTGATTTTTCTGTAAAGCTATGATTGGAAATGTTTTCTCCCCATCATGAACTTTTGTTTGGATTCTGATCCAAGTTTCCTCCATTGTTTTATGTCAGGCTTACTTAGATGCAGTAAGAGTTGCCGATTGCGGTGGACTAATTACCTCCGGCCGGGGATTCGGCGTGGAAATTTCACTGAGCAAGAGGAGAAGATGATCATCCATCTTCAAGAGCTGCTTGGGAATCGGTAAGAAGCTTGGTGTTCAAACAAACTGTCTGTCCATTTATCAGCGTTAGGTTTACCCAAAATCAGATGCATATAAGAGTTGATTCAGCGAAGCCGAGAGCTAATTTGTTGTTATCGTCCTTCCTTGAAATGGGTCATCTACTTGTGCTAATTACAATATGATATAAATCTGTGCAGGTGGGCAGCTATTGCTTCATACCTCCCTCAAAGAACCGACAATGATATAAAAAATTATTGGAATACCCACTTGAAGAAGAAACTCAATAAGCTTCAAGGGGGTTCAGATGGGTCTGCCGGTAGTGGGCACAGTGCTGGGTCCGGACCCATCTCAAAGGGTCAGTGGGAAAGAAAGCTTCAGACCAACATCGATCTTGCAAGGCAGGCACTCTGTGAGGCATTGTCCTTCGACAAATCAGGCTCACCAATTGAGAATAAACCTGGTTTCAGATCCATATATGAACAGCAGACTCTCTTTACATCTGATCAGCCGCCTAATTCATCCCCATATGCTTATAGCACAGAAAACATATCCAAACTTCTCCAAAATTGGATGGCACCTTCAACATCTAAATCGGTCGACGCCACGCCACACTCTTTTAGTGCAGAAATCTCCTCTAGTGAAGGTGACCATAGCAGAAACACAGTTGCTACTCCTACTAACACTTCCACCCCAACGTCGCAGTTCGCGGTGCAGCCAGAGTTCAGATCATCATGGGATTTCAATCATTTCCTTGGTCTGGAAAACGGTGGTGGCAACATGAAATCAACCTCTTCTCTCGAGTCATCCTCTGGAGTTTCAGGCTCCGAATCTCGTGATGAGTTTGTCAACGGCAACGGCTTTCAGGCAGAAAGTAAGGTAAAGATGGAAGACAATGATGGTCCTCTATCATTGCTCGAACAGTGGCTACTAGATGAAGTGTTTTCCTCTCAAGGACGCCAAGAGGAATTCATTGATGCGTCGTCTCTAGATGGTGCCATGTCTGTCTTGTATTAATTCTGGCTGTGGTTTTTGGGTTTTGTTTCTGCTTTGTTTAGGGTGCCTGACCTTCACAAGAGAGGGATAAAGAAAATGTATTATATGGATTTTCTTTACATATAAATGGTAGATCATAATGTTTAACGCATAACAGCGAATACGAATCCATGTAGTAGACTCAAGCAGGAGGCTTCATTTTTATTCTGGTTTTGACAAACTAAAAGCGATTTCTTTCATAAGGGTCCCCATGATTACCCTCCTAAGTGCAATCCAAATTTCAGTGTGATTAATCAGATTTGATACGAAAAGTAAGTTCTTGTTAGAGAACAAGAGCAGATCCGGGTTCAGAAGTCATGGTTGCAATAACATCTGTTGCGGATTCTGCATGGAAGAAGAAGAATTCAAATAGCTAAAAGCTTATCAACATTGTATATGTTAAATACTATGAAACCCAACCTACCAACATTGCCGACAGCTTCCTTTAGAGTCAGATTCTGATTCTTTTAAGCCTGCAGTTGCTTAGATCAAAGAAACTAAGCTGAATCTCAATCTAGTTCAATGGGTTTCTGGTTAATTTGGATTATCTCTAATATTAAGATTGGATTCCGATTGAATCTACTCATGACTAACATTTCTATAAAGATGTTGAGTAAAATAATCTTCATTCTTTGATCTTAATCCTTAAGCTTTGATGTTTTCGCAGTATATTCCGTGCAATCTATGTTAACCTGACAAGTGCACAATTAAATATATTTGATCAAGAAATAATCCCAAAGGAATTAGAATTTGACTTCTTCTTTACACCTTCAAACTGGGATTGACTTAGTAGGTACATAGAAAATCTCCCCCATTGTCAGTCAATGATCTGTCATGCATATACCATTTTTTTTATACAATACGTCACATATTTTTATTAAAATAATGATTCTTTTTACCTTTTGCTTAATATGTATCAGTACCTCTAGTTAATGAAGGCCGTCAAGCTTGACGAGGTCTTTTCCTCTAGACTGGTAGAAGAGCTGATGGAAAACCAAAAAAGCATAAGTCAAGTTAGACGAGCTAAATACGAGCCGGATAAATGAGCCAAACGAACTGACCGGGTGCTGCTCATGGCTTGACGAGATCTTGTCCATGTTGGGCTTGTTAGCTCTTTGAATCGAACCAAGCATGAAACGAATACCAGTTGAGTTAGATGAGCATAAGCTGAGTTAAACATGCAATTTCCGCATATTTTCAGTTTAAAATAAAATCTTTTTTGGTTAAAATTAATTTCAATATGCAAAGAATTAGCTCATCCGGCTAGGCTCTCCAAAGTTCATCAAATCCCAGGGTTCAACTATGGACAGGCGGTGGAAACTACCAAGCTGGAGTGCAAGTAGAGGCAAAATGAATTTCCGGTGCAACAGTGAAATGTATAGAGATCAGAAAGTACATCAATGGCAAAAGGACTCTGCCGGAGTGACACTAACATTGAGAGACGGAAGCAAAGGGAGTGAATGGGATTAGATAACCGATTTAGTTCTAGCCGGACCCGTCAAGTATTTTAGCTAAAGCGTTAGGTATCGTGCATGAGGAGTACGTTCGCAAGAATGAAACTCAAAAGAATTAACAGGGGGTCGAACAAGCGGTGGAGAGGAGGGCTGGCTACCCCAGTCCAGGGGCATGCATGGGGTGTGTTACGCTTTGGCCTCCAGTTGTAACAAAAAATAATAATAATAATTTCGTGCTTTATTTTTTCATATACTTGCAAAATAGGAATATTTGAATTAATTACTTTATGTTAGTTCTTGAATTAATATAGTTTTCTAGCATATACAATAACAACTAAGCCTTTTCCCATACTAGATGGGGTCGGCTACATAGATTCTTTGTTTCCAAATAGCACTCTCATAATTTGTAGAATCTTTCTTTCTCTCGGCTTGGGACTGGTCATGCAAGGATAATCCCTTATATGGGCGGAGTTGTAGTTTTCTAACATATATTGAAATAAAAGCTTTTCTACTTGATCAAAGTAGATAATACACATTCCATATCCAGCTTGTATGGCTTAATGAGCCAGAAGTTGGTCGGTTCATTTACACCACGAACTCAGGAAGTGTGGATCGTATTTAGCTTAATAAGCCAGCTCATGATAGGTTTCTTTATATCGCAGACAAGCTTATCTAGAGTTGAACATGAGCCGGCTCATTCTTGATCTTAACGAGCCATCACATGTTCAGTTCATTTACACCATGAATTCGATATGCACTGTTCATATTCAGCTCGTATAGCTTAACAAGCCAGCTCATCTTCAGTTTGTTCATACCAAAAACGAGCTTTTCTAGATCCGAACCAAGTCAAACCATGAGTGGCTAGGTTCACAGGCTTGTCCCAGCCAAAACCCTACTGTTGGTCGATAGTCATTTTTGGTAATTAAGCAAGATTATTGAGAAATCATCTTTTCCTTTAGCATGAGGCTCATTTATTTATGAGGTACCAAATTTATGTATCAAGAAAGGATTTTTAATTGATTCTTCGTGGACCATCATGTAAATTAATATCTATTAACGAATTAATTGTTCATGGACAGATGGAAAGCAATCCCTCTCTCTCTCCATTAGATAGATTCATTACTGTGTTCTAAACTTCAGGAGAGCTATAAATGAGCCACATGTGGAGTGCTTGACTTTCTTGTCCTCCACTGCATTTCTTTGATGTAATTAAGTGGGAGGTTGCTTTCTCCTGGATTGCGTATTTTTGAAACAGCTTCATCAATGGCATGTGAAGATGACACCTCTTTCACAAGCAGAGACCAAGGTTTTCAAAGGCCAGAGAAGCAACCAGAGATGTGTTTCTTTTTTTATTGAATAGGGTACAAGGCTTGAGGTGAAAGCCTCAATATTTTCCAATTAAAATAGAAAATTCACTGAAATAAATAGAATAATATGTGTGTTTATGCATGTCAGTGGTGTGGGGTTCTAGGTTATACCGCCTACATTTTATACACAACAATAATATATTTGCAAGGGTGGGGGGGTATGCTTATTTATATTATCTACATTAATTTAAATTAAATTACTCTGATGAATAAAGTCATTTTCTACACTGGAAAGCAAAAATGATCATTTGGTTAGGCAGTCAACTCACATGTTGAACGTCATGAGTTCGATACCTAGGGTGTGTATCTAGCTTCGGCCTCCACATTGTACCAATAAAAAAAGTTGGAGAAACTGATCGATCGCGATCAAAATAAATTGAACATGACCTTTCATAAACTGTACGAGTTGAAAATGACCAATGGGTAATGGATTCGGCTTTGGTTCGAATGAGCTCATAGAGATATGTATATATAACCTCTCGTACATATGGGTTAGTATTGTGTATTAAATGGTTAAAAGAAAAGATCATACAAAACTTAACTTATTTTTTATTAGAAAATACTATTTCTTCTTACTAAAGATTAATATATATACATATATATATATATATATATATATTTGTTTGCACTTTTAACTTTATACAAATTTGTTTCACAAGCAAGCACAATAGAAATCGGTTCATGAAAACTGAAAGTCAAGAGACGGAAGGGAAGAAAGAATACCCTAAACTTTACTTAGTTTTGACAGATATAATTGTTCAAACATTAAAAAAAAAAAAAAAATTATTATGATAAAGAACGGCATATAACTTTTGTAAGTATTCTTTTATTGTTGTCATATTGGCAAGATATAATCACAATATGAGTGCATGCCCTCCATGATCAACACGGACCTCTTCCATTTTTGTGGTTGCACCCCGAGCTTCTTGGGTCATGTCACAAGCCATGTGCAATTCTAATCTCACCGCGAGCTTCAACCAGTAGCTTGTTTTCAGCTCCAGATAGTGTTTGGCTCATGTTCAGCTCAGCCCAAACCAGCTAACAAGTTGATAATTGATTGGTTAATGAACAATCAATACAAAAGTTATTAGGAGAAAATTCGGATATGGTACTGATTTAGATTTATGCAACATCTCTTTTTTGTTTTTTAGATAATTATTTTAAAAATTATAAAGAAAAAGGTCATTAAATCCTTGCTTTTGTCAACTCAAATGGGCGGGCCCATAATCTCCCCATATTCGAGATGTGTAGTGCTAGAAATGCATTCACAGATCTTTTCTTGACTTGAATAAAGAAGTAATAAGTCTAGAAAAAAGAAGTACAAGGAAAATTAAACATTATTTGGTTCTATGAGGATAAGACTATGAGGCCCCAAAAGAGGCATAATATAAACGCAAAAACAGATGTTGGACCCACTTTAAGGCAAGATGAGGTATACTTAAAAATGTGAAAATTATTGGTATGTTATTGTATATAGAAAAATATAAGTGCTTTGTAGACATGAAATACAATACTTGCAGCCCACTCCCCAACTGTAGTTTAGTTTTATAGTCCGGGTTGCACAACGAGATGAGCTTAAACAAGCTTGGGTTAAAGCTGGTTCGAGCTCTTCTTTGACTAAGATATCATGGTTAAGGTCGTAAAACGTAGCTCGCAATTTGAGTTTGGACAATTTCAGCTTCAATCTTTAGTTTTAGACAAGTTCACTTGGTTTTCAACCTTACTCGAGCCAAGTTCAAAGATAATGTCTTCAAATGGTTCGAGTTCGAGCTGATCCTGATCTTTGTTTCCTTTTGTTGCATGCATTGTTTGATGCCAACTTTCTCTATTTCAAAAGCAAAATTATACTTAGACATAGCCGGTTTGAAACCAGTCTTGTGGTTTAACATAGTCGGGTTGAGAACTGGGGTCATCCAGTTCGGTTTCAGTTCCTCTGATGAAACCCAAAACTACCTGAAACCGAAATTAGAAGTGGTGGTTCTATATCATCGGTTTTGAACGGTTTAGGACTCAAATTAGAACCTGTTGTTCCGGTTCTAAGTTCCAAGGTAACGGGACTGGTGGTTCCATGTGTAGCTGTGCCTAAGACTCGGGTGCATGGTGGTTGTGAGCACAAACAGTCGGTGGTTGTCAGCCATGGAAACCTTCTTTAGATAAAATCCGGCTGGTTTAATTACTTGCGCTCCAGTCAACTAGCTAGTTCGCTTAATAAATGAGGCTGCTCAAATATGCAGTTTGGCTTGCCTGAAATGATAGATGCAGGGATTGAACTTGAAAGCTACCCTTAGACGAGGGGTGAGCATCAACCCAATAACTGAGTCGAACCGAAGTTTCCGATTCGGTTCGGTTTTATTAAAAAACGGTTTCGTGGGTGTAGTTGGCCTCTACTGAAAGTTGTAAGTAGCAGTTACTCTGCTCTCGTGGTGTGAGAAGCATCCATCAGGTGGGAGAGACGTCTTACTACTAACCTTTAGGCACCGCCCTATGGGACTATCAATCCGCCCTATGGGACTATCAATCCTCCCCATGGAACGAGAGGTCCGGTTTCTCCGGTTTCGGTTCCTACGAATCCAAAACTGAACCAATTGAAATTTTAACACGAAATCAAATTATTTTCATTATTCTTGTATCAAACATGACCAAGCTTGTGTGATAAACCTTATCACTCTCATTTAGTGAATCGAACCAAACCGACCGATGCTCAACCCTATCTTTGAAACGTTCTATCGATGAAATCGGGCTCGTACGTTTCATTAAGCTCCAGTCAACTTAGATAGTTTGGTTATAAATGAGTGCATGAAATGATGGAACTTGGAAGCTGCCATTAGACAAGGCATTAACTCGGGCTCACTTTACAGCTACATTGCGCCTGCTGAGGGGGCCAAACTGGGGCCCCGCCTGCTTGCCTTGCAATAGAGGGAACATCATGCATGTTGCGTCTTTGTTTCGATGAGGAAAGCCTTCGTATTGTTTGTCTAAATGCATGATGGGCAATTATTGACCTGCACAAGCTTACAAGCGAGGCCTTGATCAGTTGAGAATCTACATGATGAAGTGAGGGATCTGCCTTACCCAATATCAAATATATAATAAATAAATAAAACATTGTAGGGCTGATCTCTCATATATAGGGGTGCTCAAGGAACCCATATAAGGGAACTAAATCAGTAGAACCGACTCGAACCGGCGGTTTGGGTCGGTTCTGAATGTTAAAACAGTTTGGTTTGATATAGTTCTAACGGAGAAAAATGTCTCGCAGTTCTGTTCACAGTTGTACGATTGGAAACTAACCATATGTTTATATATAACCTGATCTACATATAAAAAGGATCGTGATAGTATTCAAATCCTAGATGTGAATTATGTAATGGCTCATAGCTTTATGTTTGTCTTTGCTAAATCTTTCGAGTTCCTTTCTTTCCATACATCTTTTTTCTCTCTCTCTCTCTCTCTATCTATCTATCTATATATATATATTATATAGTGATTGGATCTTATTCACCATGGACTATCCTTTTAAAGACCCTTAAAATTTTAAATTATAATTATGATACAAAAAATAATAGGTGAGCATGTCAAAAGTGGATAAGATATGGTTTTCATATATATAAGAAACGATAGGATTCTTGGAGAATAAATACTCTTCAAAAACCACTATAACATCGTTCTTGATTAATAATTGGAGATATCATGAACAAAGTGCTATCCTTTGTCACATGGTGAACCCCTTGTGACAAAGTTAGTGGCACCTAGATCATCCATCAATGGCTACCGGATACAACTAGTACTCTTGAAGAATATATATATATATATAGGAAAACTGGGAGTTGCTACGTATAACATGAGGATCAATGTTATTTAATGCACATAAATACGATGAAGGATGGATACCTTGATCACCATCGATCCGATTGAGCACACAAACCATGGTGATGCTCAAGTAATGTCTAGATAGATATCCAGCAGCTCTCATCTCTCTCTATATATATATAATATATAGATAGATAGATACACACTAGCGCATGTTATATCTTCCTAAGTTATATATCATAATGTATATTTAGATACAATATTGCTTCACATGGATTATTTGTTGCACAATACAATCATCACGTGTTACCATAATATAAAATATACAGAACAGTGATTAGAAAACCTAACAAACTGGAATCAATTGTTTGGTTTGGTTCGGTTCAGTTCTTTGGACTAAATGATTTGGTTCGGTTCGGTTCAGTTCTTTGGACTAAATATACAGCCGCTTCTGGTTGAGTAAAGCGAAGGATACGATGGACTGAACGAAGTTTAGCTCAAAAACAGGCTGAACGAAGGGGCGAAGAGCTGAACGAAGGGAAGGGTTCGATGGAGTGAACGAAGTGAAGTGGCGGCTTTATTGCTTCGTATAGCGAAGGATATGGAGGCTACATTTAACTGAACGAAGTTCAGCGAAGGTCTGAACCAAACCGAACCACCACGACACCATTACTTTCATATAATTAATTGTGTTATCTCGAGGGATTCCCTCTAGAATGTTCCGTTGTAGTTGTGCCATATTGGTCCCTCACACTTGTAATCAGGTTCTGCATTCTTCAATTCGTTGCTGCGGAGTGGTCGAGTCTCCAATAATTGCTACAAATTTTTAATATCCTAATTTATTTATTTTTATAAAAGAGGCCGAAGTCTAACACACACATGTACACATGCACCTTGTGAGAGTTGAACTCTCTATAAGTAGCAACGGCACTAGAGCATCCTACCATTGAGCTAACACCGCATATCTCGATTTTGAATGTTAATTTTGTTTATGTAAAACTAAAAAATAACATAACATAAGTAAAAAATCATTAAAATTTTGAAATTAAAAAATAAAAAAGTCTAGAGTGGATGACTTGAAATTAAAAATAAAAAACTTTGATTGAAACCGTCGGGTCAATTCGAAATCGCCGATGTGTAATCAAGACTGCCATTCTGTCAAACAATTTCTCAAACTTAATGAGATGCATGTGGACATTGCTTGCCTCATATTGTGACTTCAGGTATTATGATGTGGGCCTTTATGACTCGTTTGCGTTTCACAATTCCTCAAGCACTGCCCACTTGCATGTGGTTACAAATGTTGTCCCCAAATGGTTTTTGAATGGAATCACTTCCCAAACCTGCTCGAAGAATGGGTAAATTATTAAATTTTATAATAAAATAGTTTAAAATGTTTTGATAAATAAATAAAAATGAAAAATCAGTGTCAAAACAGCTGAACCACTTCTCATTGAAATTCTTTTTCTTATGCCAATTTGATTCTGACGGGACTGGACTAACTTTTGAGGATAGTAAAAACACTTGCATGTGATCACAGGTGCTTTTGGTTAATATGGTTCTCTGATACACTATAGAGAGAGAGAGAGATTGATATATGCACATACCTATTTATGCTCAAAAAGATTAAGGATCTCTATTTTAATCATCAGAATCAACAATGAGATTTAAATTATAAACAGAAAATATTATTGTACTTTTGTATTTATGTATCAAAAGTTTTTTAAATCCAAATCTCTGTTATTGATTATACTCTTTGAACGGTGAAAATATTTAAATAGATTTAAGATAGATAGGTGTGTGCATGGACTACGCTCTCTTATATATATATATATATATATATATATATATATATATATATATATATATATATATATATATATATATATATATATATATATATATATATATTTATTTATTTATTTATTTATTTATTTATTTATATATTTATATGTGTGTGTGTATGCACACGCTATGAAAACTTAAAATGTGACCTAACTGGGTCGAGTTTCAAGAGAGACAAGACTCAATTGACTAGACTAAGTCAGCGGAGTCATGGCATTATCTAAGTTGTCAATATGTGCTCACTTTGTCCTTGATAATTATAGGAATAAGTCATGGTTTCATGAAAGTGGTGTTGGAGTTCGACGAGGCTCTGTTTTGTTGTTCCCTACAATGATCTCAATAGCAGCTTACCTCGGTTTCCAGTTGCACAATAGAAGAAACGGAATAAGTCGAAGAGCATAAGGTGTTTAAGGTATGATTTTCAGTTTTCACACAGCCAATTTTGGACTAAGGAGGTTTTTCTTTTAATTTCAGAATGTATTTGTGTGTGCATTGCTTTGTATTTATAGAATAGTGCCTGGCTCCACCTCCCGAATATCCAAGTTGGGCTTTCAATTTTTGAAGCCCTTATCTTATCGGTTACAGAGCTTATCCGTAACAAACCGATTGTTATGGATTTTCTCTATAACTGCCTTCATGGGAAACGAATAGATGGTCAATCCAGTTGTTCCCATGAAACTCTCGAGAAATGTCATTTCTCAGCTTTACATCTCCCACTTAGTCATTCGAGACAAATGCTTTGACATAATAGTTTTCCTCCCACTTTTACAGGGTTTTCCATGTAATGTCATTTAATGATTGTTATTGCAATTATTACCCGTTGTGCAGTTTTTTACCAATACAATAATCAAACATATCTCAAACCCATGTTTTGACAAAAGATCCTCTGTTATGCCTTTATTCAAGAGGTTTGTCAACATATCTTGAATTGGCATGTATGACATGGATATTTCCTTTCTCCTAACCATATCATGAACATAGTGGTATTTCACCATTATATGTTTGCTTTTAGAGTTGTCAGCTCCACTCTTGATTAGAGTTATTGATGTATTATTGTCACAATAAATGACAATTGGCTCGTCGGTTATGTCTAACTTTAAATCTCGTATGAAGCGGTTCATCTAGATAACACTTGTTGCAGTCATACAGCAAGCTACATACTGAGTTTCTTGTGTATGCAATGCTATACAACCTTATTTCTTACATACCCAAGAAACAACTCCACCTCCAAATAAAAATATTTGTCGTGAGGTTAATTTGTTGTCGTCTTTGCTACCAACAAAGTCAATATATGAGTAGTCTACCACTTTTAGTTCAACTGCTTAAAAACATAATTTAAAGTCCTTTGTTCCTTTAAGATATCTTAGAATCCTCTTTACACCTATTCAATGTTGTCATCTATAATTACTTTGATATATGCTCATAAGACCAACAACAAAACTGATATCAGGTCTTCTACATAGCATACATCAGCTTATCCACAGCTTGTGCATAAGGAACATTAAGGTTATCGTCTCCTTCACTAGGACAATCAGCTTTGCTTAGTTTTACCCCTTTTACAATATGTGTAGATGCATACTTGTATTCACCTATTTTAAACTTTTTGAGGATATAATCAACATATCTCTCTTGACTTAGGTATAGAAGTTTAGATTCTCTATCTCGAGAAATCTTTATACCCAAGATATAGGATGTTTCCTCGTATCCTTCGTTTCAAACCTTGAGTTTAATCATGACTTGGTTTTGACAATCATCTCATTGTCATTTCTAGTCAACAATATTTCAAATACATATAATGATAAGTTGACAAAGTAGCTCCCACCATTTCATACATATACACAGTGATCAAGCTCATTTGCCACAAACCCAAGTTCAACAATAGCATTTTGAAAAGTCAAATATCATTAATGAGGTGACTGTTTAAGGTCATATATGGATTTTTTCAACCTATATACTTATCTTCTTTAAACTTATTGATTATTCCATCGACTTTATATTTATTTTTCAGAACTCATTTGCAACTTATGGTTTTTCTTTCTTTTGCCAAATCAGTTAACTCCTATACTTGGTTTTTCTCAATAGATTCAATTTCCTCATCAATTGCTTTCTCCCAGTCTATCGATTCAGATGAGTCAATAGTTTATTAATAAGTCAAGATATCAATCAACTCATCTAAATCTACTGAATTGTACACTTCTTGTGCAAGATAGGTGTGATAATCTTTTAAGTAAGACGGTGTAACCCTAGGCCTTTTATGTCCACTTAAAGTTTCGGTTGATTGAAGAAGATTTTCTATGGGTTCAAATGATGCTTAATCCAGGTATACTAGATCATCAACATATTCATCATTATTCTAAAGGGTGTTATTCTTACTATCTTCTAAGAATTCAACATCTCTGTTCCCTATCAATCCATTTTCCTTATGATCAAAATGATATCCCTTTAAGCGTTTAGGATATCTGATGAATATATATTTAAAGGACTTACAGACTATCTTGTCTCTAAACTGATCAAGGATCTTTACATGAGTAATAGTTCCCCACCTCCTCGGATGACCTAGATTGACTTTTATTATAAACCACATCTCATATGGTGTATTGAATACAATTTTATAGGATACTCTATTGAGTATATACATTGTTATACTTCCTACTTCTGCCTAAAATATCATTAGTAGAGAGGCATCTATTAACATTTACCTTATCATATTTAGTAAGGTCTTTATATATCTTTCAGCTACACATTTTGCTAAGGTATCTTGGGCATTGTATTTTGTTTGAAAATAGCAAAGTCGTTATAAAATTCGTACTTATCATCTCTATCTCATCTTGAGACTTTGATTATATGCCCTAGTTGTTTTTCAGCTTCCTCCTTATATTTTTAAATACTTCAATTGCTTCATATATATATATATATATATATATATATATATATATATATATATATATATATATATATATATATATATATATATATATATATATATATATATATATATATATATATATATATATATATATCAAGAAATCATCGATAAAGGTTATAAAATAGACTTTTCCTCGATGTGATCTTACTTTAAAGAATCCACATAAATCAGTGTAAATAACTTCCAATATGGTTGTTGCCCTTATTGGTTCTTTGGAAAAAAATATTTCTTGTCATTTTTCCTTTTATATAGGTTTCACATTTGTTAAAAGTGGTTTTCTCAAACTTTGGTAGTAAGTCAAAGTTTGATAATTTCCTCCAACGTTTCTAAACTCATATGCCCTAGGTGTTTATGTCATATATTCACATCAACATTAAAGGTACAATCAATATAAGTAGAAGAATTTGCATTTTCGTTGATATTCAGCTTGAACAATCCATGTTCTATATCAAATTCTCTGAAAAAAAATATTCTCTCATGCTTCCACACAATCACTTTTGTCGGTAATAAACCTGACCTCAAAACCCTTCTTTACCAAGGCAAGGACCGAAAACAGATTGTGCCTTATAGACGATACAATCAATATATCAGTTAAACAACTAGTGTGCCTTGTACATAAATTCTAAAAGACTCGGTTCTATGAACATCTGAAAAAGTGTTATTTCTCATGTATACCCGATATTCTCCTAGTTTATATTCCTTTAGATCCAATGCCACTTTCTCGATCTTTGAGATGTGTCTCATCGCTACTGAGTCAATCCACTAACTAGTCATCGTTTGGTCCATGTATAAGCATTCTCATATCACGTAGATTATCTCATGTTTCTTTGATTGTTCGCGTTATTGGTTGTTTTCACCATTTTTTTGTTGCGATAATCCCTCTTTTTATGACCAATTTTTCTACATCTAAAATACTTAATTCGAGAAGCGATTTCTTACATTTTCTTAAAGATTGACAACCCTTTTTATTATTTTTACCAAACCCTTTTTTGGTTTATTTCTTCTTTTTGGTTGACTTTGGAGCTTGACCCTATCTCATCTTGTACTAGTAGCATTTTTTTTTCTATTTTTATTTATATGTTCTTATTCAATTGCTAGTTTGAGGGTTGATTTAGAAAAATTTATTTCAGACCCTAGTCTAAGGATAGTAGTGACCATATTTCAGGATGAGGGAAGATTGTTAAGTATTGTGGAAATTTGCATCGGTTCTGGGATGACTGATTTGGCTACAACTAATTCTCTGTCATTACCATCATATGGTTCTCATGTTATACTATATTGTCTCCTTCTTTCATCTAATAAGAGTTATACATTTGTACTAGTAATTGAACATATATTTTAATTGTAGTGTCATATTTAGCTATTATTGAATCAAACAACTTTTTTCCAGTCTTATATTCTTCAAAGACCCTAATCAGATCATCCTCTCTGTATGTTACATAACAATCTTTGCTATCGTATCATCTCTTAGGAATGTTTTATACTTTTTTTTTGTTTCTTTATAGCGCTAGGAGGTGGCGGACTCACTATTTACTTTAATACATACTTTACCCCTTCAATTTTAAGAGCCAACAGGATTCTTCTCTTCCACGTTTGAAAATTTAGACAGTTTAATTTTTCTGTTTTTGTCAATTTAGATACACATATTCTTGAATTTATGTTTATGTGTTTGATAAAATTAACAATTAGATGGTCTAGAAGAAAAACATATAACAAGCAACAAATAACAAATATTTAACTAACAAAGTGCATAATATCCAACTACTAAATTGAAAATAACTCATGGTACATAAAACTAATTTTATATAAATTTTAACTACCATTATTGAGTTTTTAATAACTTGATTTTATTATTAAATCAAACTGGGAACAAATCTACAATTTTTCCCAAAAAATGTTTGCCACTGACAATTTCCCCAAACTGTAGGGATAAATCAGTAATTTTACGTGTCTGTTAGGTTTTGTAATTTTTCAAAAAAACTAAGGACAAAATTATAAATTTGCTATTAGGTTTTTCTGTAAAAATCATCATTGATCGAGGGTAAATTCATAATTTTGTACCCTTAATCCAAATTTGTAAATTTTAAAAAGACAAAGGTAACCTTGTCTTTTAACACAATGGCAGAACTGTGAATATTTTATTAGGTAAGGGCAAGAAGGTAATTCAACTCTCAAGTATTCCATAATTTTTATTAATAGTAAGAGGGGAAGATTGTTTTTTTACCTATTTCGAACTTTTTAGTCTGTCGCCCGAAGCAGTTTTGTAGAAACCATTGGTTCCTGCCTACAGTTTTGTGAAACCGTTAGGCAGTTTCTTAGGGGGTATAAAAGGGAAGAGAAAGAGTTGTGAGACATGGGCGGGAGGTTCCTGCCTCCCTCCGCCTGGCCTGGGTTCTCCCTTCGGCTAGCCTATGTTCTGCCCCGCTTGGCCTGGGTTCTCCCTTCGACGTTGGTCAGGGTTTTCTCTTCGGTTGGCATGGGTTTTTCTTCTCATACCAACGGCCTTAACTTTGGCTTTTTTTAGTCCGACGGTCTTGGCTTGTCCTCTGTTTCACTTTTGTCGGTTCAAGCTAATATATTTTGTCTCGGTCGCCTGACCGATTTGTTTTTTCAATTGTCTTAGGCTACAAATTGTGGTTTCCGATAGTTAGCCTTTTCTGACGAAACGAGGGTGTTCTCTTTCTCATATTCCTCTCTTTTTCTCTATATTATTTTTCCTTTGCATACAAAAAACTAATTGTGTACCTTTTTTACATAAAAATGAGACCTTGATACCAATGTTGGAGTCCGACGAGGCTCTGTCTGTTGTTTCCTGTAATGATCTCAACAACAACTTACCACGGTTTCTAGTTGCTTAGTAGATGAAACGAAAGAAGTTGAAGAGCAGAAGGTGTTTCAGGTATGATTTATGATTTCCACACAGACAATTTTGAACCAAGGAGGTTTTTCTTTCAATTTCAGTATTTATCTGTGTGCGCGCTACTGTGTATTTATAGAGCAACACCTGGCTCCACCTCCTGAATATCTAGGTTGGGCTTTTTGTTTTCGGAGCTCTTATCTTATCGGTTACAGAGCTTATCCACAACAGATCGGTTGTTACATATATGTTCTGTAATTGCCTTCACGAGAAACGGTTGGATGATCAATCTAGTCGTACCCGTGAAACTGGTGAGAATGGCCATTTCTCGGCCTCACAATTGGACCTTGATTTTTTATGCTTACAATTTTAAGTTCTATTGTGCATCAAATGTGGAGTTTTTTTGTGCATCAAATGTAGAACATGCCATTGGTATTGAACTATTGATTCCAAATACTCAATTTAAAAAATGTTGCCTTAGCCGTCGGACCCATAGGCTTTGCACGAAAACATAAAATGTCTCCTTCTCTACCAAATACAAAAATCTAAGTGTCAGTTTCACTAGTGAATCAAACATACAAGCATGGTTACAAGTCCATGTAGGTCTAGGCCTTCAGCCTGGCACTACGAATCAAAATACCTCAAGTAAACCAACTTTGACTCACCAAGGAAGACAATTAAATTAGATGTCACGCTATTGTAATAACTTTCAACTGAAGAGCTTGTACCACTTTTATGCAAACCACGTATATACAATAAAACTTCAAGAAGTACCTCACCTGGTTAGATGATTGACTCATAAGTTAAAGGTCGTGAATTCGATACCTGAGGCATGCATCTGGCTTTACCCTCCCCAAAAAGGAAAACTTCATCTCAAATATATAATGCATGGTCATAACTGATACATAAGCCCAGGGACCATACAGTACACTCATTCAAATTTGCATATTAGACAATTCATGTATATCACAAACAATACTCATGCGTAATCCTAAGTAATGACGGTTTCTTAAAAATATTTGTGCAATTTCGTGTCCCACAAAGGAAATATTGAAAAGTTTATCTAAGAACATAGCATCTTAAAGATTCAATTATATTGAAGTGCTGGATGCGACATATCACATATAAAATTCAGGAAATTCTAAACTTTTAATTAAAAATCAAGCAGAATTTTGTTATTAACTTTGTTGTAACATTGAGATATTTAATTATATTGTACCCACCAACTTATTTAACATGGATTTCTAGCACATATGTACAAAAATTCTTTGCACTTAAACAAGTTGATACGAACCGCAATAACATGCATTTCTATATACTTTACTGATCATACGTGAGCCGGGCCGAACAAAACACGCATCGCTCATGTTCTAACTTCTATAACTTTATGAATCAGCTCGAGTTCGGTCACCCGAAGCAGGCAAGCGGGTTAGGCAGACCTTACATACGAATCTAGATTGTAAAACCAAACATGAACGAGATTGTCATGAGCTGAACCACAAGCAGCTCCGTTTATTTTAGGGTGTGTTTGATTCATGGTACTAAGTTTTAGTACTATAGTTCTAAACTCACATACGACTGAAAACCATAGTATAATCCAATTATTTGATTCACGCTTGAAACTAGCACTTAGAACCTTGATTCCATATTTGATAATGATAATTAGGATGAGAAGTTCCATGGTTCGACTTTGTTCAGTGTTTCACTAACTTCGTTCGATATTTGATAGGTACGTGTATTTGGTTAAGATCCAAAAAGTAAAGGTCCAACCCGCATGGAACTCTGCATCAAACACCCCCTTAAGGTTTAGGGTTTAACCCAAGCCTAGATTGTAAAACAAACACGAACAAGTTCTTCACGAGCTTGACCGAGCTGAAGCACAAGCAATTCGATCCATTTCTCAGCCAGTACCCATCAACTCATCTAAGGAGAAGAAACACGCCTTAGGGTTTAACACCTCTCTCTCTCTCTCTCTCTCTCTCTCTCTCTCTCTCTCTCATGGCGGTCGAAGGGGCGGGCTCGCCGAACGTTTCGTCCGTCTCTGAGTCGCCGAGTGTCGAGGGTGCTCTCCCGGCTCGGGAGCCGTCGATGCTCGATATGGAGGTTGAAGCCAACCCTGCGGAAACGGAGTCTCTTGAGAGGACGAAGAGATCAAGGGAGGACGAAGAAAGCGAAGACGATGCTTCCGCCGAGGGGGGATCGAAGAAAGCCAGAGTGGAGACCTCGGTGGAGGAGGAGAAGCTCGAGAAGATGACAGAAGGAGGAGAAGCAGAAGAGGAAGGAGAAGAAGAAGATGAGGACGACGACGATGATGAGAAGGAAGGGAAGGAGGAAAGTGAAGGAAGGGAAGCGGAAGCTCTTCCAGTCAAGCTCGGCCCGAAGAAGTTCGATTCTTCGATTGAGATGTTTGATTACTTCTTCAAGTTGCTTCATTTTTGGCCCACAAATGTGGACATCAACAAGGTAATTTCTCTTTTCTGGGTCTGGATTTAGTGCTCATCTTCCTACGCAGTAATCGCAACTTAGCGGGCGTGGTCTAGTGTTGAAGGTGTGACTCTTTCTAATTGTAACAAAAATGGTTCAAGGATTTAATCATTTCCTGTCATGCCACAATTGGGAAAGAATATGCATGTGATTTGATTCGTGAACTAGGATTATGGGACAGCATGATAAGTTCAATAGTTTTCCTATTTGATTAAGTATGACTACAAGATACATTGTCGGAGATCATCCGTTCATCTTTTGGTACTTTTTATTCCTCGGATCAGTAACCATCCGCCGTAGTATTTTGAGATTTAAAGTGATATGTTGCTTTTTCTCTGGCACCAAAACGTCTTCTTTTAGGGGATTCACTCAATCGTGGTGAAGTAATGGATATTGAAGCATTTTCTTCATTTAATGTAGTTTTTCTAAAGAATTAGGTAAATTCGTGGTATATGAAATGGAATTTCATGATATGAGGCTTTCGCAAATTCCTTTTGCTCCTTAATTACTGCACGTTCACTAATGTTATTCCTGATGCTATTTCAGAAAGTTGTGCTTTGAATGGCTATTTAGTTATCTTTGATAAACTTAAAGGCAGATTGTTTGTGTTATTATTGTTCTTCGAACATGTATTCAAGGATCCGTCTCGATATGCTTACCTTTATTCTCCGTTGTCACATCTATAAAATTATTGGTCTAACCAGGTAGTTAAATAACTTTGGAAGAGAATGTTTTTAAATCGTACCAAGGCCTCTCTGATTTAAATGATGTTGCAGTCCTCTCTTCTTAATTTCGTTGGAATGTGCTTCTCGAGAAATCTACTAGGAGAAGAACTAATAGCATAGTGTGAACAAGAATTTAAGACAAGACACAAGTTAGTGATTCTATGTGTTCCAAATCCGAACCAACTTTTGGTAAATAATATTCCTACTTGGGGCCTTCACAACATTGGCATTGCGAAGTCTAATTGAAGTTTTCAAGACAAAGGTCCACCATCTCAATGAGGCAAGTTAGACTGTTATATTCTTATTTGAACATCTGTTCAACATCATTTTGGTCTTCGAAGCTGAGCAATCTATTCAGAAATTCAAGAGTGAAAGCTTAATCTATGGTTCCCTTCAAAATGGGCGGCCCTGGTTTTGATGGTTTGCCCTTTGAGTTTTCAAAACACTGTTGGCACCATTCCAAGGATTGAATTTATGAAGGAATTTCACGATGAGGAGAAATAATTGAATATTAATAGTCTAGTCACTAGTGATTGTTGCCATCCTCAAAGAGACTGTGTCAATGACTTGAGCAATTTTGCCTCTTCTCTCTCTTGGGATGTGCACAAAGGGTGATTGCAAACATTTTGCCACCCTCTTAAATCTTATAATCCAAAAGTTATATATCTGAAATGAAGTTTGGATTCAGAGGGTGTGGGGGGACTCCATGTTCGCTATGACCATACTTGAAGTTTGTCCTGTTTCCACTTCCAAAATGTCCAACTTCATATTTAAGTTTGTATTAGCCAAAGCATACGATTCAGTGAACTTTGCTTTATAGGTCTTAGTTAACCATTTAGGTAAACAATGAGAAATGTGATCCATTAATAGTCTTTCAAATGGAGATAGGCAAGGTTTGCTCCCTGTCACCCATACCTTTTGACATTGGTGAAGTGTTAACAATATGTACAATAAGGTGCTTCCGGTTGGCCTCATCTGAAGAGCAGTAATGAGATCCCTTTCTCTTGCACTAGTTTAACCCTAACTTTCTGCAGTTGCAAGAAATGCAATGTAACTCATGAATGGGTTTGTTGAAAGACTACAAATGGGATAGTATCAAGTTCAGTACACTAGTGTAATGACCTGATTTCTGTAAACTTGAAATGTTTAGTAGCTTCTAGGTACTCATCAACTTCTTGTTTGAAACTGGAACTGCATAAACAAAGCCCAGTTACCTCTTATAAGTAGGTGTCTGCTTTGCTTCTTAAGCTTTATCAAAGTAAATAGCGTCCACACTATTCAGACTGTCAACCTTTTTCTCAGTTCATGAATGCTGCTATTCTTCTTTTATGCTCCTTTGCTCATGGTCGCCAATTTGTTTGGCATATTCCCGTTCGTTATGCGATCTGGCTTACAATTTGTTTTTCATTTACATACTCTGCTTGTTGTGCAGTACGAGCACATGGTATTTCTAGATTTGCTGAAGAAGGGATGCTCAGATGCAGAGAAAAAGATAGGCTGTGGCATCCGATCGTTTCAGGTTCGCTACCATCCGGTGTGGAAAAGTCGCTGCTTTTTCCTTGTGAGGACCGATGGTTCTACTGATGACTTTAGCTACCGGAAATCCATTGATAGGATACTCCCTTTGCCGGAAAATATGAAAGCTCATCCTGGTGCAGACGTTGACAAGAAAGCAGGAAATAAGAAGTTGGGAGGTCATCGTGGAGGCGGTGGTGGACGGGGGAGAGGAAAGTTTGGTCATGGAAGAGGTCGAGGCCGAAACTAGATGTGTTCCTTCGATCTAGTTATTAGTATCTACTTTGTCGTATGCAATTTTGACTGTCTAATGCAGAAAGTTTCTGCTTTCCTTTGCTAAGAGCAGATTCTCTTCTTATATTGAATTACCTGCATAAAATGCCACTTTGGTTTTATGTGTATTCCTTTATAAAGAGCGGATTATCTTTTAATATTGGATTAAAATTTGCCATAACCTCACTTGATTTTGAACTGTTTGCAGTAAACATGGCTGGATTAGAACTGTCAGCTCATGTTATACAGGAAGCTCAGACCGAAACTGAATCAACCCCTCGTCATTTCCGATTCTGTGATGAGTCTAATTCCAGCTTGTATAATATAATGAAAAACCATATTCAATTGTGAGGGAAAACTTAATGGGAAAATATGTTTCAGAAGTATTTTAGAAGTTGTGAAATGAAATACTAAATTAAAGTGCAAAACCGTCATGTTGGAGTGGCAATCCTATTCTTTCTCGAATAAGAGAACGCATACCCGTTTCTTAGATTTGCTTGCAATGCTTGAGAATAAAATTTTGAGTTGGTTCTAAATAGAAATATGCATGTGTTTTTTTATTTACAATGGGGAGGTTGAAGCCAATGCTGGCGCAGAGTGTCGAACTCATGACTTTTAACTTGTGAGTCGACCCCCTAGTCAAGTGAGATATTGCTGGTTGTGCGAAAAGAAATGCATGTATTGTCAAGACACGAGAGCATGAAAAAGAGGAGATAGATAATACCCGTTTAAATAAACTGAGTAAACCGTTCCCTTTGGAAAGAATGAAAGTAGGTAGGTGTGTGAAATAGCTTCTGTTGCAGGCATGAATACGAATTACATGTAAGTTCTTGGTTATTTTTAGAAATATCCGAGTGCTCGCTCTTTCTTTTTTGAGAATAGCTGGAGCTACGTCTTGGTGCAGAGAGAGAGAGAGAGAAGGGCGTGGCAGTGTTGAAGTGCATGAGAGAACGAGCCAACCAGGTAGGTTCTCTCTCTCTCGGCCAGCTCCAACTTCACGAGTTTTCGGTGACATCCCTTTTTGTGTAACAGAAGTGAGAATTCTTTTATTTGAAAGTTAAACGTTTATAAAAACGATTTTCAGTTTTTGAAAAGTAAAACTCACGCATCTCTCGGACAGAAGAAAGATGTAGTTGTTAAAAGAAAAAGCCAAGAGTGATAAACACGAAAGACAGAAAGCCATGCATAAATACAAACTTTACATAGCTCGGAAGAAAGATAAGAAATCTGATACTCTATTTCAAAGTCTTCTAAGAAAACCCTTTGCAGGTAACCCCAAAAATAATATACACTTTCATTACACTTGCTATAAGAAACACAGGAAAGAAAATAAAGCAGAAAGAAAAACTATAGAGACAGTCAACTTCCACTATGCACAATTGAACCGAACACCACAGATGGCTTCGGAGATTGACGACTGCCCCAACATCCGGTATCAAAGCCTTTTGGAGCTCTGTGGTAACAATAAATAGGTATGCGGTCCTGCATTCAAAAGAAAAAAAAAAAGGAAAAGGCCACGAGCAGACAACTGTAAGCCACCCGATAAAGGTGACGTAAGGCAAAACTGAGGCGATCAAAGGCCAAGACATGGCGGCCCGAAGCCAGGCCAAGGTAGCCCGAGGCCAAGTTGAGGCGGACAAAGGCCAAACCAAGGTAACCCGAGGCCAGGCCAAGTTGAGGCAGACAAAGGCCAAACCAAGATAACCCGAGGCCAAGCCAAGGCAGAAAGAGCCACAAGGAAAAAACACCGCAGACAGAAAATAGCCACAGGCTCAAAGGTAGAAGGCAGAAAGACGCCACAGCCTGAAAGGAACGAGGCATAGAAGGTCAAAGAAGAAAGAATAGGGAAGGGCGACGGTCGCAGACGGGCGACGATAGGGGCTGCCCTCCACCAGCGACATCCCCTCTCTCTCTCTCTCTCTCTCTCTCTCTCTCTCTCTCTCTATATATATATATATATATATATATATATATATATATATATTTATCGAATACCAAAGGAAAAAATTACAAAAATATCCAGATATTTTGGGGTTAGAAGACAAATGTACCCTTGTCATTCTAAAAAGTCTTTTCTACCCCCTTACAATCATTGAAACTACAAAATATCATGGTATAGTTTTATCGTTTTACCCTTGGATATTTCAAAATATTATAGAACTCGGGATTTTGGTGATTTTATGGATATAGCCCTGAATGTCTTACAAAATATCCGTTATACCTCCTCAAAAAGTACAAAAATGCCCTTCACTTTTGTGAAATGCTGTGAACAATATTTTTTCACATTCAGTCCTTGTTTTTACAGTTTTTCAAGAACAGTACCTACAGATTAAATAAATTGTAAAATTGTACTTGAGAATTTTAGATCTCTAGTTTTTACTATATTTCCAAAATGGTACTTGTAAGTTAAATAAATTGCAGTATAGATTCATGTTATATTTATTGATTAGTACCTATAACTTGTGGATATTGCATTTAGGTGCTTGGTTAATTTTTTGTGGTTCTTTATGAAATATCTTATGTAAATCCATCTAATACATGTTTTTATATTTTGTCTTAAAATAAACAAATTTTTACTTATTGTCTCTGCCAAAAATTTAAAAAGAAAAATGACTTCAAGAATTTGTGCATCTGAATTGGCAAAGACAGAAAAGTTAAATGGTCTAAATTTTTTATCCTGGAAAAGAAGAATACCACTCGATTATATACTACAGGAAACTATTTTAGCTCCTACTCCAATAGCAACAGATGAGGAAAGAGAAAGGTATAAGATATTTCTGAAAGATAACACAATAGTTAGGACCATTATGTTGACATATATGGAAGATGACTTAATTAGGGTATTTAAGGAAATTGAAATGGTGAAAGAACTGTTCGATTATAAGACCACAAAGTATGATACTACAACCAAGCTGCATGTACAACTACTCCTTCAAAAGTATAATTCTTATAGAATGAAAAAATGTGACAATATAGTTGAACATGTTAACCAAATGCTGGTAATGGGTAGAGATTTGGCTATAGCTAAGTCAGTCATTCCTGAGCTGATGCAAATATCCACTATCCTAAATAGTTTTCTCCCCTTCTGTAACATGGTAACCACAACCCTAAGACTTGGACCTGATGTTACCATTTCTGAACTCCCATTGAAACTAGTAATTGAATAAGAACATATGAAGAATAACAAAATGAAAAATTAATAGTTGTTCAAGATAATTTAGGGTCTAGCTCCAAAAACAATCAGGGAAAAAGAAAATCAAATAAGAAATTTGGTAAGAACAAAAAGCAGAACGATCAAAATTTTAAGAAATCACAGAAATCCGTTTCTCGGGTGAAATGCTTCAACTATGGTAAGATAGGGTACTACAAAAGAAATTACCGCAACGAGAAGACCAATGGTGACAACAACCAACGACGTGATGCAACAGAAAAGCAGAAAATAATATATGTATTTTCTAATGTTTGTACATGTACCGCCTGGTAACTAGTTGGTGGATTGATTCTGGAGCTAGCTTGAACATATCGAAGAGCAAAGAGGGAGCGATCGACCTGAAGGAGTTGCAGCCTGACAAGTATCGAGTATACATGGGGTTTTTTTATAAGGCATACCGATTATACTTACACATGCCATTTATTAGGCACAATCTTGTATCGGTCCCTGCCTTAGTAAAGAAAGGGTTTGAGATCAGGTTTGTCTCTGAGAAAGTCATTGTAGGAAAGCATGGCAGGGTAGCACTTTCTTGTTTATTTGATATTGAGCATGGGTTGTTCAAACTCAATATTAATGAAAATGAAAGCTCTTCTTCTTCTTCTGTTTATATTGAGAGTGCCTATGTGATTGATATGAATATGTGGAATAAAAGATTAGGACATATAAGTCTAAAAAAGTTGAGAAAATTAACCAACTTTAACTTATTGCCTAATTTTCATGATAATACTTTCAATAAGTGTGAAGCCTATATAAAAGGAGAAATTACTAGAAAATCATTTCTCAAATAAGTCACTAGGTTAACAACCCTATTAGAGATAATTCACACAGATTTATGTAGACCATTTAAAGTAAAGTCATATCGTGGAAAGGTTTATTTTATAACCTTTATCGATGATTGCTCGAGATATACCTATATATATCTCTTATCACATAACCTTTATAGATGGCAGCATTAGATAGTTGTCAAAAGGATTATGAGATATCTTAAAGGAACAAAAGACTTGAAACTTTGTTTTCAAGTAGATGAACTGAAAGTGATAGGTTACTTAGATGCTTACTTTGCTGGTAGCAAAGATGACAACAAATCAACCTCAGGACAAATATTCTTATTTAGAGGTTGTGCAGTTTCTTGGGCATGCAAGAAATAACATTGTGTAGCATTGCATATACAAGAGGTTGAGTATGTTGCTTTAAGTATGACTGCTACTAATGCCATTTAAATAAGTCGCTTCATACATGATTTGAAGCTGGATATAGCCAACGAGTCAGTTGTTATATATTGTGACAACAGTTCAACAATTACTCTTATTAAAAGTGGAGCTAATATCTCACGAAGCAAGCATATAATGGTTAAATATCACTATGTTCATGATATGCTCAAAAGAAATGAAATAATTATATGCTATATGTCAACTATTGATATATTGCTGACCCCTTAACAAAAGGCATCACAGAAGAATTGTTTACTAAACATGTACCCATATGGTGTTGAGATATGTCTAGTTTAATAAGTACAAAAAATACACTTAGTTGAGAGTTATGCTGGAAAAACACATTGTTTGTGGAAAAACCGCATAACGGATGTAAGTTGCAATTTAGTTTCAATAAGAAAATAAGATACAACTTGGTAAACCCCAAAGTAGTGGGAGAAAAACCGTGTATCAAAATGATTGGATCTAGTGGCCAAGTGGGAGATGTAAGTAGTGGATGGCTACTCTTTGTCCCATTGCTAACAATGACCATGAAATGCGGGAAGAAGGGCACTCTTCTCGGATTTCATGATATCGTATTTTCGAAAGTTAAACGTTTATAAAAACAATTTTCAGTTTTCCTAAAGTAAATCTCACACATCTCCAAAAGTAAACATATGCAACTCATTAAAAGTTGTGGAAGCCTGGAGAACTCTACTAGGAAACTCAACATTTCCACTCTTGGCTAATATACCATAAAATCCTATTGATGAACTTTGCCATCTCATGCTCACGTAAGACGGTAAGAGAGGTTCCACTCCTGCTAATATAACAATTAAAAACAAAATTGGATAAGTTGATGCTCTTGAAATCATTTTAAAATATCTAATTTCTCTCCACACTCATCTTTTTCAAATTCACGAAGATTATTATGAGTTGCATTATATACTTCAAACTCGGTCGAGTCCATAGATTTTGGTCGCGTTATAAATCTAGATTTCAAAATATGATTAAAAAACTTACTATCAAGAGAGTAAGATGTATGATTGTCGCCGCTTTCTGTTTCTACTTGTGGATTAAAATGATTGTACAAAAGTATAATTGACACATAATTGGTTAATATTTAATCTTCTTTTGTTGATATTCTTAAGATCATTTAATGAAAGATCTTTATAATAAGCTTTTAAAAGTAATTATAAGCCTTCTAATTTTAATCTGGAATTTAATGTATCAACAACTAAACTAATTGATGAAAGATCTATATAATAATTAAGTCATTTATTTGTCATCTCTTGCACAATGTAATATAAGTAAGAATCGGTATGAAATTGTGATAATAAATAAAGTACTTCTAAAGCTTGATAAACAAATAAATGATAAGTTGGATTTTTCATATAGTTTGGCTGCCCGATTGCTCTGGGCACTTAGTGAGCGCCAGTGAGTGCCATGTGGCACTCACTGATTGGTGTATTTGAATTTTTTGGTTTTTAGTAAGACCTGGAACCAGTGTTTTCAAACTTGGATTCGACTGTTTGATTTGAAGTCCGGCCTAGAACTGACAGATTGATTTGAAACTAAACTCGAAACCTGTGGTTTAATTTGGAAGCAAACTTGAAACTGACAATTTGATTTGAAACCGGACCTATAACAAGCGGTATGATTCGGAACCGTTTCCGATTTGACTATAACAGCAGTTCCGATTTTGGTTCCGGGTCAATTTTTCAAATAGAGAAACCATGACCAAACCAGGACATGTTCAAGTCCGGTTACAATTTTGGAGGCGAAACTACCGGATCCGGTTTTATCTGGTTTCTGGGATGGTTCGGTTCCGGGTCAAACCGCCGGGTGAGAAAGTGAGTGTAAAACGAACATGAGCGGGCCCCTATATGCCGTCTCCCACACACACCGTGTTTACTTCACGTAGGTAGGGGGTTCCGTATGTGGCCGTTTTATCAAACACCGCCTACGTGCTAGGTGGTTCTTTTGCTTTTACTTTGAATATAGAATACATTATATTTGCTTTTGCTTTTTTCTTTTGCTTCACTGTATGTATGCTCTATCTCATGTGCAAATTACGTAGGAGTATGTTTAAACCCAGATTGCGTGTAAAACAAATTAATTTATTAGATATTGATATTAGTTTGGCTTGATAAAACGCTTCCAGAGTGAGCAGATTCGTTCGTATGATGTATAAACACTGCATTATTTCTAATAAAGATCCCCATTAAGTATTGATATCCCGCTTGAGCGTAACGAACGTCAGCTGTTCGACTCCATCAATCTCTCATGAAACTTATTAAATCTTTTTTTTTAACTTATTTATTTTGTTAGAATAAAAGACCGAAACTCAGGTTAGTATGTATCACATCTCGAGTCCACAGCCGCACCATGAACTGTAAAGGAACCAGGTTTTACCCAGTTCTGGTTATCGTTTGCAATTGTCAAGTCCAGTTACGGTTTGAACCAAGAACTAAAGAACTTTCTTCCCGGATTTTCACACCGGTTGATGCTGATTCTCGCCGCATTCGCCTTGATCTTGAGAGGCCTTCTATAGAGGCAATAGAGGGATTCGCATTATCCTATTTATAAGCTATGATCAAAGCGAAACCCATGAACAGTATGGAACAGTAACAATGTATATAACCATTCTCGACTGTAAATCTGAGAAAAAACGTTACATATAAAAAACGTATATAAGATTAAACATATATGTTAAAAAATACGAAAAACGGCTTATAACAAAAAGCCTAGACGAGAAAACCAGAAAGATGAAGCCGTGTTCACTCTCTATAAATACAATAGAGAAGAGGATCGAAAAGTACAGAAAATAAACAGAGAAATCTTCTATGAGAAATCCGTTTGTGGGAAACTGTGTATATCATTCCAACCTATTCATTCTTCTCACCAAAGGCGACCACTCTATCCCTGCACAGATCCCAGTTCTACTGTAGGGCATAGTTTTAGGAAAATGAACTGAAGCACGACAATATCCAACAATGGTATCAGGGTCTGATTCATTTGAAACCTGTAAAATAGGTAAGAATATCAAACAAAAAATATATAATACACAAGAAGAGCAGAGAGCCCGAAGAACGCCTAAAAGGCAAAAAGGCAAAAGAACGTCCAAAGTGAGAGGCCAAAGAGCCAGAAGAATGCCCAAAAAGCAAAAGTGCAGAAGAACGCCCAAAGTGAGTGGCGAGAAGAGCAGAGGACTAGAAGAACGCCCAAAAGGCGAAAGACAAGAAGAGAAGAGAGACAAAAAAGCAAAGAAGCAAAAACGCCAAAAACAAAGGAAGCATGAAGGCGAAGAGGCGAGGTCAACGCAGATCGACGCAGCAATGCCCTCTTTCTCACCTCCCTCACTCTCTTGAGCTGTATTTCTCTCCCCTCTCTATCCCTTGTTGTATCCTCTCCTCTCTCTCTCTCCCACGTCGCCTCTCAACTCTATCGTTCTCCTAGCTCTCTCCTCTCTCTCTCTCTCCCTCGTCGCCTCTCAACTCTACCGTTCTCCTAGCTCTCTCCACTCTCTCTTTCTCTTCTCGAGAGTTCTTAAAACCGTCCAGTAGTTTCTTCAAAACCACAAGCGGTGAATCAGTGGGTGCCAAAACCGACTTGAGAACAAGACTAAAAGGTTTGTTCTGCCCCTAGCATTTTTTATTTTTCAAATTGTCACTAGACGAAATTACAAAAAAGTTCAGATATTTTTCAGTAAAAATACAGTTTTGCCCTTAATGAACGAAAAGATAAAACTGTCCTCTAGCAGTTTTTGAAAATTACAAAAAACCAACATATGAAATTACCTGGTCTCCCTAGGACGAACAAAATTTCACATTTCTGTCATGGTATAAAAAGATAATACTACCCCTGTCTTTTTAGAAAAATCACAAAACCAACTGAGGGGCATAATTTCGATTCTACCCTCTATTAGCACAAATTTTACAAGAAATCCATGTGCTATTTTGCTATTTTATCCAAGGCCTTTTTTGAAATATTTTAAAACAGGACAAAAGGGTAAAATTCCTTGTTTAATAGTGAGATTTTTTGGAAATTAGTGTGGCACAAAATAAAAGAAAAAATTATAGTTTCGTCCCTTCGCTAGTTCTGAAATAGTAGAATTAAGTTGAAAGTTTCTCAATTGATATCTAAGTATCAACAGAAAATACTTATAGGTTTTTTCAAAAAGGTAACTATATATTGTTGCAAACTACTATAGTCTACTAATACACGTGGTTAGTTATTTCTTTTTAAACCATCATAGTTTTATTTGTTGACAAACAAAACTAAAATGAACTCCGGGATTTGTGTATCGGAGTTGACAAAAATAGAAAAATTGAATCGACTAAATTTTCAAGTATGAAAAATATGTATCCCTTTAGCACTTACACTTCAAGGTGTAAACTATATTTTAAAGGATGCAATTTCACCACCTACTTCAACTGCAACAAAAAAAAAATAGAAGCTTACAAAATGTTTCTTAAAGATGATACCATATCCAAAACTATAATGTTAACCTATATGGAGGATGACCTAATTAGGTTATTTGAAAAATATGATACTGTAAAAGAGTTATTTGATTGAATAACACCTAAATACGACACTACTATTAAACTACATGTTCAGTTACTACTATCAAAATACAACTTCTATAAAATGAAAGAATGAGACAATGTAGAAGAATATATAAACCAAATATTGAAAATGACAAGAGACTTAACTGTAGCAAAGTCGGTCATCCCTAAGGCTATGAAAATATCAACTATCCTAAATAATCTTCCCACTTCATAGAATATAGTTACTATGACCTAGAGATTATGAGAAGAAACAAATCTTTCTGAGTTACCCCTCAAACTAACAATTGAATAAGAGCATATGAATAGAAATAAGAACGACAAGATTAAGAAGAGATTGAATCAAGCTCTACACCAAATTAGAAAAAGAATAAACCAAACAAAAGGTTTGGCAAGAATAATAAGAAAGGCGGTAAAACTTTTAAAAAATAACAGAAAACTGCTTCTCGGTTCAAGTGCTTTAACTATAGAAAAATGGAGTACTACAAAAGAGATTATCGCAACAACAAGACTGACGGTGAAAACACTCAATGGTCAATTGGAGAAGCAGGACATAATCTACATGATTTCAGAATGTCTCTATATGGATCACCCAATATCTAGTTAGTGGATTGACTCTTAAGCAACAAGATATCTCTCAAAGAGTAAAGAAAGGGTCATGGGCCTAAAAGAATATAAACTAAGAAAATATATGGTGTATATGGAAAATAACACCAATTATTCTAACTAATGTCCTTAGTGTGGGGTCCTTTAGGATTTATGTATAAGGTATACTGGTTGTTCTAACTGATGTACTAATTGTGGCAAATATAAGGCACAATTTTGTCTCAATCCCTGCCTTGGTTAAGAAGGGTTTTGAAGTCATGTTTGTCTCTGCCATGGTAACCTAGGGAAGTATAGAAGGATAGCCTTATCAATATTGCATGATGATCAAAAAAGTTTGTTCAAATTAAATGAAAGAGAAGGATCTTTTGCTTATATCGATTGTGCCTTTAATGTTGATGTGAATGTATGGCATAGACGCCTAAAGCATATAAGTCTGGAAAAGTTGAGAAAGTTATTCGACTTTGACTTATTTTGAAAGGTTTTCAAGAAAATACTTTTGGTAAATGTAAAACCTGTATATAAGTGAAAATGACAAAAAAGATATTTTTCAAGGAAATAATAAGGACAACAACTCTATTTGAAATTATTCACACTGATTTATGTTGACCTTTTAGGGTAAGATCTCTTCATGAGAAGATATATTTCATAACATTTATCGTGTTAGGCATATCTAAGGGAGGCGTACCGACACAAAAAGAAGTTTGATGGTGGAGTGAAGTGGTGCAATATAAAATCAAGGTAAAGAAGGCATGTTACAAATTGTATTATGCTAAGAAGACTAGTAAAACTTTTGAAGCTTATAAGAAAGCAAAGAAAGAAGCGAAAAAGGCAATTATTGAAGCAAAATTCAAAATTTTAGAGGATTTATATAAAAAGCTTAACTATGATAAGTCTAATGTTCTTTATACATAAGTTATTGGTAGCTTGATGTATGTTATGTTATGTACAAGACCTCATATCAACTTCGTTGTTGATATTTTGAGTAGATATTAAAGTAATCTTGGATGACAACATTGGATAGATGTGAAAAGGATTGTAAGATATCTTAAGGGAACAAAAGACTTGAAACTATGTTTTCAAGTAGATGAACTAAAAATGGTAGGATACTCATATACTAACTTTGTTGGGAGCAAAGATGATAGCAAATCAATCTCAGGTCAAATATTCTTATTTAGAGGTAGAGTTGTTTCTTAGGCTTGTAAGAAACAGAGTTGTGTAGCATTGCATACACAAGAAGTTGAGTATGTGGCTTCTTGTATGACTGCAACTAGTGTCGTTTGGATAAGCCACTTCATACGTGATTTGAAGCTGGATATAGCCAACGAGTTGGTTGTCATTTATTGTTACAACAATGATGCAATTATTCTGATTAAAAGTGGAGCTGATAAAGGAAGCATATAATGGTTACATACCACTATGTTCATAATATAGTCATGAGAAAGGAAATATTCATCTCATATATACTAATTAATGATATGTTGGCAAACCCCTTGACAAAAGATATAACAGAAGATATTTTTTCAAAGCATGTTACAAAGACGGGCTTGAGATGTGTTTTGAATATTGTTTAGGTAAGAAACCACACAATGGGTAATAATTGAAATAATAATATTACATGACATAACTTGGAAAACCCTACAAAAGTGGGAGGCAAAACCAGTATGTCAAGATACTTAGCTCGAATGGTGAAGTGGGAGATGTAACGCTGTATATGACCATTCTCAGCTGTAAATTCGAGAAAAATTGTTACATACAAAAAATGTATACAAGATTAAATGTATACGTTATAAAAGACGAAAAACAGTTTATAACAAAAAACCCAAGCCCTGATCACTCTTTATAAATATTATAAAGAAGATGATCGAAAAGTATAGAAAATAAACAGAAATCTTTCCTCAGAAAGTTGTTTGTGGGAAACCGTGTATAACATTCCAACCTATTCCTTCTTTCGACCAAAGAAAGGCGACCATCCTATCCCTCCACAGATCCCAGTTCCTATGCAAACCGTCATTTCAAGCAAATGAACCGAAGCACGACAGTATCCAATAGGAACTAAAATCGTTCTCATCAAACTTGAGCCTTATAACACTTGCTGGAAGTGGAATTGGAGTTTCAATTTCATAACCCTAGTCTCATAATCAAAGACCCCCTTCAGGACTGAAAACAATTACCAATTGATACCATTTTGAAGTAAACATCCCCGTGGGGGCTGAAAACAATTACAACTTGGTTGTCATTATGAAGTAAGAAAGAAAGCACTATCGGAAATATTCTCACACAAAATCAAATTCAAACCCTTCTTTTGGGCACGACACAAAGGCCGAAGCAAAATGCACACTCAACATGGCCATCACTTGTGAGCCGATAACTTAGCCAGGTGAGCCCTTATTTATTATGCAAGTCCCAACCATGATCCGACATGAACCGATGCCACGTCGTCGCTCTTCGCTAGAACGTAAACATAAATGGTACTCAAAAAGAAGTATAGCCAAAATCTAACTCGATCAAAATATCAAACTTAATATATCAAAATAGTGGGAGACCACTAAAATAACCCTTAAATGTCAAAAATAATTATCTACATAATTTAACTCTCATATATATCATACCATCTCAAAAATGTAGTTTGATGAATATGCTATTTAGTTTCATATGCTATGGAGGTGTTAGCTTTAAGATAAATTTTAAAATAATAGGGTGAGATCTAATCCATCATTATAGAAGTTTTACACCATTTAAAAGAATTCATATGTTTCACAATCATACAACAAATCATATTTGTATTATAACTCATGATTTCAAATTCATACTCACACACAAATCAATAAGTTATAATAATTATAGCTCAAATTATGTCTAAACCAAGTCACAATGATAATTATAGCTCATACTATGTCTAAACCAAGTCATAGAAATCGTTTGGTCCTCCCCTCACACGACTTTGGTCATTCCATTATATAACAGTTAAACCACGACAACTCTCATAATAGAGTATCTGAGAACACACTCTATATTCGCCTCAAGCGGGAGGGCTCAAGGAACCTACAAGTCGGTAGAACCACACACAAACCATACAAGTACAACTCGTGTATTCACACATCATTATGTTTCAAAACCAATTATATCTTATCACATCCACAAGTTTATATCGAGATCCATATATCCAAATCCATATCCACACAATCATTCAAATAAATTTTCATATCAATACATGCAAATCAAATCATGCTCTTTGTAAACCGCATCATAAATAACATTGTCTCAAAGCATAACAAATAACACATAATTCCAAATGTCATTTAAGATCCATCAATAAAATATTTATCGATCATACATATTTAAATTATTCAAAACCAAGTCTAAACCAAGTCAAGATCATACATATTTGAATTTGTAGACCCATTGCAAAGAGTGTTTCTTGCCAGGGTTTGCAGGTGGTGCTTTGTTACCACACCGTGTTTACTTTACGTAAGGGGTTCCCTGTGTGGCCGCTTTGTTAAACACTGCCCGCGTGCTATGTGGTGTTTTTAATTTTACTTTGAATATAAAATACGTTACAATGTGAAATGATTGCTCGTTGTGTGGTTATTTTACCTTTAGTCTGAATGTAAAATACGTTAGAATATGACGTGAACGCAAGGGCCACGAAAACCAGTTTAAAATTAACACTTGCGGGCCCGTCAGTCCCGAGGCAAGCACCGTGTTCACTTCAGTTAGGGTCCGGCTCCGGTTTGCCTAAAAAGTTTGACAGGTCTCGGGTTATTGGATCCTGGGCCGCAATCAGGTATTCCAACTTGTACTAAGTTCCCATGGAAACTTTTGATAAGAATGTAATTGTACGTGTTCCTTACTGCACTGATTTCTGACTCGAATGGGGAACCACTTCGTAAGATCCGGGTCAGATCCAGATCTAAAACCTGTTCCACTTTTCAAAGTTCCGTTTGTTCGTATTTAATTTGATAGTTCTGGATGCAAAAACCGAGTCTAAAACCAAGTTGGATCTTGACTGGGTCTACAAATTCATGACCGAACTCGGCGCTGCAGGAGTTTCGATGGGCCCAAGATTAAATGGATATGAGCACCAGGTCTGGTGTTGAAGGATTCTCTTTCAATGCATTGGGTTTTTCTTTTTCCCTTAAGGTGTGTTGATTCGTAGTTCCAGGCCCCCGATACTAGAACTGTAGGTCGAGACCCACATTGTAATCATGGTTCTAAGGGATCATGGTTTCGTGATTGATTCACGAGTATGTTGATGCTTGGGATCTCATGTGAGACAGGATAACAACATAAGAAATAAGGAAAAACTTGGGTTTTCATGTAAAACAGGATAACAACATAAGAGAGGAGGAATTAGGGTTTTATATTAAGCTCCCGAGTCCAATTCCTGTAATAACGGAACTATAAATCCATGTTAACAAGTTTCGTGTTTGATGCACAACAGAACTAGCATGGTTCCGTGGGGTCTTGCAGAACCCATAAAAACATATGGGCATCCCCTCAACATAAGTCACTCAAAGGATCCCAAATGCCCACTAGAGCACTAAAACCAAGATCTTTCATAAAACTGGTTCCTATTTGAAGCGTGATCGCATGGATGGACTCATGTCGACCCAGCAATTCGGAGATCAATCTTTGAGGCAGAAAACTACCACCATTAATGGCTGGATGGTTCTGGTACTGGAAGTGTATTATGAAACAATTCTTCTTCTTTTTCATCCCAACTAATTTCACGAGTTCTCGTGAAACCGTTTAGGAACGAGAAGTTTCATCGTTTCAATCTGAATCATTTATCTTTCATTGAACGGTGTACCACAATTTGCTCTCTCTCTCTCTCTCTCTCTCTCTCTCTCTCTAAGTATGCATAATTACAATCATATAAGGTCTAAGGCCTGCAGTTTAAGTACCAAGAGCTTATCACCATGAATCAAAAGCACCCTTAAGATGTCTTTGATCGTGTGGCCACAGCCAATGGCGGATCTACGTGAAGGGATGAGAACAGTCCCTTCCCTTGAAATTTTACAGTAAAACCTGTATTTTACAGTTAATATATGGTTGAGATTCTGCTACTGGCCACAGCCAACATCACTCCGTTCCGGCCGACTCGGCGGAACCACCATAAAAATCAGTTTAGAATAGCTCAGCCGCAGGATTGCTCTAGAGTTTGACTCGTAGAGGGTGGGTGTAGGGCAAAAAAAAAAGTGTAAAATGAACGCAATGCAGGCCCCTTCCTTCCATGCGTTTACTTCACGTAGGGATAAAACGGCCGTGCACCTTCCTTCCATGCGTGGCCGCTTTGTCAAACACGCTTGCGTGCTATATTGTGCTTTTACTTTTAATTTTGACGTTTATCGAATAAAAAAATTATCATATACGTTGTTATTAGTATCCAGCAAGCATCTGTCAAGAAGCTGGATGGTATTCGGACACGGACACGACTCGAGTTGCCTTGGTGCAGCTCAGTGCGTACACTCTGACAAAAGGTTAGGAGTACAATACCCGAGTGCGCATCTGGTAAGGATCTGTCCAACTCCATCTTACCTACAAGAAAAAGGACAAAGTCTTGGGTTAGTGGGACTTAGGGCCCAACTCGTACAATGTTCCCACGGAAACTGATGACCATGTAATTTAGCAGGTTCGTTGCAGCGTTCATTTCTGACCCGAATCACATTGGAGGATCCAGGTCAGATCCAGATATGAAACCGATCCTACTTTTCAAAACTCCCTATTCAACATAGTTATGTTCGTATATAATCTGATAATCTGAATTCAAAAACTGAATCTAAGACCCAATTGGGTCCTAACCGGATCTATAAATTCATGCCCAAACTTCACGTTGCAGCCTATTAGAGCAAGTTGGATCTCGTGTAACCCATGAAAACGTATAGGATCCCTTCAACATAGGTCATGGAAAGTTTACTGTTTTAATTATTTTCATTTTCATCCCAACTAATTGGATGAGTTCTTGTGGAACAGTTCAAGTACAAGAAAGTTTATTGTTTTAATCTGAATCATTCATCTTTCATAGAATGGTGTCCACAATAAATGTGACCGGTTTTGGGTAAACCGGTTACTGTTTTGGAACCACAGGTTCCGAGACAGTTCCGCTTTGAGTCATGAACTATCCGGAACAAGTATAAAGTATTTAAAAGTTTAAAAGAAAAAAAAAATACCTGAACTAATGGTTTGGAGTCGTTTGTTCTGGTTTCGGGCTGGTTACAGTTTTATAAAAAAAGTGAAACCAAAACCGAACTGGACTGCTTGATGTGTGCTTCATTTCGGCCCGGCCCGGCCCGGCCCTGCTTGATGTGGGCTTCATTTCGGCCCTGCTTGACGCCCTCTCTTATTTATAGGCCACAAGTTCCCTAGCATCGTATATCATTTAATCCCTTGCATATTAGTCAAACAATTGACGTATGAGATGTTATTTAAGGTGAAGAAAGGGGGTTACTATTTGCACATTCTACTATTCACACACATCTTTGGATGTACACTATCCTCATAAACGCACACCAGTCTCTTCTTCCTTCTCCACTGTTCTTCCCTACCGGTTGACAGCATCCATCGCACCGCCGCCACACTCCACCGCCAGAGGTATCCTCTCTCTTCTCTTCTCTTCTCTTCCCTCCTCTCCTCTTCTCTTCTCTCCTCCAAAAGACAAAACGAGGTATTGTCCCTCTTTCTCTTCTCCCCTCTCCCCTGATGACAGAAGGCAACTTCAAACGCATGGTTTCATATATTTTTTCTCTCTTCAATTTCAATTTTTTAATGTTTTGTTCTGGTTCTAGACGTTACAAAACTCAAGCCGAAATCAGAACCAGAACTGGCTTGATCTCGGTTCGGTTCTGGTTCCTAGTCCAAGATAACCAGACCGTCAGTTCCGGTCTATCATGTCTGATCGACTCAATCTCATCTAACTAGCTCTAAGTGTGTCAGTTTCGTCTCAGGAACCAAACCAATCTGAAATAACCGAAAACCGGATTAAGGTCCAACGAAATTATAAAGATATCGGAACCGAACCAGAAAAGTAGAATAGAATGGATTTGGTTTTCCGTTACAACCTATTCTTCTTAAACCCTTGTGAAGATCCAAAAACAATTGTGCAATTCCAATCTGTTTTGGTTATTCTTTGGTGTTGTCTCTAAAACTGAACAAAACTCAAATAACTGAATTTATTTAAAAGCTCGAACCAAACAAAACCAAAAGAATGAAAAAATGGGATCTAATAAGAAAAAGAATTAGTTTGATGCGGGTTTTTTGTTATAACTGAATTATGCTCATGACTACATCTTAATATGTCGATGGGTATCACATGTCTCTTTTGATGGTCTTGATTGAGAGTTTAGTGTTTAATAAGAGTCTCGCATTCTGAGTTGTAAGCGTGTTAGCGAACCACGCATATTTTTCCATCAATATATACAATGACTTTACTTTTATTCAATTTATTTATCGTCTCATATTTGCTTTCGTTGATGTAATCGGAGACAACTAAGCACCAATCATGAGTGCTGACCCAGTTAGGTGATTCCAGCAAGGTCTTCTACTACCAAATGAAAAAGCTTATCAACGGTCTGACCAAACTTCATGATCATTTACAGTAAGATTCAAAACTTAGGTTTTGGCGAGCTCTAATGTCGATAAGCAGTGATCTTGTCCTTTCTAATGTCGATAAGCAGTGATCTTGTCCTTGTCGACAATGGCGGATCTACATGGAGGGGTGGGGGTAGCAGTCCCTCCTGAAAATTTGAAATTTTACAGTGAAACCTACGTTTGACAGTGAATATATAGTTGAGATTCATGGTTTGCTTTCCCTCACACGATGAAATATGTACATCATCCCCTCCAAAACTATTTTTTAGATCCGTCACTGCTTGTCAATCAGCGATGTGAAGTTTTCCTGGTCAAGTTGATGGAATCTCTACACTCTTTCTTTACATGCTAATTAATTCATCCAGACTTGCTTGCTTAGGTGGATAATTTTTCAATCACTGAATCCAAACTTTGCTGTTTGTCTTACATTAGTGTATATTTTAGTGTTGGTCATCTTTATTATTTATAATTTCAATGAAATTAAATTCTGGACGCGTTAATGGGCATGGTGCTTGCCAGAATTCCTATGCTTTTGTCAGTTTGCAAGGCATCTTTGTGGTACATGTGGAACTTTTATTTATTGTCTCCCTTGTTCCGGGCTTCTGGTCACAAACATGTTGCTTTGCCGGGCCACACGCGCTCCTTGAGAGCCTTGCAGTGAGCGGCGTCCCAAACTAGTTGGTTGTTTGGAAGTGGAACCGTTAAGACTGGGCCTGATAACGGACCCAAAACTGAGAACCATCCCGGTTTGGCTTCGGTTCAACTTTTCATGAAACCGGAGTCGGCTTTTCTTATATATTTGTATATTAATTTAAATATTAAATTCTTTTATATTATTTTCTTGATTCTGAATGGTTTGAGCCTTAAACCCAAACAGGAATCGGCTTGATTAAAGGTTAGTGGTCTGCTTTTCTGTTCTAATTATACTTAATTAAAGGTTCTTCATGACATAACACACAAAGATGTGAGAGGAAATCAAGGCATCTCGTTTAAAGGGGGTGGAAACAAAAAGCGCTGCTAAACAAAGCAGGTAAGATGAGGTGCTACCAGAACCAAAACCCACCTGCTCCTACACGGGATGAGGGTTGTGGGTTGTCAGATGATTTTTTTTTTCGGATCTTACTTTACCCACACTCCACCATCACTAAGATCTCTCTCCCTCTCTTTATATATATATATATATAAAGGATAGTTCATGGCCATACTTACTTTAATCTTTTTAAAAATTTCGACCTTTCAATATTTAAAATCAACAATTGAAATCTTTAAAATAAATAATACCAAGTGCATTTAATATACTTACAAAAAGTACCAAAATATTTTTCTACTTTACTGATCTAACCGTAAAAATATTTTAAAATGTTTAATAATGAATGAGCATGTGTATTTATCATGTTTTCTCTCTCTCTCTCTCTCTCTCTCTCTCTCTCTCTCTCTATATATATATATATATATATATATATATATATATATATATATATATACTCATCTATCAATATATATGTATGTATATGTATATATATATATATATATATATATATTGAAAGAGAGATGTTGAAAGTAGAAAAGGAAATTAAACAAACTAAACAAATGAAGGTTATTGCTATTTAATGCTTTTAAAAGGCACAGTCTCTATGAGGAAGATTTTCTTATTCATAGATTGAAATTAATGACATTAAAAATAACCTACTCATTTACTATTTATAAGGAATAAGTTATATGTACACAGTAATTTCAACAATGCATTAATATGTAGTATTTACTAATTGTTAAGGAAAATTTCTTTTATTAAGATATGACTATCTATATCTGTATAGTAATTACTCATTTTGTTGTGTTAATATGTAGAATTCGTAAGACAACTAAATGAGTTTTTTGAGAGAAGGTATAAATTTTGTGAGCAATTAGGACAGGTTTCATTTTTTTTTCTTTTTTCTTGTGTACAACAAGGATGAAGCCAGATGCATGCCGTGGGTGTTGAACTCGTGACCTTCATTCCATTCATTGATTTGCTTAAATTAATAAAGTTAACCTTGTGTTGATTACTTTGTTTAATGAGACAGCTAATTCTTGATTCAAGGATTAGTGATTTAAATTAATCAAATTGACAGATGGAATGCTGAACAGGAAGGTTCATGTGCACAGGATTTGTCATAACAAAGTGCTTACGCACATGCACCGAAAGCGTTAGCTCAACGACAGGATGCTCTAGCGTTGTTGCTGCTGGTGGGAGTTCGACTCCTAGAGGGTGCATGTGTGGGTGTGTTAGGCTTCGGCCTTCTCTTATAACAAAAAAGAAACAAAGAGCTTACGCACATACACCAAGAGTATTAGTTCAATGGCAGAGCGCTCTAGCATTGGTGGTGGTGGTGGAGGGGAGATCGACTCCCAAAAGATGCATGTGTGGGTGTTTTGTTAGGTTGGTGCCTCCTCTTGTAACAAAAAAAAAAAGTTTATGCACACGCCCACACACACTGTGTGTGGTATAAGAAGGGATATATAATAACATAAACACATCTTCTATTCATTTAATGATGTACATAATGCCGTGCAGGTATTAACTAAAGAAAATACCGTGCCAACTTTGGTGAGTGACCAACCCAGCTTTAGGAAATCGGTCTCAACATCGATTCACGGCGTCGACTCGGCTCGAACCCAGGTTTGCTAATTTTCCCGTTTTTGTTATTCTATAGATTTGGTTTAACTTATTTTGGTTTTGATTTAAAATCCAATTATTGCATTTCGATTAAACCAATTCTTGGTTTGATTCGATAGCCAATTTAACATTAAAAAAAGAAGAAAAAAAAAGATAATTTTTTAAAGACTAGATTTACAATAAGCATAGATGGTTCCGGGTAAAGCGGGGTCGATGGTTCGAAACTTTCGGTTTCAATTCGCTTAGGACCATGAACCATAATTGAACCAGATTCATCCGGTTTCTGTTACATAACCATCGGTTTCAGTTTGACCTATTACATGGTCACTGCTAACCGCTTTTGCTGATTCTAATTTGGGGAAAGAAAAAATAAAATTATTAAAAAATCAGAAAAGATAGAAATATTTAAAATAGTATTTTTCTTCATGAGAGGAGAAACTGTAACTGAACCCGGATCCGGGTCCGGGTCCTCAGATTTGTTAGGATTTGTTCCTGGTTGGCCGCCTGTGGTTTTGCCTGGTTTCTAGCGTAGTTTGGTTCCGGTTTAAACTGTCGAGCAGTTCCGAACTGAAGAATCCATTTTCGCCGAATCGGGTCTGGATAATGTGTTCAAAACTGGCGCGGAATCAAGGAGCATTAATTAGACGCGGGGTTCTACTTGAGAGTTCCGCAGAGTGCAGTGAGTGGAAAGGTGCGAGAGCAGGCAAGGCAAGGCAACCACTGCAACGGAGGAGAAGTCTAGAAAAAGGGAAGGGATTTTTCTGTCGGATCTGCGAGTACGGTAGGAATTGATCCGGCGTTGGGAGACTCGAAGAATCCATTTTCGCTATTTTACTGGTAAATTTTGTCTTTGTGTGTGTGTGTGTGGATTTTTGGAGTTGGAGTTTTGTTCCGGCGGCCTGTGAGCGGTTGGTTTCCATTTGTTCTTGGTTTTGTTAGATCCCACATTGTTTTTCTTGTGGTGCTTTTTGAGGGTATTCTGCTTTTTTCGTTATTTACGTGTATTCGTTCTAAACTTAGAAATTCATGGGTTTGGTGGGTGGTTTTCGGTTCTTGGTTTCTGGAGATCCCACATTGTTATTTATTTGGAAAGTTTGAGGGTTTCTTTGTTTTCTTGTTCGTTTGATCTCCTTAAACATGGAAATCCATGATGGACGATGTTGGTTTATGTTTTTCTTGTGTTCTAAGCTATTTTTGGCATGCTAGTTTTCCAATGCAGAACAAGACCCTGTTTCAGTATTATCTAGAATTGTGAACTCGTGTACCGTTGGCAACATGGTGTTGCATCTTGCAATAAAATCGGTCTGATGGCCAAAACCATCTGAAACGCGTTGTTTTGTGAATTTATTTTCTCACACAACAGAAGCTTTTAGTAAGGATAACAATGTACGACTGAGAATACCATCATTTCCATAGTTCTGGGTTTTCAAACGTAGTCGACAGTTGTGTCATTTTGTTCTTACTTTCTTCCGGTAGTTTGATTAGGTAGCCGTCCCAAACCTGGATAAAAGATGGTTGCACTACATAGGCGGAGCATAAAACATTGTAGGATTTTTCTGGCAAGTGGAATCTTCCAGCACTAATTTCCCGGATCTCATCTGGAGTTCAAAACTGACCGTGCTTGAGCAAGAATAGGACTGCCTTGCACCTAGCCAACCCCATCTAGTGAGGAAACCCTTGGATAATACAGTAATTCATCTAAACTTCGAAGTCCTTTCCTTTTTAATTTGGATCAAAAGATGTGAGTTCTGTCAAGAGACAACCCTTCATTATTTATATCGTATTGATCTCGAAAAGGAATTTTTTTTGTGTTTTACTACTGTTGGATAATCGATCTCTTGAAAATCCAGTGTTGGCATATAAAGCCGACTTTTCTTTGTTTAGTTTGATTTTCAAGCTGTTATTGTGCTTGTTCTTTTTTTTCTTGCAAGAGGGGGTTAGACAGATTCTTACTAGATTGCACCCTGAGTATCAAACTGAGACTGTCAATTTGTAGGTTATTTTGTGCAAACCCCCTAACCAAGAGAACCATAGCTCCTTGTGCTGCTGTTTTTGTTTTTCATTGGCAATACGTCTGCTCTTTCAGTTTCACACGTTATTCTTTGTGGAAGTAAAATTAGAAAATCTGTTTTTTCTTAAATTGTGTGCAGTGGAGGATTCTAAGATGCTCCCCTTGTGCTCTAAGTACATTTAGGAATAAACTTATTTTCTGTGAAATGCATTTTTCTAGTTTCATTTAAATTTGCAAGTCGCATTAGCCGTGGAATAAGCAGAAGGCCTTGAATAGATAGTATCTTTTACTCTTGCCTGGTGAGCCAGATTAAACAATGCATCTAGTACTCGCAAAGCTAAAAGAAGAAGAAAAATGTTTTGATTCTGTTCATCCAACAATGCAATTGGGTCAAATGCTATCCTCAGCCTCCATGATTTCACAGGGTCTTATATGGGTCCATTGTCCAGCTCACTCAAATTCTTCAACTGTTGAAAGCTTTTTTGAGTATTCCTTCAATACTATGGTGCTGCTAAGAGATCCTCCGTTCTAAGTATCAACCTTTGTTGTGTCAGACCTGGTTTGTTTTAGATATGAACTCAACCTGAACTATTCTTTGCCAACAATATAGTTGATTGCGTGTTCATGCACTATGTTTGCCATATTTTCTATGCAAGCTTGATTGCCATTATGTCAGTTGCAAAGATACTGAAATCTACCGAATAACGGTTCTACTCCACCATGCTTATCTATGAATTCTGTGTATTGGCATACTTGACAAACAAGTAATGCATGTAGATGCATACAACATGCCAATACTTGCACCTAAATCAGCTTCGTTCATATGTCTTAACCAAAACCTAAACTAAACATTCTTCACATGTTGCACCACAATTCAGGATCCAAAACCCCGGTTTGGAAACCCTGTTAAACATCCCATTTTTTAATTAATTAAATGCGAAAGTTGATCTATCCTTCCATATTGTTTGACAGCCACAATTATCTTATATCATTACCCTAGCAATGCACTATGGTATGCTTTTCAGAAAATTGCATGTAGAGTAAAACTGGCTAATATCTTCTGTATATAATCATGCTTAATGGTAACAGGAAACCACCTGGATGCATGGTTGTGATATATTTGGTTTTGCTGTTGTAAACACACACTAGCAGACAACCAAGACGGTGGTGGATATTTAAGGGGATTTTTTTTTAAAAAGAATTGCAATGAACATTGATAAACTAAGGTATGGTAAGTTGGAAAGTTGATTATCTTGGTTTCTCAGGAACTGTATCTCAGAATTCAGAATTACTCCGAATGGTTCTTTTGTGTTTAGTGTTCTTTGTGAAGGTTCAAATTAATCGACTTATTTTAATGTTCAGATGCAATTTACTGTCTTGTAATATTTTTGTGAGCAATTCACCTTCTGTTTCCTTTTCTTTCTTCGGTGAATTCATTAAAGTAAAGAAATGCATCTGGCGTAGTTAGGTTTTTCCTCTTGAGGTCATCATGTGGGATTCTGTCGCAGGTTTCTGTTTTCACACCAGTGCCTATCATAAATCACTCTTTTAGCTTACCCGTTAAGAAATGAAATGCTTGCAGATTATAACATGTTCATTTCTTCTATGTTGGAGCAGCTATAGAACATTCAATGGTTCCATGCTCAATTAAAACTTTTCAGATAGTCCACGTTGCTTCTTGAAGATTTGATACAAAAAGCGGACTGTTGATGTTTTTGTTGGTGGGACGGGCACATTGCAAAGGGAGCCATGACCTTGGCTTCTCCCAGAGCACTTCCACGTATGCACTCCTTGCCTAAATCGGTTGCAGCTTTTGCTGTTGTTCCAGTGGCTGGCTTAGCCTTGACACTGGTACTTGCCTCAATCATTTTGACTGTTTCACCCGCTAGTTCAACGGTTCAGCACCTTTTCCTTGGTGTGTATACTGAGAGAAAAGCACAATTTAGATACCTTCGCAATCAGACCATCAGTCTACCGTATGAGCATATATTTCCAGTTTCTACCAGGGCCACAAAGACAGAGAAAGAAGGAAACAATCCGATATTTGCTGAAAGGGTTACCTCTGCTTCAAGCAATGCGTTGGTTGCCAGTGCACCATTTGGCTCCAATGAGACTCAGAATCGAACTGTGAAAAGTGTAAAGCCATTTAGAGAAATTCCTACAAGTGATTCAACAAAAGCCTTCACATTTGGCTATAACACCAGTTCTGGGTCTCCAAGCGATTCAAAGCCATTGGAGATTGTGAGTCCACCTCTGTTGGTTCCAGCAACCAGCGCTTCAGGTATCATCATGCTATTGAGAGAACTATGATTATTGCTACAATACTTTTTATGAACTAATTTTGAGAAGTGTACCTTTGGTTGGTCAAACAAAGAATCCATGTAGCCGACCCCGTCTAGTATGGGAAAAGGCTTAGTTGTTGTTGTTGTTGTTGTTGTTGTGTACCTTTGGTTGGTCATTTTAATCTATGTTCTAGGGAATAACTTCTCAATCTTGTGATGTACGTCCCTTTTTTGCTAATTGTATATTTGCTTTTCTTATATTTTTTCACCTTTTTCTTTACTCTAAAGGGTGTGCGTTCATGTCTTTTGTATTCTTATTGTAATTTTCTGAGATTAGGGACTGCAAAAGATGGTTGCAGATCTCGCTTTATAGTTGTCTTTTGGCTGAGTGCTTAAGTTCATAATGTCTCTGGCTTTCACGGAGATAACCGTGCTGTTTAATTGTTTGCATCCACCTGTTTGACTTTTAACGTAGAAACACCAATCAGGCGAGATACAGAAATTTTTATGTTGGAGTTGCATATTGCCATAAAGCCGGGGTCAGACATTTTGCCCATTCGTTTATGTTGTCTTCAAAAGGACTTTTATGTAGTTTTTGCTGGCATATAATGTTCTTTGCCTCAAAGACACGCCTTTATATTGTTACAGACATGGGTTCTAAATGATGCAGTTCTTTTCAGGAGAATGTGATTTGTTCCATGGGAAATGGGTTTATGATCCATCTGGGCCGCTATACACAAATAACTCCTGCCCTGTTATCACCCAGATGCAGAACTGCCAGGGAAATGGAAGACCAGACCATGAGTATGAGAACTGGAGGTGGCAACCTAATAAGTGCAATCTACCTCGCTTTGATGGGAATAAATTTTTGGAGTTGTTAAGTGGGAAGACTCTGGCTTTTATCGGTGATTCTGTTGCTCGAAATCAGATGGAATCCTTGCTATGCATTCTGTGGCAGGCAAGCTCTCCCTCTCTCTCTCACGCACACACACATTCAACCTGAAATTATGCCATAATATGTGCACTCACTATCCCAGTTGTACGCATACAGCCACCTACTTGTTGATGTCTTGCCATGCCTGCATAGTCATGTTGATGGGCTCTTCTTGTAGCTTCCTGGATTTGATTTAATAAGCTATGGTTAAAATGCCTCCAGGTTGAAACTCCGCAAAACAGAGGGAACCGAAGGATGCACCGCTGGTTTTTCAAGTCAAAATCTGTAACGATAGTACGGATTTGGTCTTCCTGGCTTGTGCATCTGACATCAGAAGCCTTTGATTTTGCACCCTCAGGTGTCGACAAGATACACCTAGACCAACCTGATGAAACCTTCATGGATTTACTTCCTACCTTTGATGTTATTGTTCTATCATCTGGTCACTGGTTTGCAAAGAAATCTGTATACATCTTGAACAATGAGATCGTTGGTGGCCAACTTTGGTGGCCTGATCGGAGACGGCCAAAGCACATAGATAGTGTTGGAGCATATGAGATCTCTGTAGAGACTGCCCTTACTGCTATAGTCAAGCATCCGAACTATACCGGCCTGACAATCGTAAGGTCATATTCACCAGATCATTATGAAGGAGGAGCTTGGAACACAGGTGGGTCTTGCACCGGAAAAGTGAAGCCTGTGAAGGAAGGAGAGCTAGTGGTTAATGTCTTCACGCAGGCAATGCATGATAAACAGGTGAGTGGATTCCAGAAGGCACAAAAGAAAGCAACAAACCGGTCCAAGTTGAGGCTGATGGATACTACTGAGATATTCAGTTATCGAGCAGACGGCCATCCTGGGCCTTACAGAAGCCTAGACCCAAACAAGATCACGAGGCGATCATCGGATGGGACGCCTCCTCCTCAGGACTGCTTGCATTGGTGTATGCCAGGTCCAGTTGATACTTGGAATGAGTTCGTGCTGGAAATCATTCGACGGGAATTCAAACAGTCTGTAGATTTTTCTGCGTAGGATAGGCCTCTGGATGAGAGATGGTGAAATTTGTTTTACCTCGGCGCAAACATACCACCTAATCGTAGAATTTCTTCTTGAGAATTAACATAGGAGCACTGTATGTTAAATGCTAATACTTTTTTGAATGTGAATATGAATCGGCGTGATCCTCTTTCCCTAGTCGTGCTTAGTCAATGTATCTGCTATTTGAAAAGAATGTTACATCATGATATCATCAATATATCATCCATGATATTTGGGAGATACTGATCTGAGTAACTTCTCTTTTCTTTAATCTGTTTGCTAGGCAAGCTCTCTGTACTTTCTAGTATTAAGGAGTCATTCGATCGAGCCTGAATACATGAGATGTCAAAGTAAAACTCAAAACGCTCCCATCCCATGCTCAACTTAACCATGTAGCAATCTTTATCCCCAGTATGCGTGTGTGTGCGCAGACACACAAGCACGTGCACACACACGCAATCTTTTGGATTCTAAAAATTTTCCACCTATTTTGATCTCTTTCATTCATCATCATAATTCGACATTGATAAAGCAGTGAATACAGGGTTACCTGATTGTTTTGTCGTCTCCGATTTTTGTCATCTGCCAGAGGTTTGTAGTCGCATTGTTTTAACTGAAGGTCCTTCCCAATGCATCTGCTTTCCTGCCTAAAGCCAAGAAACGGCTAATACTTGTTCACAATGCAACGTTGTCGATATTGGCATTTGGGAAATTAAACACTTCAAAAACACTCTCAGAATGGAAGAAATCTGCCGGACCATGCCTATTAGAGAAAATCTGGAAGCAAATAAAGCCTGTATTCTTCCTTAATCTAGAGACCATGCATATAGACTTACACCTAATGAAATTTTTGGGACGAGTGGTTCCCATCAATCTAAACCAGGTCCAAACCCGACCCGAGAAGAACAAATCTCCTTTTTCTTTTTGGTACAATGGAGAGGCCAAAGTCAGATGCCCCCGCCATGTCTGTCGAACTCATGACCTTCAACCCCATGATTCAAGATCTCACCTCATTACCATTTCGACCTAGGGTTGGAAAATCCATACATGACATGAATCCTGTGTCAATTATCATCCTCCAAGGTTATATTTGTTTACAATTTTTGTTAAACATAAACCTTGAAGCATGCCTTGGTTTAGGCTTCATATTGGGTACTTTTCCTTGTGCTCGCGGTTGTTCTCTAACAACAACAACTATGCTTCTTTCATACTAGATGGAGTGGGCTACATGGATAGATTCTTTGTTTTCATGGAGTTCTATCACGTGTCATACTAGCGATTAACTCAATATAAGCTAGATCATGCTTTATTGTTTCTTCCAATACTTTATGGTATTTCTCTTATTCTTCTAATATTTTCACTATCTAGTGTTTTATACTTTTTATTGGAACTTCTTTTAATCGTCTTCCTACATATTCAAACTATCTTTAAAAAAATCCCTCATTTTGCGTTTGTTCTCCACATAAGTGAAAATGAATGGTTGAAACTGAACTGAAATTTCTGATTATTGGAAGAATGTCTTTTTTTAACAAAAGTATGGGTATCCAAAAGTCCACAAGGACCCTGACTAATCTTGTTTGAGATGGGTTGGCCTACTAGGGGATAAAGCTCTCCCAGCACTGCCTTTTTCCATTCACAATACTCGAAGTTGGGACCTTGCTTAAGGGGCACAAGTGCCAAAACACTTGAACGAACCAAGCGTTCAAGTGTTTTCTTGTGAACAAGTAACGGCAACGGCAACACAAGGATTATTCAGATTTAAGAATATTTGTTCTCAGAATGGGTCGTGGTGAGGCCAGAACTAAAGGTCCACGGTTCTCTCATTCTCTCTTAGGAGAAGAGAGAGAGTTGTTAAACTTTGCTACACTATCTATATCAATCAAATCCTTACATTGAACCATGGATAGCCTAAATTCAAAAGCAAAATTTAGAAAAGTATAAATTGTATTTTATACTTTTGTTTTTTTTAAAAGCAAATTCTACTTCTTTTTTTGAATGTGGATATCCTTTCCTTCAATCCAATGGTTTCAATGGACACGGCTGACGTAGCATGTATAATAATTTAGCAACTATTTTTCTATATATAGAGTATAAATTTAAGATACTTAAAAATAGAGAAATACAAGGAAGTCATCATCTCTATAGAGATTTGAATTAAAAAAGTAAATACCTTTTGGAGGTTGCATTTAATTGAGAAAGTCTCTTGACCACCTCAACTGTCCAAGCCCTAACTTGTGTAGGCATCCTGGATGAGTGATGTGCAAATGAAGCTTGAGTTACCATGGTGGAAGAGGATGCTTGATAGTATTCACTATATATATTAAATGCTTTTATTTTTATTATCTCGAATATCCAAAGATTGTGATGGGTTGCTAGTGGTTCTCTCTTACTGTAATTTCTCTAAACTAAATCTAAACTCTCTCTCCATATATATATATATAAGCTTTTTCCCATACTAGATCTCTGTATATATATAGAAAAATTATACAAACAACAACTAAGCCTTTTCTCATACTAGACGGGGTCAGCTACATGGATTCTTTGTTTCCACATATCCCTATCATGTGCCATGTTAGTAGTTAACTCCCAACAAGCTAGATCATTCTTTATTGTTTCTTTCCAACACTTTTGTGGTCGTCCTCTACCTCTTTTAATACTTTCCAAATTTAGTTTTTCTAACCTTCTTGAAGGTTCTTCTTTTGATCTTTTTTCTAGTTGATCATTCTTAAACGATGTTCTCTCATTTTATCCTCTATTGGTGCCACTCCTAATTTGTTTCTAATAGCCTCATTATGTATACGGTCTTTTCTTGTATGATCACTCATCCATCTCAACATCTTCATTTCTGTCGCAAACATCTTTTGTACATGTTGATGATTAACTGCCCAACACTAAGAACCATTAAACATGGCAGGCCTAGTTGTTGCTCTATAATATTTACCTTTTAATTTTAATGGTATCTTCTTATCACAAAGAATACCTGATGCTCCTCTCCATTTTAACCAACCAGCATTAATTCTATGTGTAACATCTCCAATTCTTCCATCACTCTGAAAAATTGACCCTAGGTATTTAAAACTTTCCTTTTAGGGAATGCAATGTATGTCAATTTTAATTTCTATGTCCTCTGAAGTAACCAAATGATCAAACTTACATTCCATATATTCTATCTTTGTTCTACTAAGTTGAAGGCCTTTGCTTTCTAATGTTTCTCTCCATAGTTTTAATTTTCTATTAACTTTTTCCTTAGACTCCTCCACTAATACAATGTCATCTGCAAATAACATACATCAAGGTACTTCATCTTCAATATGTTTTGTTAACTCATTCATTACTATTATAAATAAGTATGGACTTAAAGTTGATCCTTGATGTAACCCAATATTAACTTCAAAGAAGTCTGTCGTTCCTTCATGAGTCCTCACACATGTTTTTGCACCATCATACATGTCTCTTATAAGGTTAATATATGTCAATGGGATACCTCTTTTTTCCAAAGTTCTCCAAAGAACCTCTCTCGGTACCCTATCATAAGCTTTTTCTAGATCAATAAATATCATGTGAAGGTATTTTTTTTTTGCTCTAAAATGTTCCATAAGACGTCTCAAAAGGTGAATCATTTCAATAGTAGATTTGCCTGGTATGAATCCAAATTGGTTCTCTATTGTACTTGATACTTGTCTTAACCTAGTTCGATAATTCTTTCCCATAATTTCATAGTATGACTCATTAACTTGATACATCGATAATTCACACAATTTTGAATGTCTCCCTTGTTCTTATATATGGGTATAAGTGTACTTGCTCTCCATTCCTCGGGCATCTTTTGGTTTTTCCATATTTCATTAAATAGTCTTGTGAGCCAAGTGATTCCTATTTCTCCTTTTATTTTCCAAACTTCTATAGGAATATTATCTGGTCCTACCGATTTACCACCTTTCATATGTTTAAGAGCCTCTTTAACTTCATTCTTTTGAATACATCGGTAGAAATTGTGGTTTATGTACTTTTTTTGACTTGGCTAAATCTCCTAAACTAATACTAACATCTTTATTTTCATTAAAAAGATTATAAAAATAGTTTTTCCATCTATTTCTTATATCATCATTTGCCACTAGAATTTTTTCATTTTCGTATTTTATGTATCTAACATAATTAAGATCTTTAGTTTTCTTATCTCTAGCCCTAGCTATCTTAAAAATATCTCTTTCACCCTCTTTTGAGTTAAATTTTTTATATAAGTCCTCCCAAATCTTAGCTTTTGCTTCACTAACGGCATTTTAGCTTCCTTCTTTGCTTTCTTATAAGCTTCTAAAGTTTCACTAGTTTTCTTAGCATAATTTAATTTGTAACATGCCCTCCTTGCCTTGATTTTATTTTGTACTACTTCACTCCACCACCAAGCTTCTTTTTGTGCTGGTACACCTTCCTTAGATACCCCTAACACATCTTTCGCCACTTTCCTAATATGTATAGCCATATTGTTTCACATATCATAGGGTGTGCCAACATAATTCCAAACATCTCCTTGAAGGACTTTCTGTTTAAATATATCTTCTTTCTCACTTTTGAGATTCCACCATTTAGTCTGAACAGCTCGATGCACTCTTTTCTTCTTTGTCCATTTTTTTATTTGTAAATCCATAACTAAAAGTCGATGTTGGGTGGTTAAGCTTTCTCCTAGAATTACCTTACAATCTTTACAACATGCTCTATCTTTTCTTCTACAAATAAAGTAATCAATTTGTGTTTGTGATAAACCACTCTTATAAGTAATCATCCCCGAACGGATGCGGGGGATTAGGAAGCTAGTCCTAGATAATAAGATTCGTATTGGTTCTTAGAATATCGGAACATTATCGGGTAAGTTAATGGAGGTGGTAGATACTATGATTCGGAGAAAGATTCTTATATATAGAAAAATTGTATTCTACCTATTTCTCATAAACTCATTCATTGCTTTTCGGTGGCATGAGTATAATATAAAATAAATAAAAATTTAAAAAAATAAAATAAAATATTATTATGATTATACCTTTGAAAAGTAATGGTCATATATAAATGCACATGTGATCTGGATTCAACCCCTTCCCACCCACCCACCCTCTCTCTCTCTCTGTCTATATATATACATGTACAAACATGCATGAATGTATGTACCGTATGTGTTCCATGTGTATTCGGATACATCGGGAATCTTGATCATACAAACTCTACGAACAAAAAAGGTGATAATACTTCTTTAAACCCTTCGATCACCATCATACAGCTGATTTTGCTGATTTGGATGTTACTTTATGTTCTCTCAATGTCTAAGTACGATGGTGGTGTATTCGATGTCAATATTTGTCACATTCGGACCCACTTCCACGAGATCTTGCATTCTAAGCCTTGTAAGAAAGAGTGGTTCTTTTAAGAAAAGCATGTTTCACATGAAAATATCCTGTTAAGGCTCTATAATGGTGTACGTTTTCACCGGAAAAAGAAAATGCTAATGAGCCTCCTAAACCATGAGATGACAGGATGAGATGAACAATCCGTTCATGCAAGGTACTTAAGGAGGGCTATAACCGGTTAGTTAAGGGTTCAAAGCCCTCTTGCTGCAAAGGAACCCAAACTCTGGCCTACCACCAGTAACGTAATTGTATGTACTATATTTTTGGCAGGATTTAGTCGGCCGGCAAACCGGTTTGTCATGGTATTTGAGAATGAACCATAAGCATGGCCTTCACTTTTCGATATCCAGACTCAAGCAACTCAACAGACCAACATTTGTGAGAAAACCTCGAGAAATTCATTATGGTATCAGAGAAAGTTAAGTTCAATGAAAGCCGAATAAGATACCTTGAACTGTTGTTCTGCACAAGTTTGGTAAACCCATGGACCCAGAAGCACCATTCTCACCTTATGAAGAACAGAATCAAGTCCAATGCACGGGCAGGAGCCGGACCAACCCCAGCTTTGCTCTTGAAGCACCAAAGATCTTGTTGAGATTGGTTCACCAAATGAATTTCATGCAACAATTCCACCCCAATCGCCCAAGACGATGTCGAGATGTCACACATTTGGATACAAGAAAAACCTGGGTAAGAAATGAAGGGGGTGGGGGGGCGGGGGGGGGGGGGGGGAACTTTGGTGCTAACGAAGACCTCAGACAAGCAAACGCTTGGACTTAAATTGCATTTCCTCGAGGAGCAGATGATACAGAACAAAGGAAGTCCAATAAACAGATTTTTCAAGCCATTGCATGACGCCCTATGACCCTTTTGCTGACCATTTGTGACCCCAACTCATATGACAAAACCAGAGAACGCATCCACAAGAGCATCTCAGGCAAGATACCGGTAAAATTTCCGGTCTGCTTTGTCTCTCTCTATAAATTCTCTCTCTATTAGTGATTCGAGACGCTTCTTTATTACAGCAGGGTTGGGAAGAAAGCGCGCCTGCAGTTGTTTTGTGACTTCAGTTACAATGTTGTTATAGTCCAAGACCCTCCTTGCCTTCATAATCCTTACTATAGCAGCCTCAATTTGCGGCTTCCTATCTTCTTCGACCCTCTGACGGGTTTCCTGTTTCTCGGGTTCAGACTCCTTTTGAGCAACAACAGTTCCTATTTTGATCTTGTAAAGCTTGCTTGTGAATTTGTCATTGAATAAGAAGGTATCTTCCTCACCAATATCCTTGCTCATGGGAACCTTCACAAGGACATTTTTCCCTTTGACACATGCAAGAGACTGTAAACATCTCTTCAGATCAGGTGCTGCTATTTCGGTTGCTTGCTCGATCTGTTTATAGTACTTTTCACACACATCTTTTTCTTGCAAGTAACGGAAAAGCATCATCACCTTGTCAAGAATTATCTCCACGTCCTCCTCACTGACCCCCTTCAAACCTTTCCAGAGTTTGTTATCCACAAATAATGAAATGAATGCTGGAGGACAGGTATTCAAGTTTATGAAATACTCAAATGATGAACTCAAAGCATTTTGAAAAGTCTTGTCATTGTTAAATGCCAAGTTTATTCTGCTATCATATTTTCTTTCTCATCTAAGACCCATTGAAAAAATTCCACAGGATCCTTTAACCTTTCTGGATCTGTTACAAGCTGTTTTCCAGTGTCTCTAACATGAGAAGTCAGCACTTCTCATATTTTTAGGAGTCCATCTGGAACACGACGAAACAAATTATACATTCTACTTCACTCCTGGGATCCAAGTAGTGAGAAACCCTATCTATCTCTTCATTCAAACTCCCCTCAGCCTTCTTCAAATAGTCACCACAATGACAACACTCAATAAAGCGTTGAGATTCACCATCATAAAACGTGGCTGAGACCTCCAAAAACGGCTTCTCAAAATCCTCTTGGTAAACAGAAGGACCTAAGTCCATGAGCATCTTTGTTATGCTCCTCATGAGACCGCGATCAATGACCTCTCCAGTACGCTCTTTGTATATCAGCTCAAGAAGAGTGTTTAGAAGTCTTGCCTGGATTTTAATGGAATGGGCGATATGATCCCTCCACAGGTTAAGACCAAGCTCAGAAACCGGCGTTTTTTGAGTGCTTGTGACATAGGTTCTGTCCATGTACATCAATATATCCCGAATCATTTCAAGCGCTCTATTATGCTCTCTCCATTTCCTGTTCAGTTCTTCCAAGAAAAGCCCACCTTGAGCATCCTCTATGGATTTCGCCATTTCTTTCAAGTGCCAAATCAGTGTACTGACTAGCCCTGAATATAGCTTGTCACCACATTTATGCAACACCATATTGTAAGCATTGCTGCATTATATAAGCAGAATCGTCACTTATCACATAAAGAAAATGAACTTGGATGGAAAACTAAGACTAGAAGAAGAGAAAGCATATATGTTTGAAAACGAGGAAAGTAAAGAAGCAATACAGTGAGCAAGAAATTACTAGAAACAAGACACCGATTTTGTGAAATAATACCTACTGTTATCATCCAATACGAATATAATCTGCTTAAGCCACAGCAGCTTTTAGATTTTCCAACTGCCTTGTAGCAAAACTTTGATATCTTCAAATTTTTGCAATTCATGACAGCATCAGATTTCATGTTTGACATAATGATTTTAACATGTTGAGACTGATTAATTGACCTGGCCATGTTGAACTTGTGAGGTCATATAACATACTCTGATCAAACAAATCACCACAAGTGTCCTCCATCCCTCTGGGGAATAAGCATGAAACAATTTTAATTTAACTTTCTGGAACAGCTTTACATATTTAGAGACCGGTTCTTCAACCATGGCTCTTCAGTACAAGAGGTTCCAAGGAGCATTCAAAGTTAATTGTCTCTCCAGTGCATCAGCTTTATTTCTCAAGCACTTCATGGTTTTGCATTGCAAAAACACATCAGTAATTCGGTCACAGGGAACACATCTATGGGGGTTTTCCTGTCAACATGACAAGATATATTGCACTTACGTAAAATGTCATAATATTATTGATTTGATACTAGCAGATATTAACTCCAATTACACTGCCATGAAATTTCACAACACATCATAGATAAATTAACTGATACATTTTTTCGTTGTTTATGTTTTCAGTGATACAACAAGAACGACTAAGTTTTTTCCCATACTAGATGGGGCCAGCTACATGATTCTTTGTTTCCACATAGCACTATCATAATTTGTAGAATCTATAGTAAATAAATCCAACCAAGTTTTATGCTGGCTGTCAAAAGCCTAACCCAACCCTACACGTTTATCCCGGCTTGGGACCGGCCATGCAAGGGTTATACCTTACATGGGCCGAGTTTTATGTTTTCATGATAGTCACATGAAAATATGTTCAGAATTCTTGCAAAGAAAAGACTCGAGCACAAATGTTGACTTGATTTGGTTCCAAGATGTTTGCTGGATTTTGAAATCCAATTGAAATTACAAAAGTTGGGAATGTCGAATTGTTAGCCTTAATCTTAACCAAACCTTCTTAGGAAAATCTTATGAAATAGTAAGATTCCAAAGCATAAGAAGTGTCAGTCATTATTACAGAAACAGAAACTTTACTGAAGTTTCCAAAGGTGGTTCGTCTGTTCCAAAACCATGCTTACAAAATTCCTCATATAACCACTTACCATGTTACGCATAGCATAGGAGGCAGACAACTCATGCACTAATTACAAATGTGGTACATGAGGCTACGCACCAAATTACATAATAAATCATGCCTTGGATATATGTGAAATTTCTGAAGCACAATTGTCTACTTTATGAATATGTTATTGTTATCCTAGCTTAGCTGTTGGTCTCATTTTCTCCTAGAAACAAATTTGCTTCAAATATCACACATAGTAGTCGAAAGTCGGGGATTTTGTCAAATGATTGTGGAAAATTATACAAAAGAGTAATTTCAAATTTCTACGCATAAAACGTAAAGACAGTCTACTATTGAAGCGATTCACCTTTTCAGACATCTTATGAAACATTTTAGAGAAAAAACGAAATGCCTTCGCATGATATTTATTGATCAAGAAAAAGCTTACGATAGGGTACCAAGGGATTTTTTTGGAGAACCTTAGAAAAAAGGTATCCCATTGACATACATAAACCTTATAAGAGATATGTACGATGGTGAAAAAACATGTGTGAGGACTCATGGAGGATCTTGGTCTATGTTATTTGAAGATGACATTGTTTTAGCGGAGGAATCTAAGGAAAAAGTTAATAGAAAATGGGAAAATAGAAACATTAGAAAATAAAGGCTTCTGACTTAGTAAAACAAAGACAAAATATATGAAATGTAAGTTTAATCATTTGGTTACTTCATAGGGCATATAAATTAAAATTGACACACATTACATCCCAAAAGAAAATTTTTAAATTTCAAGGGTCGATTTTTCACAGTGATGAAGAATGGATGGAGATGTTACACATAGAACTAATGCAGGTTAAAATGGAGAGGAGCATCAGACATTCTTTGTAATAAAAGAAGTTTACTAATCACCAACTTTAAGTTTGAAAGGGTAGTCTTAGTGGTGTAAGAAGGAAGTACGTTTACACCAATGGAGAAGTGAAGTTTGCAAGGGATGGTCCTAGTCCAACAAATAACATGGGTGCAAGAAAGAAGTACAGTTACACCAATCGAGAACTGAAGAAGCCTGACAATAATAACCATGGTGGTTCATATTGGGAATGCTCAAATCGTTTACTAATAGTGAGGCTCCTGTAATTCATGAAAACATGTGGAGAATGTGCATGATCTCTAGCCTCAACATGCGTAATTCTCCTCCCCTTCACGGGACTGCCTGTAGTGCCTGCAATGTCTATTCAGGACAACTAATATGAATCTGGATGTGGAATTTGCTTTAAATATTCCACAAACACAAGTCACTCACCACATCTGTAAATTGCTAAGACTGCCTTTTATATGATATTTACTACCCATCATTTTCCAAATAGTACGCTAAGCACCTTAAGCTTTATCCAGCTATCCTCTGGTCGCTCCCATCAATCATCAAATTCAGCACGAAACCAACTGAGGCAGATTGGTTTCCACATACTTCAGCACGAGACTAAACTTCATTCACCAACACACAGCAGCTAAAGCGTTATTGGTTCATTTGCTGGTTATATATTCTCCCAGAAGTTCAATATGTTGCCTAAATGTAGTCAACCAAGCCTGCCAATCGTCCTTTACTAATTTATTGTGTCCCCCATTTTAAATTATCGAGATCATCTTTCCTCTTAACCTTAGCAAAAGAAAATCATTTCAGGGATAGATATACGTATACCAGCAAACTGCCAGCGGATCATCTCAATCGTTGCACAATGTAGATCAGCTATCAAGATGAATTCCTTGACTTAGAGGCGATCTTGGGCCACTAGTGGTGAAGAGGTTATTTGGCTACACCATATCAGGATGCACAGGGACTTCTAGTTGTATTTCCAAGTATATAACTGAAAGGAAGAAATAGGAAAACTTCAAAGATACCTATCATACTATTGAGTCTATTCCACCTCTCCTGTGCTTTTACTTCATCACTGTCGCCATCGCCATCTTCTCCTGCTCTTGTGCATTTTCTTGCATCTCACCTCCAATCACGATGAAGTGCAAAAAAATCAGGTCTGTAAGAGGATTATTCGCGAGATTTCTCCAGCATGCAAAACTACTTTACATTTAACCAAAAATTGAATTTATCAAACTCGCAAGGGGAAACGATCTCTGAAGAACCACAAAGTAGCCTCACCTCCCAATTCCAAGGAAAAATCCATTACAACAACCATCCAATAGATGATCCGAACACCCAAAATAAAGAATAGCCACAAAATAAACGCGCTTGAAAGGAAGATTAACATCCAAGTACAAGAGTATAGGCCAGACGAATCAACGATATGCATGTAAATAAATGAAAGTATATATATATGTACATACCGATAGAGCTCTTCAAAACTTAGTCCGCTAGCGTTGTGATTGTAAATCTCGTGTATGGCGTGCTCCAGAAGCTTCCACGTCTTCTCTGCGTATTTTGGGTCCATCTCCACCTTGTGCTTGAACGGCTCGATCTTGAAATTCTTCTTCTTCGGCGCACTCATCGTCGCTCGCCACCAAATCGAAACCCCAAATCCCCAGCGGAAAAGAACAAAAGAAATTCCACAAAATCAAATCTGGATCTGAAAATTTAATTAGTGATCGAACAAACCACCGGAAAGATTTAGAAATGGAGGATAACGGGAAGATCGAGGATTGTTCGTGAGGGAAGAGAGAGAAAATCAAAAAGGAATTCGCAAGCAGGGTAATCCCATGAGGGTTTCCGCAGGAAACGCTGCTCTTCTTGCTTTCCCCAATTCGTGCAAACAGATCGGATACCGGGTCGTATATCCGTCTAATCAAAATTCGCGAAATACTTATGTGGGGTATACCCGCATAACTCCACAGCCAGATCTAATATTTTGGTATCAGGCCCGATTGAATTATTGCCCGTAAACGAGATGTCCAAAACTCAATGAGTCAGATATCCAGTCCAAATATTATTGGATTAAGACCCAATACCCGGTTCACCCTGTTCATGGTTAAAAAAGGGGTTGTTCTCTCCACACCTCTTTTACAAGTCCACAAAACCTAATTAAATACTCCTAAATGTGTTTCTCTCTCCTCTCCATAGCAAATATGTGGTCATGTTTCTTTTCTCCTCCAGTGACCTATTTTCATGTGATTTCTATTCATTGTTAAGTGTTACATAATTATTTGCCACCAAGCATCATCGGTTAAACAAGAACATAAAAAAAATTGAAGATATGATCTATCCGAGTTTTTTCGATTTTAGAAAGTTTTTACTAACATCATTATATTTTTGTTGCTTTACTTCAAATTTATTATTTTTAAACAGTTTGAAAAAGCTTTTTTTATTTTAGGTGAAACTGCGTATCGAAACGTGGCAAAGTCACATCCCTCACTAAGGAGAGTATTTCATGTTATATCTCAATTAGTTCACTCAGGATTGTGATAGAGGTTTCATTGCATGAGATGATGTATTTAGTTATTGATTAACAAAAGAGTAGATGATGAACTTATTGATTGTGAGGGTAATTGTGTAGACTATTTACTTATTTTACAACTGATGATATGTTTAGGAGTAATAATGAACTTTTTGATTATGTAAGAAGAGTGGGAGGAAGCATAACATTGTTTGAAGTTATTATCCATTTGTGTGGCAAAAATATAATAAGCAAGGTATGGCTTGATTGTGAAAGTAGTAGTAAATATAAGAAAATAAAACTATTGATGTTGAAAGTACTAGATGTACGAATACTAAGAAGGTTGGTTGTCCTTTTTAGTAAGAGGACATAGTGGATAGATATTTGAAGTTGCATGTACTTACTGGGATGCATAACCATCATTTAGGATTATATTTCTAGGGACATGTTTTTGGAAGAAGATTCAGTACTTTGCAGGAATATTGAGTAGTTCTTAGTATAGAATAATAAAAACCTCACACAAAACCATTATAAACCAAAATACTCACACATTTGAAGCGGGTGGACGTGAACCATGTGAGTACAATAAGTTATATTTATAATGCAAGGATTAAAATTAGAAAAAAATATCATGGTTCTCGAAGTATTTTACAACTACTACTACATGATATAGGCATTAATCATTATCATACATAGCATCATAAGATTCCTAATATGGATATTATTGGTGACATTATATTTAAATATCCTCGTTTCGTACACCTGATTTATCAATTTTTATGGATATTAGAATTTAACAACACATATAAGACAAACATATAAGTGTCTTAATGTTTTAGCGTAATGTTTATCTTATATTACTGTTATTAATGTTTATATATTTTTAATATTTTCTATAGGTATAAGATGCCTTTTCTTGAGGTTATTGGGTTCACGTCAACCTCTAAGAACTTTTCCCTAGTCTTTGCTTTTATAAATATAGAAAAGAAAGAGAATTATGTTTGGGTATATTATTGAGGTGTATGGGAGAGTTATGTACTCTAAAGAAAATGTCATGTATTATCCATAGTGATCTTGATCTAGTCTTAGTTAATGTCATTTAAAAAATTTACATACAAAACTCTTCTTGTGTAGACGATATATAGCAAAAAATATTGAGACTTTATTGTAAAGTTGACAAGGAATAAAAAGATGGTGAGTACCTTTGGCATAAGTTGGAGGAAGGTAATCAATTCATTATAAGAGAACACTTTCCAAGAAGTTGTGAAAATAATAAAATTAAAGTAGAAAAATTATTCGCTTTACTTTCTTACATTAACCAACAATGGTTGGACCCATACAATGAGATAATTGTCTCAGTATAGATAGATAAATTCATTCATTATGATACTCATACAACTAATATGAATGAGAATTTCATGCTTTTCAATGTATTTACATTATCTATTATTCTTCAAATGCATAATAATTGTATTTTCATATTTTTCAAGATTAGAAGTGCTCATGCAAGGTTGAAGGGGTTCATTGGTACATAAATTAACATATTTGATATAATTTGAAAAAATTATATTCATTGATATAATTGTATATTACATAATTAAAAAAGTCATTTGAAGAATAAAAAACTTTAACCATGCATCATGTTGACGTGATAGAAGAGTTTGTTACAAATATTTAAAAAATGGTATCATGAAGCTTTCTTGAACTTATTCTAAAAGAGTACAATCATGCATAGTTGATAGGTTCGGATATAGAAACATGTTAGTATAATTTGCTCCATTCACATTATATATCTTGTGCCCACGAGTTTGGCCTCCTACTTAAATGTAGTTTTTCAATATAATATCAAGTATTGATCTATTTTGAAAGAAGCTAAACATAAAAGATTTTTGAAAGAAGCTAAACATAAAGGATGATAAACAATTATTACCGGTGAAAGAGAGGATGAAGTGACATTTATAGAGATTGTTTGGAGAAAGTTATGAAATAATTTACAATGCAAGAAACTTGTTAAGATGTTGGATGAACAATTGATCTTTAAGTACAACTTACATGAACCACCAATTCATCATCCCATTAAAAGACCATCTAACCAATCTACCAGGTAAGACTTTTCAACTTGCGAACATAAAAGCAAGGCCTCCTCATGTAGAAGAAGACATGAACATGCATATGGTTAAGAACGTGATGCCTCTTGTAGGATTGGACGATCATTTTCGGGATTATCCTCTCTACAGTTGATAAGACATTTCAAAAGAATTCGTCTTCGAACCTACTTATAAATTGATAATATCACGATTTATAGGCATCTTCATAAATACATAGGTCAATGTGATTAGAGATGGAAATTATGAGTATAAAGTTGTTGGTGTACTTTCAGGATAAGGAAATGAGTGGTGGAGCAAAGTTGGTAGAAAGTGCTTGAAGAAGGTGGGTATTACATATCTGCACAAATTTTTGTAGATGATGGTAATGATGTTTCTATTCAATGTACTCTTTACGTGAGAGATGAACTGTGTCCTAGTAAGTATTGGATGACAATGCTTGATATGAGTTTAGTTATTATAACTTGATGGAATATGGTATTGATATTGCTTTATACGATATGATCAATGACATGTTTGCCACTAGTGTCACACATTCTGCAGTCTACTATGTAAAATACGTGTTATCATCATGTAGTACTAGTGGTGAGCATAATATCTTTCACAACATATTACATTATTGTGAGAGTTTATAGATTGTTTACGTCTATTTTGTTTGCATTTTCTCCTATCTTTCAATCATGACAGCATTAACACGATAAAGTGTTGGAAATTGATGAACTACAGTTGAAAAAATGTTGACTTATGTCTATAATTAAGAGGAATAAGAAACAATGTTATACATGATATCGATAACGATGACTAAGTGTAACAATTATGCATGTAGCAGAAAACACAAATGTTTTCATTATAATCGAATATTATTTTAATTTTATAAAATAATATCTAAATATAGCCCAAATAATCAAGTAAGCCATATACGGTGTTGCAATTTCATTAATCGTCATCATCAAGTGTTAATCAATGAATTCTTTCATGAGATTGCTCATACGTCTCTAAGAGGCCTAGTAATAATGAATCTCCGTCTAATATTTTATTTTCATTACTTGTTTTCCTCTTAGTAAAATTAGTTTGAAGTGCTTCAAACTTATTAGTCATGGATTTAATCTCACAAACAACTTCATCAATCCTCATTCCCAACATGTTACCTAGATTTTTTTCCATAGTTATAACAATTATCTCCTTTGTTAAACTAGTTGTCTGCCATTAGAAGACTGAGTAACTCATGGACATCGTGAAGTATGATAGTCATTTCACTCCATGGTATATAGAAGTTGTTTATGTATGGTTGCTAGGGGTTGGCAAAAGTAGTTACGAATGCATGATCTATCACCTTGTATAATAACTCCATTTGTCCAATCAACCCACTATGGGCTACAAGCTTAACCCAATTTCTTGGCCTCACATCCATACTCTTCACTTTCCGTATTGCCTGTAATTATATATTTATATAATATGTTACATAAAGTATTGATATTAGGACATATATAAGAGTATTTCTAAATAAATTTTAATGAAGTTTTAAAATCTTATATGCAATATGACATTGAAAGCTCAGAAGTAATTTCGATAGTTGAGTACATCTCTCATCCTTTGTAATCAATTTCAACATTTGATGATGATATATTCTACTCATAATGTAAAGGGTTGGCTTAATCATTTCCTCGTTGTCATTTACGTGACAGTATTTTATACATCATCGTATTGCGTCTCGTAAATGAAACAATGACATTATAGCCTCGTACTCGTGCCCCATTAGCCATATCTTCATATTAAAAAAGTTAATTAGTAAGGTTGCACTAAAAGATGGAGACATGCCCATAGTGTGTTTCCCTTTTGGGGGAGACGTGGCCTAGGTACGTCTCCCAAACACAGGATGCTAAAAATTATTGGCTTTTTTTGTCTCCTAAAAACGGTTAAAATCTATAGAAACAAATAAAAATCGATAGAACAATAAAAAATCAATAACATAACTTAGAAAATTGATGAAACTACTTTGAAATGACTCTATAAATCATAAAAACCTTCCCACACCCTTTTGGTTTTTAGTTCTTCCAAATTAACCAAAAAATGGATTTCAAGTTTTTTTCGTAGAAAACAATGTAGATCACCTATTGTGTCCACATATTGAAGCAAGGAATGAAGATTTGTAAGAAAACGAGCGGAAATGGATACGAGAAGCCTGTTCACTTGATAGAAGAGAGAAACTCTCATTTTTTAGTTGGGAGGGTATTTCATAATTATTAGAAATATCTGAGGGCAATTTGAGAAAAAAAAGAAATTTGTGATATGTGTATAGTAAAAGGAGTGTGCATGTATCAATCATGAAAAAACCATAGGGGAAATAATTGAAACTAATGAATGCCCAATGCATACCCAAGTTCAATTTCGAATATTTGTAAGAGTACGATTGGTTCATTTTGAATCATCATCCCCTGTTGGATATAAAATAGGTGCCTTTTTTCTTTTTAGATGGACATCTACATTGGAGGTCTATTTTTTTTTTCTATTTTGACTTTTTTTGCCAAATTTCCTTTTGGAGAGATTGGAACTAATGAATGCCCAATGCATACCCAAGTTCAATTTCGAATATTTGTAAGAGTACGATTGGTTCATTTTGAATCATCATCCCCTATTGGATATAAGATTGGTGCCCTTTTTCTTTTTAGAAAGACATCTACATTGGAGGTCTATTTTTTTCTTTTTTCTTTTTTTTTGTCAAATTTCCTTTTGGAGAGAAGGAGATGGAAGAACAACTTATCTCTCTAATCAAGTATGCCCTATTTCATCATAGCCCATATTATTTGAAAATATTTTGCTATTTTGAACTAAGTCCTGTCTTGTTAAAGAATGCTTTTTGATGTCATTTAATGATTTTGAAAACACTCCAATTTGCACTTGGACCCAACTCATATGGGTTAGGGTTGATCAGTTCATTCAAATCCACTAGCAGTATTTTCCACATGAAATTCAATCCAATCAATTATGGATTTGGGTCATATATTGAGTATATGAAATCGGTTTAAATGTTACTCCACTTATAGAAGCATACCTTCTTAGCTATCCTAACAAAACATAAATGTGTGTCTCTTGTTGTCTCAATCCACAAGGCTTTTACTGCTAAGTTGATGCCTTTATTTGGAAGAGACCCCAGCAAGGAGCATAACACCACAAAGAGAAAGCATACCTGAAAGAAGGTCCTAAACATTTTTGGGTTCTTAGTTATAGAATACCTAACAATAACTAGTCAACATCATGCCATACAAATATAATTATACAGTCAAGGTAGATTATTTTTTTTTTAAGAGGAGGCCGAAGCCTAACACACACATGCACCCTCTAGGAGTCGAACTCCCCACCAGCGGCGGTGCTTGAGCACCGTGTCGCTGAGCTAACACTCTCTATGCTTATGATCACCATAGAGGGTCCTTAGTGGAGACACTCTCACTCTCATTGACATTGGCATTCATACAAATATGATAAGGCTAATAATGCATTACATATTCATACCGGCCTCGGAATAAAATGTCTCCGATAATTTAATGATGTGTTCCTCAAGAAGCTGGGTTGAGGAGTGCTTTTAGATCCGTCTAGTTCCGACCTGATCTCGTGCGTTGAACTGAAACCAAACCTTTATTGAGGACCTTGAGGGTTTGGTTTCAATTTTATGATTATACATGCATCAGTTCCGCAATCTAATTTTTTACATATGATCTCATTATATATATAATATAGTTTATGGACCCATTAAAAATTCTTTAAGCATCACAATTATTTGATTTTTAAGAACTGAGATCTTTAAAATAAAAATAAAATAATAAAAAATACTATAATACTTTTCACTTTTTTAATTTAAATGATTGTTCAGAACAGTTGAGCGGTTGAGATTTTCAAAACATAAATAAGTATACACATTTACCCCATTCTCTATATTCTTTTTCTTTTGTTTGCCCTCATTCATGTGTTTACTTTTTCTAACTTTCTTTTCTACAATAAAAGGTACACCTCTCTTGACAATCGAACTCACCACCAAGTCTTGGGAGTCAATGGGCCCTTCCAGCCTGCCCGGAGAGAGCCCGGTGAGCTAACGCTCTCTGGGGGTTGCCTAGGTAAAAGCCTCTCTGCCGTTTTTCCCTCCATCACTGTCTTGTTTATTCATGCGTAGGAATCTTGATGAGAAGGATATTCTAAATTTCCTATCAGAGCCCGCTCGGAACGAAACAGATTTGGAAAGTAAGAAAATAGAGATAAAAACAAAGAAAACAAGGAAATCTCCAACGGAATGAGAATTGATCCTTCATCTAATTGATTTTAGAAAGTTAAGTTCATCAAAAAATAAAACAAAATAGAAAAAATAAAATTTAAAAATATTACTTCTTTTTTAAATTCGTGAACTCGTCATCATTTTACATGTTTTATTTGTAATAATATCTTCTAATTTTAGATATATTTTATATAAATTAAATTTATATAAAAATGAGCTCCAACTTACTTTTTTTTTTCAATACGATTCTACGAGAACTCGTGAAAACACAGACACGATCATGAACGTTTTTGGTCTCATCGTGGAACTGAGGACGGAGACAGAAACAAGTTTCTGAAACGGGGAATGGAAAGTCCCGTCCCGTCCCCGTCCCGTCCCCGTCCCGTCCCGTCCCGCCCCCATGAACATCCCCATATCCATGCCGCTTTCGTTTCGGGTCGGTTTTGGGTTCTTGTTGGATCCGAAGTTGCCACCCCTAAAACCCATGAGCAGAAGCGTGGTCACGACGACCCTAACTTCAAGTTCGCCGCGAACTTGGTTCTCGATCCTTTGCCATCTGAATTTCATACAAATTTCCTGCAGGAGAAGAGGCGGATAGTAAGAAAGTTTGTTTCTTCCAGACGTTCTGTAGGTGAGGAAGCAGGGGGCACACTAAACAGCAGAGCGGGAAGGAAGAGAAACAGGTTAAAGGTTGAAGAACAGAAGGAAAAACAAGATAAAACAAAGAAGCCCTTTTTCCCTGTCCCTTGAAGGTTTACTGTCTTCTCTACATGATTTACATTGCTAGAAATCTCCCTACTTTAAGTTTTCAATCAGATATCCAACCAATCCACATTGTGTAGGACAATGCTTGGTTTTCCTTTTGTTTTCGACGTAACCAAAGGCCACCTTGGATTCATGTGTTCTGTTCTTTTTTGTTTGTATAACTATAGGTAATTATCTGGGCAAGAAATGCAATATCCCAAGCTGAAACCTCAGTTGCTGCAATCCTTGATTGCGAATCATGTTCCTGAAAAGGGTGCATTATTGGCTGATTTTTCAAAGTTTCTGACCGTCGTCTCAGCGATCAAATCACATGGCCTTCTATCAGAGCATTTTGAGGGCTTACCTGATCAGAAGCTTGAGAAAGATTGGCGGTCTGCCGTCAATTCATGGGTGGATAGCTTGCTGTTGCTGTCCTCAAGCAATACGGTACTGCTGACTGTGCTACTTATTTTTCTAAATCTTGCCTCTTCTGTTTAGAGAGGAGGGGATCAAGCTAATAGGTACTTAGTGGAGATCTTTAGATGTTCTACAGATTTTTTCTCACATTGATGTGGCTTAAGGAACATAGCTCAATTCACAGACGAAGGAAGCAAGATAAAAAGTAGTTTCTTATTTTGTGGAGAGAATTTTATAGAAATTCCTTCATATTCTTGTGGCCCAAAGGGCATGGTAATTGTCCGCTTGCGCTCAGGTGGTCAATGGTGTCCATGCTTTTTGAAAATCATTTTGCATTTTGGCAAAGAATAGCTTTTGATTTTGATTGGAGATAATGACCGGGATTTATTTTTCATTTACTGACTTCAATCTTGCAGCCGGACAAGTGCTGGTTTGGCGCTAGCTTGCTGGGAGTAACTTGCCAAGAATGTAATGGCAGCTTGTTTCTGGCATCATATTCATCTTGGTTTGAGAAACTTGTCACGCTACTGAAGGTTTCTTCTTCAAACTTGGCTGTTTATTTCTTGTAGGAGACTATTTTTCGATGTTCTAATATCATTGCTGCTCCTAGTTATACCGTGCATATTTGTTTATGCTACTCTACAATAAATTAAGTAATCAATCCGACTTATTTGAGAACAAGATCAATATTGAACCGGTAAATCAATGGATGAGACCTGTGTTAGACAGATCTAAACTTTTTTCAAGTTTAAAAGCGAAACTTATACTGATTAAGTACCAAATTTACCAGACAAAATCACTATGAAGGAGATAGATACAAGTTTACGGCAAAGCTTTTTCCGTGTATACATAGTTATAAGTTTATCCATGAAATGTCATAATGCCATCAATGTTGTGTCCTATCTACACGAGATACAAAGACTAAAATGTGCTCATGACCTAAATGAGAACCTTTATTTGTTTCTTTGGAGTGTTTACTTTAATCCTCCAAATGGTCTCTATTGTCATTGCTATCCAAAATATTGGACTTTAGTTCCTATAAATGACTTTCTTCTATCCTTTTGGTTGATAACTTTTTTTTCATCGTGTTTTAGAAACTTTGTAATGAAACAGTTTGTCTTAATATGCAGCCACCTGCAGACTCTCATTATGTTAAAGTGGCTTCTTGCGCAGCACTGTCAGATCTGTTTACAAGGTAGTTTTTTTATCTGTTGCTTGTCCAATTGTGTTTATTTCTCAAGGAAGTTTGCGAGGCCCTCCATTCTTTACTTTGTATTTCAGAATATGTCCTTGTAAACTTCTTCGACACTTGCCTTTTTTATATCATTTGTCATTGAATTAAATTATTTTGCCTTTGTTTTCTCAACACAAGTCTGGATGTTAGCCCCTTGGTGCTTGGTTTTTGAGTTACATAGTGATGCTTATTGCTACCAAGTCTCCTCTGATGTCTGTCATCTTTTCATACAATTATTGAGTAAGAAGGAATATCCAATATACTGTTATTACACTCATACAGTGTATTAATATGCTCATAAGGTGTACATGGTTATACCTAGGGCTAAACCGAAGCAGAACCGGTTTACCTATATAGCCGAACAAAACCGAACTGAAAAAATTCAATTTGGTTGTTTCATTTCGGTTATATAGGTAAATCGGTTTCTTGGATCTCAATTTCCTTGTTTGAAAGTTTTTTAATTGCAATGCAAGTACCATCTTGTAGAGTTCCTTGCAGAGAATAATATATGAGATGCAAGAGCATATGTAAAAATATTGGCACAAATACAAACACTATAACATGTTTCATTTTGGAGGAAAGCTATCTAGGGATGGCAAAAATGTGCATGATAAATATGTTTTTGAGCAAATTATACCATAATGTGCCAAATGTCATAGCAACTGTAGATGAAAAGTTTTACAGAAAACGATATCCATTCCAAACTGAATCTGATAGTTTTGTATTAAAGCCCTTCAGATAGTTATATTAAACCCTGAAGAGCCTATACACATTGACAACATCAAAACAAACAGTTAGAGTTCTCGCACATGGATGTACACTGACAACATCAAAACAAACAATTAGAGTTCTCGCACATGAATGTGGAACATATGCTTGACTTGACACAAACTATATGACACCCATTTCATCAAGCACTGCTCTTGCATCACATTTTCTGTACTATAAATGTAACTCAATGACACCTGTCAAAATCAGATTGTTACTTTGCAGGTAGAAACTCAGAAACACAACTGAGATGCTAATCTTTCATAGTTTTGCGATTGGTACTTCAACTTGATGCCAGGTTCAATGGTGATCGATGTAATCTGCTTTATAACTTCAGATAAGCTTACGAGGTCCATGACCCTTTTGTCAACTCTTAACTCGAAACAATCCCAAGTGTTGGTTCTTTGCATCAAATGCAATGGAAACATTATTCAAAAAGTGATTAATTCAAAATAAGAGAATATCGTTATGACGGTACATAATAGTGTCGTGGTAACAATTGGCATGAGGATGGATGCAAATGCTCAGGAGGGAGAGAGGGATGGCTGCAGCTAATTTTTCTAGCCTGCCAAATGATCGAGGAGATGGAATGAGCATTGATAGAGAGGATGCCGGTGATCGTGGGATGGTTAGCTGGTCAGACAGATGGCTGTCGAGGAGTCACAGAGAAAGAGAGGTTCTGTTGATTAGGGCATAGTCAATCGAGTTGAGGGGATTATTTACGTTATTCATGAATCATGATATGTTTAAATACATGAGTTATTTGGTTCTCCACCTTTGGGAACCAAACCCTAATATCAAATTTCTTAAAATTACTAAACTGACTTTGACCCAATTATTGTTGTGACTGAACCAAATCAGGAATTTTGGTTCGGTCTAGTTCATTAGTTCTGTTTTAACTGAATTATGCTCACCCTTAGTTCTGCCCCACTATACATCAAATAGATCATATTCACCATGATAAACAGTTGATATTCCATGCACAACATCATGCTGTTGCAAACTAGCAAGGACTTACATTCTTCATGTTAGCCAATGGTGGTGTCATTTATGACTTTCAATTTTAGTGTACTTGTGCATGTATTATCATGTTACACAGAAGTTAAAAGGTAAATATTACAAAGCAGTAATTAGACTATGGTTATGAGTGTTGGGCAATTAATATCAATATTTACAAAAGATGTTCGTGGTAAAACTGAAGGTATGGTAGAAATGGATCAATGAGTGGTCACACAAGGAAATATCGTATAGATAATGAGGTTTTTAGAAACAAATTAAAAGTGTCACCAATAGATCACAAAATGAGGGAAAATCGTTTAAAATGGTTTGAAAATCTAGAACGGTGACCAAAGGAAGCTCCGATAAAAAGATATGAGAAATTAGATTGTGAAAATGTTAAAAGAGGAAGAGGAAGACTATAAAAGTGTTGGAAAGAAACAATAAAGCATGATTTAGCCTATGTTGAGTTAACGGTTAGCATGACACATGATTGAGCTCTATGGAAACAAAGAATCCATGTACCTGACCCCATCTAGTATGGGAAAAGGCTTAGTTGTTATTGTGCATGTGTGACCATGTTGTTTGCAGCCAATAGAGCTACATACAGTGCAATCGTTTAGCCTGATCCTCAAATAATGGACTTCTCCAAAGGTCCTGCACCACACTAAACAACTTAACTTTGATGGCTGTGCCCAACCATGATTGTTGAGAGATGAATTGAACGAGACTGAAGGGCCAAAGTAAGTAATCTGTAATGTTTGTCAAATAGAAAGCTACTGCATCTGCTAGGTCGATAAAGCCTATTCTTCTGAAGATTGCCTTAAGTGTCATTTGTTACATACTGCATATAGAATGTCTTAAAGAATGAGGCTTTTAAGAAGTCTCTGCCCCTCACGCTGCAATGCCAAGACACTTTAATCCTCATGTTCAAAAGGACTTTTTTATGTAATTAAGGGAAAACTTAAATTGGTACTTCATTGAAACCGTATTTATTAAGGGAAACTCTTCATCTTATATGGAGAACATGCAATTGCATCTAGATCCTTTTCTAATGCATAGTATTTTATTACCATCAAATAAATTCGAAATGACAAGTATTCTAGTGACAATTAAAGCTTATTCTGATAAGATATGCACTGGAGCTTGCATTGAAGCCATAAGATGGATTACTTGGTACATATCCAACTCTCAAGTGCTTAGACGTGAACCATACTATGATTATGATAAGGTGGAGAGTCAAGGCCTTGACTTGGTTTTGTTTTAATATCAACAATAATGACTTCTGTAGGAACTTTTGTTGCTCAAGATATAACTTTTATGAAAAGTTAGTCATATACTAGTTGAGCTTCATGAAATACTGTTCTCTGAAAGTTGCTGTCGTGTTTTCATTAGCCTTATATGAACTCTTGATGTTTGTGTCGTTATCTAATCTGGTGAATGCATTTTGTTTACTTGTCCCATTGCAAATTAATGGGGGGAATCTTTCCAAAAGCCCCCAGATGCCTATAAATTATATGCACACACATTCTAACATCTGTGTGTATGTATATATACATATATGTATTATATGAGTTTATGTGTAGGCATGGAAGGGAAGCTTGGTTCCCTTGGAACTTATCAGACAGTTATAGTGCTCATATTTGGAACATCACTGAAATAGCTCTTCTTCATGCCTCTTCTATTCAGCTTCTTATCCATATATATTGTTACCTCTGCTTTATCTTGCACATTCCATGAGCTTCTCATGAGATTACCGTTCTTGGTTTCTTTTGCAAACCAATTGATCAAACAACTGGTTTAGATATCACTTCCTTTCTGGGGGTTTCTTACAATAGGCTATCGGACTTTCCAAGCTGCAAGAAAGAGGGAACTACTTTGTCAAACAAGCTCGTTCCATTGCTTATGCAACTGTTATCCGACGATTCTTCAGAGGATGTGTTGGTAAGAGGTTGTCTGATTACCTGTTGCACTTTTGTGCATGCACTCATGCACCTTCTTTACTTTGCTTTCTGTACTCAGCATTTGATACATAACATAACTGTGCAAAGTCTGCTAATGCTTGCTCATGACTATTCGCCCCTGTGGTTCCAGCTTTTATTGTTTCTAGGCAAAAACTTCATAGTTTGTTGATGACATAATGTTGCAATGTGATGCTTGTTTGTGGATAGAGCATCATTGAAGATCTTTATGCAAAGACAAACAAAAGAGTGTCCTTTTTTAGTTGTGGATTTGCATGTGTGGGTGCATGCATTATGCATATGCATTCTTTTCAATGTTTCTGTGTTTTGTGTGTGGGACAGAGTTCTGCTTACTCAGCTATTTCCTCTCAAGGTGCGCTGGTAGTGTTCCAATCTGACACTTGTTTATGGACAAAACCTCTTGTAAGATCTTTACACAAAGAAAAATAAAAGGCATAGTTCATTTTAAGGTTATGATCATTCATTTTGTTTCCGCAGTACTATAAGCATTTTAATTTTTTATTAGCAAGCTGGGGTCAGGCAAACCTGTAGGGGATGTACTATCCTGCTGTGAACCTCATTACTTCTTTGACTTTGTTCCTGGGTTGGCTTCTGTCCAGGAGGGTGGTTGCTTTTTGTCTAGAAACTATGGTATTGTGCTGTCGTTATCCCTTGTTCATATATGAACATTTATGTTGTAGTCATGTACCTCATGACTTACGGTGCTTCATGCTTGATTAATGTCTGAATTCAATACTAAACAGTGGATTATGTTTCACAAGGTCTACTTCCTATGCAAAATTTGTTAACATGACCTATGGGCCAACTTTTAACAACCCTTTCCTTAATGAGTTCTTTTGATTTTTTGATCTATTTGCCATCTTAAATATCTAAATATATTGTGTACTGAACTTGGAAGAAATTTCTATAAATTATGTACAAGTCATCTGCATTAATAAAGGAAGAGTTTGTCTCACCTTTTGGTGCCGTCATTCTGAACTCTCCTCTTTCTCTCTGTTTCTGTCTCTGCCTTTCTCCTTCCATACGTAGATAATTAGATAACTATATAAATGAATTAATAGATATTTTAGATATACACAAACACACACATACATGATACATCAATTGAAATGCTTTTACGGGAAAGAGCAACCAAATGTATGTGGATGCTTGCCTATCGACATGGTTGCAAGTTTGCCTATGCTGCTTTGCTTGTCTTGTTTCTGGGGGAGATACCTGTGTTGCTCATTTAGCATACTGTTTACCATATGCAGGAAGCAGCAGTTGGTCTTCTTTGTAACCTGATAACCTTGTTTCCATCTTCATTCCGTCGGCATTATGATAATGTATGTGCACATTCTCTTTCCAATTTGCTCTCTGTTCATTATCAATTTTCCTGGGTTGTTTTAGACTAGTTTGAAGCTTGAAGATCAAGTTGCTATTCCCCAAGTGCAAAACACTAAGGCTTGCATGTTAATATATTTATAGAACTTGCAATTAATAAACTTGCCTTTGGAAATATATCTTTTGCTACACATGACGATCTGAATTTGTTAGCAGAAAGTTGTTTTCCTTCATGATGCGAAGTTTTCGGCACAGACTTTCTTATCATGATTACAGTAGCATATGTTCAGTAATGAAATTGGTTGTTGTGTTACTCATTGTCCTATGCTAAGAAAAAAGATACATTAAACGAAGGGAACATATTTTTATCACATGTTTTTTCCTTACACTTTTTTGGTCCTTCGGAGTTTAAATATTTGGAATAGAGGAGACAGGATCATGATATATTTGGATTCTGTCACCTCCATTTATAGTTTCATAATTGCCTTTGTTTTTATCCCTCAGAAGCTGTAATATCTCATGCAATACATTAAATTATTTGATAAGAATCTATTAGGAATTACTTTGTACTGAAGTTGGCACTCAGATCCCTTGATCGAAGATGGAACACAGGGAAAATCTGATGGACAAGAATAAATTTGCTCTGGATGGTAAACGGTGATATTAGTTAATTTAGTTTTATCATTTTTCTACCTCATGAACTTAAGGCATATTTTTCTTCTGTCTTTAAACTACAATATCTCATGCAATACATTAGATTATTTGATAAGAATCTATTAGGAATTACTTCATACTGAAGTTGGCACTTACTCCCTTGATGAAACATGTAACACAGAGAAAATGTGATGGAAAAAACCCTATTTGCTTTGAATAGTAAACGGTGGTATCAGTTTTATGATATCAATTTTCTACCTCATGAAATTAGGACATATGTATCTTCCTTGTCTCTTTCTCCTGCTTAGCTGGACTTTAACTTTATATAAGTGCATTAAGCTACACTTTTCATTTCAAATCATCAAGAAGCATTATGAGTGGGTAGCAACATCTGTCATGGTATCAATTTTTCTGACGTATCAGCACCCGGAACTAACATGACTCATTATGCAGGTTGAGGCTGTTGTGACAACCATCCTGCCCAGATCATCTAGTTCAGCTCTATCTAAGGTGTTGAAAGGAGAAACTGATCTGCAACCTTCTTTTCTTCAAATTTAAGAAATTAATCTTGACCCCAAGGGTTTTCAGTAGTCGACTATACAGATTGTTTTGCATTTAGCAAGCTTCCTGTGAAGTTCTGTCATTATTAATTTCTGTGGTACTCTATTTTTCCACATATAGGATTTTCCGTATTTGCTCTCCTTATAGATGGTCCAGCTTATACATTGATTGAACATGTTCATCTAATTTTTTCAGATGCTTTCTCAACTACTCGCTTTACTTCCAAGAGCAAAAGGTGATCCAAGCAGCTGGTCTCAGATGATGACAAAGATTTTGATATCCATCAATACGTACTTGAATTACACTTTTGAAGACTTTGAAGACGGTAGGAATAGAAATATTTCTTTATTATGCCGATGAAGTTTTATGTTCAACATTGACTAATTCTTTCATATGTGCAATTAACTAATTTTTTCATCTGATGCAGCAAATGAAGGCAAGGATGCCATTAAACTCTTGACCGAACTAGGAAAAGACCCCCCTGCTCCCCTGAATGGTTATTTAGAGCTAAGTATTGCAAATGAAAAAGCAAAAGACAAGTCAGGAAAGATGCTTATTCCTCATATCTGTGCATTAGTGCAGTGTTGTATTACAATGCTTACCAGCCCTTGTCATGTTCAGGTAGGCTAGCAAAATTGGTTGTTTATAAGTCTTCTGAGTTTCACGATCCACCTTTTTGTGCCTTCTGGTGTGTGTGAAGTAAAGTCGTCTATCATTTATTTTTAATGGATTATTTCAGGTTGCTGTCCCTATGCATTCCCTTCTTGCGCTTGTTGAACGGGTTCTTTCGATAGATGGTAATAACTGCTATGCTTCAATGCCTATTATGGCCATTACGCAGCTAGAGTTCATCTTCTCCGATCTCCCTGTTCTGCATTTGAGCTGCTTGGATTTGCTCCATGCCATCATCAAGGGAGTCCGTGGGTGAGTCATGGTTTAATTTCCACCACCCGTTTACTTATTTCTGGACCAGTAAATAGTACATAGCTTCTCTGAAAGAATTACACTTTTTGCTTCTCTATCTTATGTTTACAACTTTACATACCTTAATAGGATTCGGAAATTAACCAGGTGTGCTTTGGTAGGTTTAAATAACTTTATGCATTGGTAGGTTTAAGTAACTTCATGCGTACTGTTATTTTTAGTTGTGGACTTTATGCTTTGTTGTTGGAAGAGCTTATCATCGGTGTTTCAGAAGCTAGACATTTATGCCTCTGGTTTAAGCTTGAAAAGTTTATGATCTGTAAGGAAGTCGTTTCCAATTTGCATTTATAACTAACTTGTTTCCACTTTCTTCCAGTTATCATCAAGTGGAATTTGCTGCTGTCTTAACTCTTCTCATGATTTCTTTAATTTCTACTTTATCTTTAATCTCTGTTTCCAAAATGTTTTGTATTATTGATGTATTCAGTTCCGACTTGTATCTTCTTCCAATTTCTGTTTCAATGTGTTCCAATTGTCTGATATTGCCTTGCTTTCTACAAGTTGTCCCATAAGTATGGATCTAGCTGGGAATGCTGGTGCAGGTTGTTGCAAATGACTGGGGTACAGCACGGTTTCATGATTATAGGTTCTAAGGCGCATCTGACCTATGCAGTTGTTAGTCAATAACATGTTCTATCACTAATTTGATTGCATTAAAAGGCCTTTACATGATTATAAATTCAATAATCTAGAATATGTTAAAGTCTGATTATTGAAAATTGGAATTGTGCCATAATAAATTCCGTGTTATTGAAAATGAGGTGCATGACATTAATTCCTGCAAAAGAGTGCATACTGATTCTTGCAATTGATCCTGTGCAGACAGTTGCTACCTGCTGCTGGGAAGATCGTGCAGCTTCTACAAAATTATTTCAGGAGATTTTTGTTGCCGTCCATCAGAATTAGACTTTATGCAATCGTGAGAACTTTACTCATCTCCATGAATGTAGGTAAAGTCCTAGTCTTTCAAAGTTCTCTTGTTCTCTAGAGGAAGGTCTGTGATTTAGCTAACAAACTTCTACAAGAATTGGCACTTCTCATATTTCCACGAAAGTGTAGGACCTTTCATGCTTTGACTAAATGCATGGTTGAGTAGGTCAACATGTAAACCTACTTGCTCCTGCATTGGAAGCTATTATCATGCTTAGAAATAGAATAGCACATGCAATCAACAAAGTTTCAGGTTGTGAAGTTTTGTAAAAGAGCAAGGTTTAGGTAGTTTTAGACATGTTAAATGCAGCTCCTGCCATCGTCTTGGGCTAACCTTTATTGATAACAATGCCTTTGCACCTGTTTTGTGTCTTCTCTTTAATTGTCATTTATATTTTTTCATTATGCTTAAGGGATCATCCTTGCATTGCCGGTCCCAAGCCCGGATAAAGGAGGAGGGTTGTGTTAGGCTTCCGCCAGCTAGCTTAAAACTTTGTCGGATTTTATAACATGGATTACAAAAATTATGAGGATTGCTTTGGGGCGTCCCCGCCTAGCGACATGCTGCAGAGCCCGAATGCAGTAAGAAGTAAGCAAGGGCCACTACATTTTCGCCCGAATATAGTGAATCAATTGCAGAGAGGGTTCCCACATCATGGACGGGTGTGGTAAAGAAGTTAGTCCTGCTACATTGCCGTCCGAATGTAGCGAAAATTTTCAGAGAGGGTCTCCGCATTTTGATTATGGACGGATGCGGGGGTAAGGAAGTTAGTCCTAGATAATAAGATTCGTATTGGTTCTTGGAATATCGGAACATCATCCGGTAAGCTAATGGAGGTGGTAGATACTATAATTCAGAGAAAGATTCATATTCTATGTTTACAAGAGACAAAATGGGTTGGAGAAAAAGCAAAGGGGATAGAGGATACAGGTTTTAAATTATGATACTCAGGTAAAGAAAAGGCTCGAAACGGAGTTGGTATTATCATAAATAAAGATTTAAAGGAGAGTGTAGTAGACATACAACGATATGGTGACCGAATCATGACATTGAAATTAGTGTTAGGAGCAGAAGTTTTGAATATAGTTTGTGCTTACGCACCCCAAGTAGGACTAGAAGATAGTATAAAGACAGTTTTTTGGGAAGAGTTAGATAAGGTGTTTCAAAAGATTCCACCAAGGGAGATGATTTGTTTAGGAAGAGATTTAAATGGACATGTCGGTAAAGAGGCATTAGGATATCAAGGGATTCATGAAAACTTTGGTTTTGGGGATATAAACGAGGAAGGTAGGGAGATTTTAGATTTTGCTATGGCATTTGATCTCTTTATAGTCAATACAATTTTCAAAAAACGAGATGAACATTTAATTACTTATAAGAGTGGCTTATCACAAACACAAATTGATTACTTTATTTGTAGAAAAAAAGATAGAGCGTGTTATAAAGATTGTAAGGTAATTCCAGGAGAAAGCTTAACCACCCAACATCGACTTTTAGTTATGGATTTACAAATAAACAAATGGACAAAGAAGAAAAGAGTGCATCGAGCTACTCAGACTAAATGGTGGAACCTTAAAAGCGAGAAATAAGATATATTTAAACAGAAAGTCCTTCAAGGAGATGTTTGAAATTATGTTGGCACACCCTGTGATATGTGGAACAATATGGCTATACATGTATTAAAAGAGGTAGAGGACGACCACAAAAGTGTTGGAAAGAAACAATAAAGAATGATCTAGCTTATTGGGAGTTAACTGCTAACATGGCACATGATAGGGATTTGTGGAAACAAAGAATCCATGTAGCCGACCCCGTCTAGTATGGGAAAAGGCTTAGTTGTTGTTGTTGTTGTTTGCTTTGGTTTCTTGTGGCAGTTGGTATAAGCTCATAAGCTATTGTGCCTGTTAAGTAATGGATTCTATCCATCTGATGAACCTCTTAGTAACAACAAAAGTTAGTAAATTTTATTTTCTCATGGGATAAAAATCATTTACGAATTAGTAAATGAGTATACATGATTGTAGTTTATTGCAAAGTTTCTGAATTGACATAGATGTTGCTAGAAAGTTTCCACCACCAATTGAAACAATTTGTTTTGCACTTTATGCTGGTTCATTATGCTTTATATCTTAGTCTTGCATCTTTGTGCTTATCTACTGTAAGAATACAAGTGTGCTTACATATCTTTCAATCTTGATCAGGAATAGCCTTGTATCTTGCCAATGATGTAGTTGAAAATGCATCTGAGGATCTTAATTCTGCTATTCAAGGGCATGCATCGATATCTTCTCCAGCAAGTTATTCGAAGCATGACAACAGGACTTCCAACGCCAATAAGAGAAAGAAGAGGAAGCACACTTCTGCCCCAGAGGAAAACCTTGGTGGAGGGGAAGCTGAAGTGTGCAGCAATCGTCCAACTACTCCTTTCTGTCTGCAGATTTCCTCTCTTAAGGCATTAGAAGCTCTTCTTACTGTGGTATGTGTGTTGAGCTGTCATTCCTTAGTTCTAAGTGTTCATTGAGCAGTTGATAACCACGTTCCGTAATCCAGGGTCATAGATCTTACACCTTGAAGAAGGCATGCCTTTCTTCAGTAGAAAAAAGAACTCCAATAGTTCCTTCATGAATGGTTCTGTTTCAAAACCTGACGAATCTCTGTCAGCCATCAAATCTAGTTGAAAGCAGTGATAAATCTCGTGACTAAGATTTTTTTGATCTGTACGTGCTTCACGTTGGGAAACGTTGGTTCCTGATTGATATATTGTCAGTAAAATGCTTACAAAAATAAAGAATATACAGTATAAAAAGTTTTAAGGGTGTCAAAATGGTGTTAGAATTTCGTATATATGTTCTAAAAGTTTCTGCTTTGTACCATGTTACTGCCTATTGAAAATCCCTGTAAGAATCTCAGTATTTTGTTAAATCTCATCTACCTTAGTTTCATGGCTCAGCACAATCCTAATTTGAAAAGAAACACTTTTAACTGCCTGAATTATATCCCTGTGGACAACTTCGTTCTGTGTGAAAAGTAGTCTGATAAATGCGCTGCAGTAAGCTTTCTGTCATCCTTTACCAACCTCTGCTTCATGCAAAATATATGGTTTATGCGAAAAGTTCCTGGTATACTGATCAAGCATGTGACTTCTCTTCTAGTGAGAAAAAGAACCGATAGATGGTGTCACACGGTTATTGTTTTTGGATGCTCGGTGGCAGTTTTTTATTTTTTCCCTGCGGAAAGAGGTCCAAGTATCACGTACTCTGTGACTGTGGTTCAGCAAGTTGTCGGTAAAATGTGAGAAAACGGTGGTTACATTCATCAATTTTAGGCGGACAACGTGATTAGGTGTTGGATATGTGTTGCTTTTTGTTAAATCAACCTTATCATTTTTTATCTCCTTGTTGCTTCTTAGTAATATTGCCCTGATCTATCATCCATGATTTTTTCAGGGTGGTTCTCTACATTCACATGATTGGAGACCCAAGGTTGATCTTCTTTTGTTGCGTGTAGCAACCACTGCTTGTGAGGAAGGGTGGTTATATGACGAAAACAACACTATTATGGAGGATAAAACAAAATTTACTCGAGGAGATTTTCAGCTTGCGGCCCTTCAGACTCTGCTGGCTTCTTTTCTTTCTCCATGCCCTTACAGGCCTCCATATTTATCTCAAGGCCTTGCACTTTTCCGTAAAGGTTCACTTTTGCTCTTTTGCATTTGGTTTACTATCTACTGCAATATGAAGTTTCTGAAATTTATCTGTGATATCCATACATTGTTCTGCAAAGTTCTTCCCATCCGTCTCAATAATTGCTATGCTGCTTGTTCTATTAATGATCAACTTCATGCACAACTAAAAGGGAGCAGCATGACTGTTGCACTGGATGCAGGTTACTGTATGTTCAATGTGGGTGACTTGAAAAATCATGTGTGCTTCTAACGTGCTCGTCTGTGGACTCACATCTAATTAACAGTTTTCATGCATTACTACTTGGTCTTAGCCAACTAAATGGAGCACCATGATCTCTAGCTTGGGCACAAGTGTGAGTCCAATGCCAGAGGCTTAAAAGAATCACGAACCTGTGTGTTGTGTGCGCGTGTGTGTCCCCATGCACCCGTAAAGTTCTTGGTCAGCGTTTGGTACTTATAACCTATTAGTGTCGACATATTAATTGATCAATATTCAGTAGAAGGTGGTAAAAGTTGCACAAAGAAATGAAAATTAGGCACATCCATATCGGATAGGATATCTGCATCCATATTCGTGTCTTGTTCATGTCCAGCAGGTTTGTCCACCTTAATAAAGCAACCTTGTAACATAGCATGTGAATTGGAGGTAGGATATCAGCAAAATCTAATTCTTGGTGAACATGGTTGCAGGTAGGCAAGAAGCTGGGATAAAGCTTGCAGATTTTTGTGCACATGCTATCCTTGCTTTAGAGCCTCTTATTCATCCTCGTTCTCTTCAATTAGTGCCACCCTCATCACTTAGTAACACCGACACTGGTGGCTTCAACAGGCGGTCTTATCTCTTTGCATGTGAAAACAGGGAACGTGATTCCTTTTCACTAGAAGGCAAATTTGATTACACTAGAACAGACTGCTCAAATATCTCGGATAATCCAAGCATTCCAGTTGATGTTGGTGACATTTATCCAGATGACAAGTTGTGCATGGGTTGGTTGGCAAAATTGGAAGGGACTGAATCAGAGGAAGCCATTAAAGATGCCCAAGCTGATCAAGACAGTAAAGAAGTTCGAGGCGATGATTCGACTGAATGTGAACAAAATAATCTGAATATAGATGATGCAATGCAGCCATGCTCAGTTGTTGGACAAGAGAAAGAAACCACAGTTCCGACAAGTGAAACGAGAGTTAGCAATGGTGCACATGGTCTCGTGAAGGGCATGGTCAAAGAGCTTAAGAGTCGGGAACAGGACATTGTGGTGCGTGCGAGAGAAAACTCGGCTCTAAATGCAGTGGGGGAGTCGAAAGGCTCTGATCTTCTAAAACCAGTGATATCACCATTAAAAGATGATGCAATCTCAACTGAAAATACAGAAAACTATTTCACAAGATTCTCATCTTTAAACCATGAAGAAATTGCAACTCTATCATCTGATTCGGAGAGTCTTCCTGACATTGTTGTCGGAGATCCAGATTCAGCTTCAGATTTAGACTGAATGCACTCCGTTAGCATCTTTACTTATGTATGCCTTACGTATCTTTGCACTTCGAGATTCAATCATGTTAAATTTGTCTTGAAAAGGGAGGCACAAAGAACAGCGAGGAAATGGTAGTTCTTAGGTTACTGAAAGAGTTGAAATTGTACAAATACAACAGTTTTGTTCTGAAAGCCCATAAAAGACCATGCAAATTTTGAAGTAAAATTTAATTACTATTGGATTTTGTGAATGCTATGGGATTGCTTGGTTAAGTGGGTTATAATTAATTCAGATGCAAGCCTTGACCACCTTAAATCATGCTTGATTAGATTGTGAAGTATCTTTTATTGTTTTACAGTTCTTGAAGACTGGTACTTTTTATGTATTAGAATGGCAACTTTTGATTGCACTCATGCACTCAAACTGTTGGCTCACCTGTCAGTGGACTCTGTGTGATGT
>JAYKKT010000082.1:22162500-22225000 GCA_036023115.1 Brasenia schreberi
GAATCTTCGTTCCGAAGACGACAGTTTTAACCTGTTATTTTGTTGAAAAAAGTGGAGATTAACAGTATTCCATACCTCCGGGTGGATAAACGTAAATTTCTCGAATAATTTTTATTAGTTGATACTGCGTTCGGTCTTGTTCTTTTCAAAAAGGACGGACGCTTTGTACGAGGCGGTAGCGTTCCTCCCAACACTTCGTCGGAAAGCTTCGCCGGCGTAACGAGTTCCGGTGACCTCGCAGCGGGAAATTTGAGGCAGGGGATGGGTGACGAGACGAGGGGAGATGATTTCGTGAAGAAGGCGGAGAAGAAGCTCAACGGATGGGGACTCTTCGGGTCCAAATACGAAGACGCCGCCGACTTGTTCGATAAAGCCGCTAACCAGTACAAGCTCGCGAAATCATGTGAATTCCACTCTTCGATCCTCCGATTCTTCTTTGATTTCCGTTTCCGATTTCCGGTTTCTGTTTTTGGAATCATGGGGCTTTAGACATGTGATAGATCGGTTTGTTTCTTCTTTTTTTCTTTTATTGGATTTTGATGTATTTGGGATTTTAGGGTTTTCTTCGCCTGATTGAAGTTCTTTATGTTTTTGATCAATCTGGCCCATAGACTTTTTGTTTCGTGTTCCTTCAAATGGGAGATTTCGACACCTTCTTGTTTTGTTTCCAGAATAATGGGCATTGAATTCGCAAACATTTCATCTGCTTAGTTTATCGACTGATTGGCTTCATGCTTTGTTAGGATGTTCATATCGGATAAAGATGGGTTTTTTGGTAATTTTGTTGATATTTTGTGTTGTATATTTCATGACGAAGAATATGGCATCGCAGGATACTTCTAAATTGGCAATTGTCTTGCATCTTAATTTGTTAAGGAAAGGAAGAGTTCGTATTCTGAAATCCAATTCCTTTTCAGGGGATAAAGCGGGAACTACGTATCTCAAATTGGCTGACTGCCATTTGAAGGTTCTTATTCGTTCTTTATTCTGATTGATCATGAGAAGAGACGCTATTGGAACATTTACGTTTTGTTTAATGTTGATCTTGTTGGCTAAACAGGTGGATAGCAAGCATGAGGCTGCTTCGGCATGCGTGGATGCAGCAAATTGTTACAAAAAGATTAATAACGCAGGTTGTTTTGCAATCTTTTGAGACTTACTACAGGTTTAGAATTTGGTTTCCGTCTTCTGTTTGTTTTGAAAAATCAGTGGGTGTTTTCTATTGACCGGCTTGAATGAAATGATCTTTCTATCAGATGTTAAATTCAAATTGTGATCCGTTTGCACAAAATCGATTTGTTTCATAGGACAACGTGGATGAGTCTCCTCATTCTCCTTGTTCCTTGTCCAATGGTTATGTTTTTAATGGTAAAGTAGTACAGCGTGGTGCTTGTGTCATGGATAATTAGATGTTCTATTCATCCAGTAGATTTTGGTTCTTCTTCTTGCTGTCATTGTTGTCTTATATTTGTGATATTTCCAATCAGAATTAATGGCTTTTCACTGGTGCAAATTTATGGACGTATCAGCTGATTATTTGAGTTGAGAGTTGACCATCAACTTTTAAATCTTCATGTTTAGGGCAACTGGCACATCTTAGTTATTCGATTATCTCCTTGGTGTGCTTCTCATCCATTTGCACCCACATGCTCACCTAACAGTTGCTGTGGATTTTATGGTCACCACAGCACAACAAAACGTTATTTCTGAAAGCTGTATTCCTACTTACCGTTGTTAATGATATTCTTTTCTGAACTTATCATGAAAATCACTTTATAGTTAGGAGTGTAGTTCATATTGCCTGCATTCATTTAATTGATGCTTTCTTTCAAACCTAAAAACATTTCCAAGTGCATAATCTTTGCATATGAAAGTGATAATTGGTTGGAATAATCTAGGAAAACCTGATTTGTAGAAAGCTAGCCTCACGAAATCATGTATTGTTTATAATGTTGTATGGTACTCTCATTATATGCTTTTCCCTCATGGTGTACTTTTGTTGTATATAGATGCAATTCGATGCTATGATGCAGCAGTGAGCCATTTTATGGAAATTGGTAGACTTAATATGGCAGCAAGATACTGCAAGGTATTCAATCATTATCTCGTATGTATGCTGTTTTGGTTACACATAATTTGGTGTTATCCATTTAAGTTTATTTTTCATCTGTCATGAGTTTCTTTGTAACCCGCTATGTTCTTTATAATTTTGTTTGTGCTTTGAATCTTTCAGTTTGAGTGAGCGTTAATTGCTCCAAAACTTATGTGCAGGAAATTGGTGAACTGTATGAAGCTGACCATAACTTTGAACAGGCAATTTCATACTTTGAAAGATCTGCTGACTTGTTCCAGAGTGAAGAAGTGTCAACTTCAGCAAATCAATGCAAGCAAAAGGTTGCACAATTGGCTGCTTCACTAGAACAGTAAGGGCTTGCCTTGATGTACCTGTATTTAGTCCTCACGAACAACAACCATAAGTGACAGTATACTGGGACTTCAATTTTAACCAAAAACCAAAACCAAGCCTTTTTTGACCCTAAGTGGGGCAGCTACATGGATTCTTAGTCACCATTGAGCTCAATCTTGTTTAGTTCTAACATTTTTTGTGCCTTCCTTTGCCACTTTTGAAGTGTGTACCATTTAATTTCTTGTATCTTTTCATTGGAACCCTCCAAGCCACCTCAAGCATATCTGTATGCAGCACCAGGTTCTTCTTTAATAGCCTCCTTCCCAATCTTATCTTTCCTTGTGTGGCTACATACATCCACCTCAATATCTTAAATTTTTGCCATGGACATCTTTTGCATTTGTTAGTGGTTGACTACCTAATACTTGTTACCTATCATGGGAGCATGACATAAGGAGATAACTTAATGAAAAATCACTTACTGCATCCGTCTTAATTTGCTAGTCTATTTGAGTTCATCTTTCATACTTTTCATGATTAGATTTTGCTATTTTTTCCTCGCCCTTGTGCAAGACCAGTAGTGGAGCATTGCTATCAATAAAATGGCTCCCTTAGATATGCATGTTGAATATTTTTCAGTGTCCAATGTCTATGTGTACTAGTGTACACTCTGAGGTATGGTGCCCCTTGCTGAAACTCATAGATGCTTCTTTTATTTGTCTAATTTGAAGTCAGCCATGCAATTCAATGGTTGATTTAAATTTAATAGGAAACACATTTTTGATGAAAACGTTATGAACAACAACAACAACTAGGCCTTTTCCCATACTAGATGGGGTCAACTACATGGATTCTTTGTTTCCACATACCCCTATCATAATTTGTACAATCCATAGTAGATAAGTCCGACAAAGTTTTATGCAGGCTGTCGGAAGCCTAACGCAACTTTCCTCCTTTATCCGGGCTTGAGACCGGTCATGCAATGGTGATCCCTTACATGGAAAGGATAACATTATGTCTATAAATCTTGATCATGACTTGCAGCATCAAAACATGGAGCTTACAATACTAAGGGTTGGGGCCTACAAGTGTATTAAATGGTCATGACTCATAACATCTATTTGTCAATGGCAAGAATGCATGCAGCTGAGCCCACTTAATGCGGGAAAAGGCTTGGTTAATTGATGCATACATATACACACATATCTCTCTTTTCTCTCTCTCTCTCTCTCTATATATATATATATATATATATATATATATATATATATATATATATATATATATATATATATATATATATATATATATATATATATATATATATATATATATATATATATATATATATATATATATATATATATATATATATATATATAGGCAAACACAACTTTGCATCAAAGGTGACGCACCACCAAGGGTCTTTCTTTGGGTGCAATTGCAACATAGTGAATTAACTAACAAAAGGTTTGGGCGACTTCTGGAAAAGCAGACTTTAACTTATAGGTCATGACATGAAGTTGTGCGTTTTTGCAATGACCTAATTTCTGAACACGTAGTGATTTTCCTCCTGGGCACACTAAGTGTACCTTAACATAAAAGCATAAAGTCATGCATGTTAGTCCTTCCATGTGGATACTAAATGCACACTGTCATCAGAGCCCTGAGGCTGTTCTATGGTTCACACTAACTTTGATAAACATTGATGTACTACAAATCAAAAAGTAGTTTCTCTTTTTATTCTTGATAATTAAGAATAGATTCATTGCTAATTTCTCAATCTGCAAAATGACAATTTTTTTTCCATGTATAAAATCCCTTTGTTCTTTTGTTTATGGGGTTCACTGAGGTTAGATGAGAACATTGATGCCTAAAGTAAAGACATCATGCTGAACAGCTGAAGATCCGTGGAAAAAATAGTTTTGGTAAATTTCTGATATATGTCCTAATAGGCCTTCATGCTTACCAGGAATTTAACTTGAAACGTAATATTGAGATTCTCCAGGTGAACTTTCACATGCATAACTCATTTCGCATGCTCTTAGAAAAGAACCTTTTAATTCTGAAAGAAAGAGTAAGGGGCTTCTGAGCAGGAGCTCGATCAGGATTTTGCCAATTATGGCAAGAAAAGTGAGGTGGCAGGTGTGAATTTAATTAACAGACTGCCATACAGAAAATGAGGAGGGACAAAGGGAAAATCCATTAGGGAACACATTCTGAAGTTCACATCTTATTTTTTAATCAAGCATCTCTATTTGACATTACGGGACTGAAAAACCATCAAGGCATGCAAGTTCCAGTTGTTAAGAGCCTCTTGTGACTATGATCTTCATACTGAACTATACGATTTGGCATTTCAGGTACCCCAAGGCTTGTGAAATTTTTGAATCAATCGCACGGCAGTCTATAAATAACAACCTTCTGAAGTATAGTGTCAAAGGGCTTCTGCTGAATGCTGGCATTTGTCACCTATGTAGAGGGGATGCTGTAGCAACACAAAACGCATTAGAACGCTACCAGGTCAAAATTTCTCTCCTAAAACATTGTGATCCTTTATTTGCTGAGCATAATAAGAAAAACAATGAATGAAAAGAGTGGGAAGGAAATGACATCACAAAAATGTAAACTTCTCTTGCAGGACTTAGATCCAACCTTCTCTGGAACTCGTGAATATAGGTTGTTGGCGGTAAGTTACATCAAACTTGAAAGTGGCTTGTTCTGTGCAAATCGTACAATTATTGTTTGCTAGTTCCTCCAAATTTACATCACGATAGCAGTAGTGAAAAACTCGCTTCTTTATTTTTCTCATGAAGGAAAATCCAATTAAGGTGAAGGAACACTTAGAAATATTTAGGTTCTCAAAATATAGGAATATAAATTTGCTTAGACAGCTCATTCTTGCTTGATGATTGGTTTGTAAACCATTTGTCTGATGATGGTCACTCGGCTTGAAAACATTGTCTCTACTGAAGTGGACTTTTGTTATTTTATCAGGATTTAGCATCTGCTATGGATGAGGACGATATTGAGAAATTCACAGAGGCTGTGAGGGAATTTGATTCTATGACTAGGCTGGTATGTTCCTTTTCTATGAAACTTTGTTAAATTTCTCTCGGGGCAACCTAAGTACATGTGTCGCACAAAGTTGGCCTCTGGGTTGGCTTGCGAGCAATTTAAATTGGTTGAGTTTACTAACTTAGGGGTTGCTAATTTCACAGATTGTACCAATCCTTTTGCTAGCTAATTTAGTTAAAGCAATCTTTTGTTAGCATACAGCTTTTATATGTGAAGTACTATTTTTTTTTATATAGGGTTTCAACGGAGTTGTCTTCTAAGGTTCAAATTCTAGACCATTCAGTCAGTATAGTGCAACCTGTCGGTCATGCTACTGATTCAACTTCGTAAAGTCTTTCCATTTAGAATGTAGAGTTTGTAGCATTTGGAACTTTTATCTCGTCTTTGTTGAAAATACTTCACTCTGTTGGATAAAATCTTTGCATGAACCACAATAAAATTGTTGGTTAAACTTCCGTTAGTTCTTGACTAATGGTTATATTCATTGATGCCAAATTTTTGGTTTCAATGGTCTCTCTCTCTCTCTCTCTCTCTCTCTCTATATATATATATATATATATATATATATATATATATATATATATATTCTCCACATCATTGATGCTCCATATTTTGAAAACATTGCACTGTTTCCATTATTTTGAGTCAGCTGATGAAAACATTGATATATTTCTGTTATTTTCTGTTTACATAATGTTTCTTTCATGCTAACATGTGTGCGTGCACACACGAACACAGATGGTCCATATCTACAAATCATTGTGATTTCGCATTTCCCACCAATTGGCAAATTTCTTGATTGCATCATCCAAATTGCCTTTGCATTGTTTATCAGTATGCACCATTTATCAGTAAGCACGTTATAATTGCAAGTTTGGGTATTTTCCTGTGATGTTTGACGATGGTAAATCCCTTGGATACAAATAAAGCTATCGGTCTCCATATTCGTAATACTATAATATATGCCTTTTATATCATTGTGTCAGTATAGTTAAATAAAGTATCGACTGTTTTGTGTTTCATAGGACCCTTGGAAAACATCACTTCTATTGAAAGCAAAGAACACCCTGAAAGAAAAGGAACTGGAAGAGGATGATCTTACCTGATCGGCAGTATGGGCCTGCGTCTGAGCTAAAATGGTTGTTGTTGGACTCTGCTTCTTTATGCGTTTATGGTGTTTTGTCCAACTAATCTTGGTTTTATGCTTATCTGTCCATAAACTTCTTTGTGTGCTCAGAGTGGATTCTCTTTTGTGTTTACTGCACGTTTGATTCTTGAAATATATTTCATCTGTTTGTACTTGGTAGTCGAAGCCCCTGATTTGCAAATAATGAATCGCCCATAAGGATGCATTTGAGTCGTGGTTCCAAGCAAACTAGACCTCAATTTTTGGTGCTCGCAGTTTAGGCATCAAACATGGAACCCGTCACTTACTGGTTCCATGGGCCCAATTTAGGTGAAAATGTTAGGCACCAAAAAGTGGTAGGTCACAGAAACTGGACCCATAGGCTTCGCAAGGAAACTCAAGTACCTCATCTTTTATCGTGTTGCTACCTATGTTGCACGAAACCCAAGCTTTAGTTGTGTTCATGGTCCCTCACAGTCATGGTTACAAAGCCCATATCAGTCTAGGCGTGTAGTTCTGATACCAAGCACCTGGCACTGTGAATCAAACACGGCTGCCCTACGTTACCCTCTAAGATTATGCTCTGCGTTGTTCGTCTCTCTCTCTCTCTCTGTGCCAATGCTATAATAGATAGTTTGCCCCGCCCGAAACGATTCAAAGGGCTGTTCTCCTCACCACCAAAGAGTTTCTAGATCCACCGATAGATGCAAGTATGCCTTGTGCCGAACCACCTTCAACAGATAAAGGCTAAAAGGTGAGGTTCAACCTGCTCTGCCAATGCATGAACCTGTTAATGTTTTAAGTGATAGCTCTGGGTCCAGAATTCGGGGCTGTGAATCCACACTAGAAACACAGGCGAGTTCGAGAATGCCACATGATTAAGGTCTAGTATCATGAGTACAAGAAGTTAACGTTCTTTACCAAAACGAGGTTCAGCTGGTTTCTAGTCCGGTTTAGTTTCGGCTGGAACTGCCGGGCTGGTTAGAAACCGGCCATGTCTACCACCACTTCAAATGTCTAAATTTTGTTAAGCATGTCTCTTTGATGGTGAGTTAAACTCCCTGTCATCATAGCAAAGTTAGCGTTCAACTTTCACATGCCATGCTTGTGGCTTTTTGTTGTTCGCAGTGCATGATGAAATCAAGATTACAAGCCAAACAAAGTTAAACCAAGCTAATGTATCTTAGCTGACCTGGCTAGGGGGTCAACCTGGGAGTTGAAGTTCATGAGTTCGATACTCAAGGGCATGCATCTGGCTCCGTCCTTCGCATTACACTGAAAAGATGAAGGGCAGTAGCGGACCCACCACAGTCGGCCAAGGTGGGGAACACACCCATCCAAATTTTAGAAAATTGATGAAAAGTTATAGCCCATGGTTAAATCCTTAGACTATACACCCCACCATAAAAGATTTTCTAGATTCGCCATTGATTGAGGATGCTTGAGAAATGGAGCTATTCATATTATGGTCATCTTTTCACTAATTCGATTCGAACTTGGTTATTGAGCTAGCCTGTCCATTTGAGTTGAAAATACGAGCTAAAGACATGAACATGAACAATAACATAAGCTCGCGAATGAGCCACAAGCAGTGCCTGTTGGGTTGGTGCAGCTCGTTTTACCAGCCCTATTTGTAAGTAAGATGGATGGATGGCTAGCAAGTCCCAAAGTAACAACTGACCTTTCCTCCCCATGAAACAAGGGTAACCCCTACAAACCTCAAACAAAACCTCCTTATTTTTCTCTCATCCTCTTCTTTTCCCCTCTTATGGCAACCTTCTCTCTCTTATATAGCAAATTAATTCCAACAGACTATTTCTCTTTTTATAAATTAACACTTTATCATCTATTTGTTTTTTATTTTTCTTTCTTTTTTTCTTCCTTCTAGTCTCCCAGAGAAAGAGAGACAAAGACAGACGGAGAAGTATGTGAGAGAAGACTACATTATGGCGCCACTTTGTTGTTTGATGTGCAATAACAAATCAAGCAGCACGGTGGCTCCGACGAGCCCGAGCCAACCTCCCTCATCCACCCCACCCGTCATGGCCCAAACCTCACCTAAGCCTCTCAATAACAAGATCACCCTCATCCAACCCCGTGAAAAGAAGCGACACAAATCAATCAAAATGTTCAAGCTCTTCCGATCCGTTTTCCGATCCTTGCCTATCATCACACCGGGTTTCCCGCTGCCCGCCTTACTAAAGAGTGGACCGTCTCACTCCGATTCACATGTCAATGGCGCCCGAGTCACCGGTACGCTCTTCGGGTACCACAAGGGCCGAGTCAGCCTAGCCATTCAGGATGGCCCAAAATGCCTGCCTGATGTGGTCATTGAGCTGCCCATGCAAACAAATGTGCTGCTTAAGGAGATGTCATCTGGGCTCGTTCGCGTCACCCTCGAGTGTGACAAGCCACCTGACCCGGGAAAATTGCTCGACGAGCAAGTATGGACCATGTCCTGCAACGGCAAGAAGGTCGGGTTCTGTGTGAGACGTGAGCCAGCTGAAGAGGACCTCAATGTGATGCAATTACTCCAAGCTGTGTCAATGGGTGCAGGTGTTCTGCCGAGCTCAGCAAACTGCGGCTCATCCAGCTCGAGCGAGGGGGACGGTCAGGATGCTGAGGTAGCCTACATGCGGGCTCCCTTCGAGCGAGTCGTGGGCTCAAAGGACTCCGAGGCCTTTCACATGCTCAATCCTGATGGTAGCAATGGACCTGAGCTTAGCATATTTTTAGTTAGGATATGAAGTTGGTCCGCCAACCTTAAGTGTGCTCAAGGCGGTTTGGCGCTTAACTCTATCATATAACAAGATTTTTAATCTTTTTCGTTTTCGTTTTCTTTTCCTCATTATACCTACAAAAATCATATGGCTAATGTCAAATGAGAAATTTCTCCAACTAGCCGCCGACTAATATCCATATGTATGTGCACAAAGTCAATTTTGTGCCTTGTTATGTAGCAATTGTGCTAAAGCCGCCTTGCTTTTGATCACCTCTTATATATATTTGATTGAATCTTATCTAACACTAACAGTATTCACTCATGTTCAACCGTTACTTTTAGAGACATAGTTTAACAATATTGTTTTTCAATTTTTTTGAAAAACTTTAAGTATGCCACTAAAAGGCAATGAATGGGTGCATGAGAGATAGGAAGGATTCATTTTTCATATATATATATATATATATAGAGAGAGAGAGAGAGAGAGAGAGTGTGTGTGTGTGAACTACTAGAAAATCTCCCATACTATATATAGTGTGATCAATCGGACGGTGGTGCTCAAAGCATTCATCCCACATCATATTTGATATACTCATGTGCATTAAATAGCATCAATCATCGTGTTAATGTTGATGAGCGGCTTGATATGCTTGTTTGCACGATCACACAAACGACATAGATCATTTAGTAAAGTTTGACATGAGAGAGTGTCTAACAACTCTCAGTTTTCATATATATATATATATTATATAAACTTTGGATGGAACTTATCTCCACAGTTTCTTAGTTTTTCATGAAAAAAGAACAGTAAGGAAAGCCCCTGTATTCCATTAATGCTTAGACCTACTTGATTCCGGGTAAATTTGGACCGCTGGTTTCAAACCACCACTTTGGTTCCACCAAAACTTAAAGGTGGGAACGAATTGGTGCCCCTCCATGTCTAGTTTCGGTCCAATTTGTTCTGGTTTCAAATTGAGTCTGATTCTGCTTTGGTTCTACTTTTATTTGAAGCTATAAGGTTAAAACCGGAACAAAAAATGGTTTTGGCTCAAAGTTTGGTTTTCCCGGGACCACGTGGTTCATCTGTTCCAAGTCTAGTTCCCCAGTTTTGGTTCCAACCAGTTCCATGGGCAGTTGGGTTCCCGTCCAACCTGCCAGGTCGGGTTAGAACAGGACAGGTCCATTAGGGCTGCCACCCAGGCAAGTAGATCAAACATAAGGTTGCTTGTTAGACTTGGAATAAGACCTTTTAGTTTAATTTCTATAGGCAAATGAATCTATTAGTTGCTTGAGTTCATTTCATCGAAGTACCTGTGCATGTTATTAAAAAAAAATCATATTGTGTTGGCACACGGAACAAAGAAGAAATTGTGATGAAATTAAATTGTGAAAAAAACTTTAATTAATAGGCTTTGGACTTAGTATAATAAAAACAATATACAGGATGCAAATTAGATTTCTTAACTGAAATGGATGATAATGAAATTAAAAAAATCATATTGCATTTACAAGAAAAATGCTTAGTGTCAATGTCATAAGAAGATGAGAGGATAACAGAGGTCAGCAGAATACGAATTTCTTAGCTAAGAAGATGAGCACGATATTCCAAAGCTTTCGGCATATAGAATGTCCCCCACACCAAGCCTAAAGGTCAGCAGAATACGAATTTCTTTCCCTATGCGACTTTCACACTTTAAGTTTGGGCTTTTCATTCATAAATAAATAAATAAATAAATAAATAAATAAATAAATATATATATATATATATATATATATATATATATATATATATATATATATATATATATATATATATATATATATATGCATGTGTGTGTTTTTGCTGAAAAGCAAAAGTGTTAGATGCTGCTTTTGACTCAGTTTTTATTTTATTAGTTGGGAATGAAATTGTGTATATTTGGTGGTTTTCATGTCATATAATTTCATGTTGATGCGAGGAAAAAGTCAACCCGAATGGGACCTGTTTTCCGTTTGTGTCACTTTGGCAAACCCAAATAGGACCCGTTTTTGGATTGTGTTTCGTGTTCGGTTTACGCGTCGCCTACCAACCTGTCACGCTACTGACTCAGAATCCATGTTTCATTTTCATTCAACTGCGAGAAAACAGAAGTTGACAAAAGGTGATGTGGTTCGATGGGAATTTAGGACCAGAAGCAAAGTGTGGTTTGAAACATTTGAGAGAGAGAGAGAGGAGTGGTTTGAATGGAAAGTTTAGTAACATAACTGTTTAACTTAAGAGCAAGAATTTTGTTTATATTCTGTTTGCTTGTGCTTTTTTGGCTAAAACTATCCGCAATTAACTCGACCCATGCAACCCCTACCCGACCTGACTCAAGTGGGTCGGGAAACACCCAACCAGATCAGTCTTGGTTCTAGGTATGGTGACAAGGTGCTGACACACACACACACACACACACACATATATATATATATACTAACACAATTAAGTACTAGCATGTCTTAACCATCATCTTAAGTTTTGAATGATTGAAATTTAAACTCAAAAAGCCTTTATTCACATCCATATTGTTTCTTCTTAAAATTTAAATTATAACCATTCAACAAACTGAAATGAATTATTGAGACCCATTCATCAACCCTCCTCGTTACTCTTTCTGGAAAAGGAAGGCCGGACCCATCCCGGCTCAATGAGGTTCTGGTTGGGCTTGAGTATAGGTAGACCCATCTCTACCTGCCTCGTTGCCATTCCTACGAGTCTAAGACTAGCCACAAGAGACCACAAACCACCCACAGCCTTTTTTTTCTCTTCATAGACAAGCTGAGGTCAGGCAGACCCCTACCAGAGGCACGCTTGGGTATCGAACTCCTGCCCTTCTACTAGAAAAGGAAACCCCTAGCCAGTCAGATATGCCCCTTTGAAACTCCTAGGCTTCGACCCTCGACTGGAAGAACAGTCCCATTTGCAAAATGTTCACATCTCCTTAAAGTTATCCTTCATCTCGATCTTAGTACTATCTTATCTAATGGATATAGACTTCATGGTTTAATGTTACATATCCGATCATTGCTTTTTAGAACATGAGTATAATTACATTATCTTTCATATTTCTTTAAAACTTTAATATATTTTAAATTATACTTATACTACAAAAAAAAACAATGAGTAGTTATAAGCACGAGTGATCATGTTAGAGATGGATAAGATATGACTTTCTTTTTTATATATATATATATATGGATGTAGTAAGAATTAGCTATATTTTCTTCTTAAATAAAGAAGAAACTAAGCAAAAAAAAGATATGATACCTCAAATCAAACCAAACCAAACCAAACTACGTATTTTCCCATACTAAATGAGGCGGGTTAGATAGATTCTTGGTCTTCAATAGAGCTTGATTCAGTGTTATATTGCATTTTACTCCATAAAAGCAAGATCGTGCTTGCTTTATTGTTGTCTTCCAACACTTCAACGACCCTTTATGCTTCTTCTCAAGTGTTCACCATTTAATTTCTTACACCTTTTTACTGAGCTCTATTCATGAGGTGTCATTAAAATAGTTTATCCGAGCGGCTTGTTTCCCAGCTTATTGATTTTGACTTCACTGGCCTATAACACTTGATTTTGAGTGCTAATGCTAATATTAGAGGCGCCAAGCTGCTTGACATTGGAATATTTGATCTTTGTGGATCTGGATTCTTGAAATGGATCCAAATCCTTCAAAATGGATCGGTGTGGGGACGCGATTAAATAGGCTTTAACAGGTGTGAAGTAGCTTTAAGCCCACAACTTCTCCAGCTTACACCAGTTTCCGGTGAACGAAAAAACAGGCACGCACTTGGTTCAAGGTATCCTCTATATTTAGCTGACCCTCCTCTCTCCCTCTCCCTCTCCCTCTTTCTCTTTCTCTCTAAACAATGATGGTGGCTGGTTCAGGGGTTCAAGCAAAAATGCTGAACTTTTGCTCAATCATCAACCCTTGCAAGAATGGTGGATCAATGAAAGGTATGGAACTAAAGTTTCCGATCTGCTCTCATACTTCCACTCAAAAGTTGTACAAGAACGCAGTAGGATCCCTGTACATATACAATTTTCCGGCGTGTTGTAAGTTTATTTTCTCTCGCTTTTTCTTGAAGGAGAAGAAGGTGACGAAGAATCAAAGATAGAAGTTACTGAGGTAATCTGTGCAGCTACCTTCTACTGTTTGGTGTATTTTTCGGCTTGCATATGATTTAACTAGCAACAATAAATGGTTTTTATTTTGAGTTATATGGATTTGCTGCCATCGATGATGTTAAAGTTTGGTTATATGTTTTTGACAGAAAATGGAGGTGCAGCAGAGAGGTATACGCATAGCTATAAGGAGGGGTCCAAGGGCTCCTGGTGTTTCAAAGGGCCAGCATCCTCAAACAAGCTAAAACTCCCTTCAGAAACAAGATGAATTGTCTTTGCTTTTCTCGTTAAATTTCGCTGTTTGTTTCCTCTCTTGTATATATATACATATATATATATATATATACATATACATATATATACATATACATATACATATATATATATATATATATATATATATATATATATATGAAAAACTAGATCCTTCCTATGACATACTCAATGCCATCATTTGCTATCTTTTGCTTTAAGATGCATCAGTATTATTTATAAAGTTATAAAGTGGTTATACTCAATGCCATCTTTTGTTTCTTAGTGATTTATCCGTCTACAATTGATTCTCCTCACTCATGAGTGACTAACCATAACTTTTTTTTATCGAATACGAATGAACAATGTCTATGATAGGTAGGATCCAGTGTTCCTATATATCCTCACAAGTTTAACATACTCCTAAAAACAGTATCAGACATGAGTGAACAACGTCTACATACATACATATATATATATACATATATATATATATATATATACATATATATATATACATACATACATACATATATATATATATATACATACATATATATATATATATATATATATATATATATATATATATATATATACATACATATATATATGTGTATATATAAAAGAGAGAGAGAGAGAGAGAGATCGGCTTAATGAACTTTGTAAGTGAAATCAAGCTGCAGATTCTTAGTTGTTATTGTGGATCCTACACATCATATTACCAATTCCGGCCATCTGCTTTCAGTGCCGGTACCAAGCGGCATCGACAAGCGGGGTGTCCCAGTTAGGATCTTTACTATGGCTTTAGGGATTTAGATGAATACCCCAAAACAAGTTCATTTGTTGTATTGGAATCTTACATGTAGATATATAACATGATTCATACAACCAGAAACCCAATCTCTTACATGAACACTATAATTTTGGGCCAACCATCAACAAGCACCACTGCTGATGGTCGCACAGATTCATAACCATTCTAAAGCTGTATGGGTTTTTCTGCAGTTTTAACCTTCAGCACGGGTTCAATGTACTTTAGTTGCTTTTGCCATGCCCCAACCTGCGCCTGTTTTCATCTCAAACAAAATGAGCAAGTCTGCTTGGTAGCAGACGGGGTGCAACAAATAACCCAGGTCTAACTCTCATGGCGCTGTTCTGCCATAGCTTATATGGAGAGACATGTAAGTCAGGGAATGTGGTGTTTCCCCGCCGGATCTCACCCGAAAGAGGGTTCCTCACCATATAGCAACAACAACAATAAATCGATGCTCATTAACCCTGTCTTCCGGTCATTTAAACTAAGGGCATCATGTGCTTGATATTCATCCTGGCGTATCCTTTGCCATAAGGCAGTTTGAATCAGAGAGCAGGTGATCGGTGCTACCGAATGCAAGGAAACTTTATACAAATCAAGAGTGAGTGGCTAAAGGACGACCATCTTAAAATATTCCGGTCATTTAAACTAAGGGCATCATGTGCTTGATATTCATCCTGGCGTATCCATTGTCATAAGGCAGTTTGAATCAGAGAGCAGGTGATCGGTGCTACCGAATGCAAGGAAACTTTTATACAAACCAACAGTGAGTGGCTAAAGGACGACCATCTTAAAATAATTCTCTGTTGATGATCCTGAACAATGGTTTATGAGCAAAGCCTCTCTATCTTTCCTTTAACGCTCAGTATAGCATCGGAGAGTCAGCAGGTCACTACTACAAAAGTTCATACTTAGTGGTGTTTTCAGTGGCTATGTGGCCCTTTCCGCATCATAATAATAATGGGTCACTCAAAAATGATTTGGTGTTATTATTCATACATTTTTTTTATGAAATGTATGATTTTTTTCAAAACTGTCATTTTTTCATTTTTTTTCCTTTCATTCTATTGTTGCGGACACCATTTTTTCGAAAAAAAGAAATACCTAAAGCACGTCTTCCTTCAAACATCGACGCTCTTAAGCCATATTTATCATTTTAATATAATGCATCTTAAGGATGTTTTATTATTGATCAATGAGAGTGATATGGTGGAGTTGCGTTATCTTTAGAATAAAAATGTATTTACTGTGCATTGCTTTTCAAATAGTGATGTATGGTGAGTACATTTATCTTTAAAAAAACTTTCATTCACATGGATTACTCTTTAAATAGTGACGTGTTGTAAGCATGTTTATCCTTTAAATAAAATATGCTTTAGGTATGACTCGTCATTTTTTCCCTCACCTGAAATATTGGTTGTGATCGACAATGTATTTCCGATTGAGAAATGTCACGGGAAGAAAGGAGAAGCTGATGGTATACATATGGATCATCGAATCGGATGGAGATGTGGATCATGGAATTGGAATGAGAAGAAATCGGTGAGAAAGAGGAAAGAAAAGAGAATCCAGAAGTAGTAATGTGGGATTTAAAAAAGAGTGTATATTTAATATTTTTTATAAAATGATGTATGTGTAGTAGAATGGATGTATGAATAGTAATTGTGAAATGACTTGTATAAAGAAAAGCCGCACCTCTCATTGCGGTAAGCCAGAAAATATTGAAGGATCCATCATTTATGGCATAAAATGAGTGGAATCTTATCTTTCATGTTTAATCAAGCTTGCTGAGGCATTTGGGAAACTACAGTAGTTCGCTTAGACAGTGGCAGCTCTCGCCCCACCCTCATTCACCAATGGCGATCGATTCTCTAAGTTTCATGACAAATACTTCTATTCATAAATTGATTCCAATATCGGTCCCACTTGCATTTGTCGATTGCGTGCTTCATGGCTCACCTGATCCTCTCACTTGAAGGCATGCACCCACAAAACCGGTGGCCGCAATCAACAATGTAGTTTTCCGTTGTCGTGTCTCACTAACCACGACAGGAAAGCCTACAGTAAGGAGTAACTGCTCATATGAGAAGCACCAACATGGGAACCTCTTCAGCTCACTACTGAAACAGACGAAAGAGTGTAAAGATCATGACGAGCATCTTTCTGACATCTCCCTTAGGGTGCCCAACTGCTCGAGAGTGCGTTTTCAATGGACGAACTTCATGGAGGGTGAGAGCTACTCTCACTTCGGTACAAGAAATCGACTTAAAGGTACTCGAGTCTGCTATCGGAGCAGTGAGTCTTCCTTAATCTTTGGTTTCCTTTTCTCTGTTTCCTGTACAAATCAGACGGTTCATTGATTAGGCTTACGTGAAAATTGTTTACAGTGGCTTGTTTTGTAGGTGAACTTTTGTTGTTCACCGTAGGCAAGTATAAGCCTTTTCCTTGCGTTGGTGGTCACGATGAAGGCTATTGCTAGTTAGCTTAAGCAGTTCCAAGTTTTTCCGTAGCTAGTAAATAAACAAATGAATTATTGGCTGCTGATTTGACAAATCATCAGAACAGATCTTCAGCCTTTACACTGCAACCCAATTCTAGGGCTTCTATGTAATTTATCCCCACTAAGATTGTTGAGTTTCACTTTAGGAACATTTCCATGTTTCCAGCCATAAGCTGCTCTGTTCAGGATAAATTTCTGTTGCTTATGACTACAGATTTTTACAGGAAAGTGTGGTGGGATGGTCTTGGCAACGCGAAAAGGTTTACAATGACCACGAACATGGTCTTACCAATGGCGGTGGATGTCGCCAAAACCAAGAATTGACCACATCATTGATGCGTTAGGGTGTTTGCAAATGAAAAGGCTCCCAAGAAGGTTCTAGTTTTGATAACCAAAACCATGACCACGAACATGGCTCAGAGTCATGGTATGATAATCTCATTACCATTCTGATGAGTGAAGGTGAGAGTCTACGCGCTTACTGCTAAACATCGCTGTCCATAAATATATGTCAAATATCTTAAGTGATGCCTGAACGTGCTTGGTCTTGATGATTAGGACTGCTTGCATTCTATTTTCCTTTCATGCTAGTAATTTGTGCATATGTTGTTTGATACACTTAGTGTTCTGATTGTGGCACAAGGATAGTGACGCTGTAAGAAATGCACTTGATCAATTGCATGATGCTGCCTGGGCAATGAAATGGAACTCACAACCTTATGGATCACGTCGGCCAGTAAGTTCTCCACCATAAGATGAAGTCTTTCTAATGAAACTCAAACTAGTGGTTATGTTCACCAACCACTTGAAATAGTCACACTGATGCCATAATGCCTAATGCATGTCTATTTGTTGTTTTTCGTTTTTTATTGGTAAATAAAAGGAAATCATGTGAACATGGAAAATCAATCAAAGAGAGACATTGCACAATTGTAAAATATGCAACTTTGTCTCATAGTCCTCTCAACTCTATATAGTATTCACTGATTATCCTTTTTTCTTTGTTGTATTTATGAATTTTTTCTACGAGTTCATACTTTTTGTCATGTTTTTCTTTCTTGCATAGGCTTCTTTTACTAATCTCATGAGCAGTTTTCAAGTATAAGAAAGAACACCCCACATTAGGCATCATAGAGTTACTCAAGCAGGCTACAACCAATGCATAATCTTTTTCCCATTTTGAATATTCTAAGCTCCCTATTTTAACCTCACATATTGTGAGGTTAATAATTTCGTCTTTATCTTTGCCCTAACACAAGTTGTATGAATTTAGACCATTGTAGATAGCTCCTATTCATTTGAGTGTTTCAGTCTTTTATAATCCCTTTCCTAAGTCCTTTATTCATGACTAAGGTTATAAGATAAACCTAAAATTTCTAATGCTCAAAAGAAACCGCTGATTGTAATATGATTTGGGGCTGCAATTGAAGGCAACTACTTGTGGTGATGGCAATGGTGATTGGGAGATGACTCGCCAACAGCTTTTAGTCGTTTACACGCCTATTTAAGCTCTAATACCATGTCCAAGAATTGAATGATAAAGATTTTATCCAGGGAACATAAGAGCAATAAGGGAAAGATCGACCATCTAGTGTGTGTCGACCCTCTAGTGGGTGCTAACATAAGGGCAAAACTATATTTTTAGTTTAAATTATCTAGATATTGTAGTAATTTCACCCAATAACAATTTGAAAAAATAAAAAAATGGTCAAGGACATAACAAACTTTTTAGTCCACTGCTCAAAGCGTTTTTCTAAAACCACAATGGGAAGTGGTTTTTGGGAAAGCCACGGTCTCACAATTTTCGAGGAAATTGTGATCTCACAGTTTTCGTCTTACATAAAACCGCGAGAGACAAGAGGGAGAGAGACATGGAGAGACATAGAGATACAGGGAGAGGGAGACAGAGAGAGGGTACACAAGGAGAAAGAGGAAGGGAGAAAAAGAGGGAGGCTCTGCCGCTCTACCTTTTTGCCTTGGCCTACTCTGGTCCTCCTTTTTGCTTTGACCTCTCTATTTCGCTTTTTCACTTCAACCTCTCTGCTCCACCTTGACCTCTCTAACCGTGTCTTGGCTTATCCGTTGCTTTTTCTATCTCTCTTTCTTTTGTTAGAAAAACGTATGGTAGCTCTCTCCTCTTTTTTTATTTTTACCTGTTAGTACCATGTTACCACTGATGGATCGATTTCTTTTTCGCATGTTCATTGCGGGTGACGTCAGTGATGCCTTGACCTCTCTAACCGTGCATCAGCCCGTCTTGGCATGTCTATTGCTTTTTTTTTTTATCTCTCTTTACTTTTATTGAAAAAACATGAGGCAACTCTCTCTCCTTTTTTCTTACCTATTAGTATAACTAGGCCCTGATACCACTAATAGATCGATTTCTTTAAAGGGGAGAAGATAAAGAAAAGATTTTACAGTTTTTCACATATGGTTTTTCTAAGGAAGATACATTGCTTCTCTCTCACTATAACCTTTTATGTGTATTTTTGTTGAGTGTCTTGTATTCTCATGTACAATATTTATAGAGAGAGTCGGACTTTGTCTTTCTTGTTTTTTATGTGTGAGCTTTTCATTATAAGTCGTTTTTCTTATGTTTTATGTGTATATAACATTTCCACTAATTTACGACCGAGAATAACCAAATACGATTGTGTTACACACATGACGAGAGCCATTTTCAGTCTCGCCAGATGATGCAAAGCCGTCATTCCTATGCCATCCCTCAAGTGGATGAGATGTGGGTACAAATGGGCAACCTGTAGTGCAGTTCCTGCATGACAAACACAAATCATGAACCTCTTTGCAAAAGGAACGGGATGAGAAGCGAGGCACTTGTTCGGGGCGATAGAATCGAGAGAGAACAAAAGTCTGGTAATCCAAATAACAGAACTACAAATGGCAAATCAATGAAGAGAAGAAGAAAGGTAAGAAACGAACACAAACACCCGAGGAGATGATTGAATAACTTTTCTAAGTAGAGAAAATTGAATTATCCTTCTGAATCTCACGTGACAGAGTGATTTACATGTTTGCATGCATCAGCCACATGGTGACTAGAATTTGATTTGGATTCTCAACATTATCGGAGTCCAAATTAAATTCGAAACTTTCCCATTTTACTTATAAACTCAACTTTGGAGATCTAAACCAAATTCTGGCCGTTGGGCAGCTGAAGCAAACATGAGAAACACACTCACATTCGCTGCATCAGCTTCAACAGTTTGTGTCATGATTTGAATGTTCGATTAGTACGACAGAAGGTTATAAAGACGGTGATTAGTGGTTAAATTAATAGAATCATGCCAAACGAGAGATTGAATAATAAAAGAGTCTATTCTTCATATTTCTCTCTCTCACTCTCTCTCTCTATCTATCTATATATATATGTGCAGTTTGTGTCGTGACAGAGTGATCACTTCCTCTCTCTCTATCTATCTATATATATATATATATATATGTGTGTGTGTGTGTGTATATGCACCGGCACGCAGGTCGGTGTATACTAAAAAAGCATGTATTGTATATGCAACAATAAAAGAGAGATGATCTTTAAGGGGCTTTTCAACTCTCAAATCAACTAGTCAAGTATAGGTTCTACATACTGGATTTGCACTTGGTTTGGAGATTAAAAAATAAGATAGCATTCAAGATCTACAAACCCCTTGCATTATTTCTCTTTTCTCGAGAGCTACTATAATGGGATGACCAAATCACGATGTTTCTTTGTCACATATGTGGTTGGTCAATAAAATGATAAGTACTCTATTCTTCATATTCTAATTCCTCTCTCCAAATAGAGTCCCGTGAAATCTTTTATCTTTTGCTTAATTTTGACCAATTTAGGATTAAAAGAGGGGTCATCTTCAAAAAACTCCAATTCATGCTGATTCTGAGCCATTTCAAACGGGCCTTATTGCATTACAAAACTAATAAAATGGAAAAGGGTTTTCCTTGCCTCATGAGAAATATATGTATATATATATATATATATAGTGAACGAATCGTTTGAATCCGGTACCAACGGGTATATATATATATATATATACATAGATAGAGAGAGAGAGAGAAGCATTTGATGCACATATGTATTAAATGCTAAGTACAAAATACTGTTGAGTATGGGTGGGCGTGCGTATATATCAATTTCACTCTCTCTCTCTCTCTCTCTCTCTCTCTCTCTATATATATATATATATATATATATATATATATATATATATATATATATATATATATATATATATATATATATATACACTTCAACAGTACCAGAACGGTGAGAGATGCTACACAATTTTTAAACTACCTGTATATCTTTCTAGACAAGGTTGGTTCCAATTTACTCAAAATCTGGAACTGAAACCGAATCAAGACTGGGCTGGTTAAGCCCAAACTCTCTGGAACAGAAAATTAATATGAAATTTTGAAATTAAGATAAATTAGAAAACATAAGAAACTAACAGTTCTAAAGAAACATAAGGAACCGGGTGTAGTCCCTACTGGTTTCAACGATTCAAGTCCCACTCGGTTCTTGGCCTGGTTTGATTCATTTTGAAACCTCCTCACCGGTTCGAAACCACCCACTGTATCTATCACTTTGGTAGAAAATTTACATGCATCTAGTGCAGGTGCAATCGATGCCCCCAACAATGAGGAGCAGTCAACCACTATGACGAACCGGGAAGCTCAGTGGAAGCTCGAAGCAAGACTCGCAAAGAGAACCAAAGCACATGAAACAATCCATGTCTTATTCTCCAACAATGACCTAACACAGCCCGATAATGGTTCTGTTTTAGTGCTGGTTCCACCGAATCAATTCGTGTCCCGACTTTCTTGAGGACGGTGGGAATGGAAAGTGAAATATGTGGAGATCAATAACGCAAGCATTAATTCTCCTTGCAGAAGAACTGGAGAAGGCAACTTGCAATGAGCAAACGTCGTAGTTTAGATGTTGAAACACACATGAACCCATCAGGAATCAAACTCACCACCAGCAGGGCATTAAAGCATCCTGCCATTTGAGCTATTGCTCATGGTGCCTTAATGTGTTAATTTGAACAGCGAAATGCATCATTGGCATATTTAGTGTTGCAATTCGTATTGTAATTTCTCCATTTGAAATAAAACTTGAACACCATGCAGGGTGGGATTTATTGGGTTGTCAAATAGTACATAATGTGATATAGTTCAATCAAGGTATATCATAGAATCATATACCCCGAAAAACAAGATGTCTATATCCTTTCTTTCTGCATTCAACTCTTCCTTGTCGTGTTTGGGTATGGTTTACAAGAGATAAAAACAGATACTCTGAAAGACAAGACGTCTAATCAATGCATCCTCTCTTTCTCCACCCAACTCTTCTATGTCGTGTTTGGGTATAATTATAAGAGATTTTTCTTTTCTTTGTCATAAGAGGAGGCCGAAGCCTAACACATGCACCCTCTGAGAGTCGAACTCCCCACCAGCAGAAACGATGCTAGAGCACCCGAGTGCAAAGATTGTGTATTAGAAATCCTTTATTTTTCAAACCTGATCTCCCTTCTGAGCATCTTATGTGCTGGGGTAAATCACTGTTGGAGTGCTGCAAAACATGTGTGTGTGCGGCACTTGTTCTCCTTGAGCAAAGGCCTCGAATTTGAGCCTCGAGAATGGAGAAAACGAGAACTGGGAGAGCTTTACCGCGTAGTGGGCCGAACCAGCTCAAACCATTAGTTGTGTTCTTTGGGCTTCTGGACACCGGTGACATACTTCACCAGAAAAGGAGAAAAAGTGGTCCTTAATGTACCTCAAACGCCCTAAAATACAATTATTTTGGAGGTATAGTTTACATGAAAACTTTAAATGCACCATTTGATGAGCTTTCACAAGTTCAACCAGCTAACATATCATGTTTATATTCAGCTTGGATGGATCCACGAAGTGAATACAAATGAGTCAGGGGCAAGCAGAACTTAGCTGAACTACCAGCAGCTTGATTCGTTACCAGCCTAAGTTAGAGTGATCCAAAGAATTTCTACGGTAATTTCCTTTCACCAATTAAATACTTAAAGCAATATAATCATTCCATGATGCAGAAAATGAAAACACGCAACTTCTTCCAATCACTCTGCCTTTAAAATGTAAGTCAAACAACAATTCATGGGGCGTCTAGCTTTGCCTCAATGGGCTCAACTAATGCAGAACCTAAAAGAACCAAAATAAAAACTCAATTGGAGAAAATTTACCATAGCACTTGGAACAACACAACAGACAGAGAACCGAAATTCACAATCAAGCTTCGGTCCATACGAAAGAATCTAGAAGGTAAGGTCTTTGGGATCCTCTATGATTTTCGCCAACGTTTGCAAGAATGCAGCCAAATCAGCACCATATATCACCCGATGATCAGCAGTCACATTTACCTATAAACAAAAGTTATCCCATCTCAGAGAGTAAACTATTTAGATACTCAGCCCTATGTCACATGGATATGGGTCCGGGATACACAAATTTAAAAAAATTTTGGGTGCAGAAATACGGTGGGACAAATATAATAATCTATAATATGTATAGTCATTAAAAATATATTTTGAAGAAAATTATGAATAATATATATACCTAATATTCTTTAAATACATGTATAAAAATACTTATCTCCAACTTTGTTTTCCTCTCTCCCCTACTTTTATTATCTGTCTCCACGTGACCACCCTCCCTCCTTTCCTTCCATGCTCTCTCTCTCCAAAGCGACAAATCCTTAACATTTTTCCTTATTTTAAGACGAGTATAAACCCAATCTTATCAATTTTTTGTCAAAGATAACCTTCAAAGTTCAAACACGTTGACCATGTAAGGTGCGTTTGGCTAATGGTTTCGGAGTGTTGAATACAATGTTGGTGTAGAGTATCAGAATGTCTGATGCGGGTGTGGCACCCTCAAGAAATGTCTCTGTGACATAGAATCAGCCTATGAACCTATGTGAATGGAAGCTTCTCATGTCCGGTTAACAAGATAGCACACTAAGTCTGGGAGCTTAAAGATCCGATGTGATAAATCGGTCACTGTGGACTCGAGAAAGGGGGCTATTTCAGTGTAATTCATCATGGAGTAGTTTCTATGCTAAGTCTCATGGACCAACTACTGTAGTACAGACTTTGAGGATTATAATGTGGAGACGAGGAAACCAAACCATGAAGATGGATATTGTCGTACCTGCATCTGGTTTTGAACACCAATTCGGCCATCTTTAGTTGCGACGACGGTAGGCTCGGATGCTCCGACTGCCATGATTGCACCCTGCAACAATAAAAGTAGTTCTTTTTTTCTTGCTTTCTCTCAATAATCAGCAGCTCAAATTCTTAATATTAAATTCGAATCATGTCATGACTAAATGGAAGTACAAAGAAAAAATGAGCTGCTTACAGTTCCAGGAGGCAATATTGCATCAAAACGATCTACCCCGAACATACCAAGGTTTGAGAGAGTGAAAGTCCCTACATTGACAGAAGAATGCTCATCAGCAGAAATACATGAAACATAATTCGATCTATCAGTCAAACTACTAAAATTTAGAATCTTCAGCATATTTCCTTTTTCATAGATTTACTAACATTGTTGATAATATCTAATTATGAAATAGATGTTACTCACATTACACAGAACAATACGTAAAATATTGAATCGTATTGTATCGCACATATGCATTATTATCACTTTGTTTCTGGTGGATCCTGTCAGAACGAAGGGTATGTCACATTACACAGCATATTTCCTTTCTGGTGGATCGTATTGTAAAGAAGAGTTGCTGAAGCCTTTTTGCATGAAATATCCGACATGAAAGAGCTCACAAAAGAAAGATTGTTCAGCCCAGTCAGAAGCGCTCGAGAGAGATGATTTTATGCGTTATCAAGGTATAGAAGATAGGTGAAGCCGTACGATGTCTGTCACTAGATTGGCCAGATATTCCAAAACTAGGAAATTGACTTAGTGTTGTGTTAATAAAATCTTTTTCATCTCATTTGGTACCAGTAGCAAACGATGACAACCCAAACAATAATGAAAGCCACATTCAAGTGTTTCTAAGGCAGAAGTGGCTCAAGAGATGTACTTATTTTTCCACTTCAATGACAAATTGGTTTTACCTTCAGATAATTGAGGTGCAACTGCAATTACTCTTGAGTCCTATTTAGTACGTTAAAATAAAACACATCCAGCTGGAAACTTATTCAGGACTGAAGATCGAATAGCAAAGTAGACATAATGAAATGGCACTTGTTCAAAAGAGTATTTACCGCTACACATGGGAGTCTCAAGAACAAGCAACCCATGCTTGTAAACCGTTTTACAGTGTGACCAGGCTGTTAGAATGCGGAAACCTAGATCATAGATGTCAATCGACAACCCTTACTTGAACCATAAAGCAAATGTTAAGGACATGAGCTAATATAGAAGGGCATGCTTGATCTGGATTCAGTTGTAACAGTCATGCAAATGGTTATGATCTTCTAATATACCATCGATGTATATCAGATCCGCACTTGTATCTGACAGGAGTTATAGTCTAAAACAACTCTGCAGGTCCACCTATATTTCTTCAATAAACCATTGACTCTCGTTATGACACCTCTTCCCTTTCCTCCAACCTTTATCTTCTTATCCATAGGTACGGTGAACACTTATCAAACAGGCCAGCTTCATCAGTAGAATTGTGTTCTGTAGAATCTGTACAACTAGGACAAGAACTTTTTCTTGCCTCTTCAACGGATGAAACCGCAGGCCAGAGGTAATGACTGTATAACACAAGGTTATTTAGGGACGTTTAAAATTCAAAATCTATCACAATAAATTATAATAGTTCAAATTCTTGAAGATTGTTTCAGTTTCTCATAAATAAAGATACTAAAGGACAAATTAAAACAGAAACTTGATATGTATTTTACAATGACAATTATAAAGAAACAAACACAAATAAAATCTAAAACCAAAACAAAAAACCAAGCCTTTTTCCGTACTTAGAGGGGTTGGCTACATGAACTCAATCACCATTTTGACCTATCTTAGGTCAGACCTACATCTAACTCCATAAAAGATCACATTTTATAGTTTCCTTCCAACACTTGTGAGGTCCTTCTCTGTCCATCTGTTCTATTCATGGTAAAATATCCACACCCTTTGCATTGGAGCAGGGTTACAAGAAGCACCTGTCCTGATGGAGCTTCCCTGGTTCTGCTCTCCTAAACCATGCTTCTCCATTTTGGGGGAAAGAAGCACGTTTTCATTCAGGGGAAGGGAAGTTTACTTCCCATGTTTCCTCTTCTTTTACTTTTTTTTTTTACTAGCTATTTGCATCTCGCTTCAAAATGATTTCCTATGTTTATTTCCCTTCGAGTCCCATTCACTTCCTATTCACTCTCAGCTTGATTCCTACAATGCTTTCTATTTGATTCTTGTCATATATCCTATTCGAGTCCTATGCTGCTTCCTTATTGTCTCCTGCACCTCGCTTCCTTTGATTTTCAAAATGTGTCACTTCACATTTCACATCCTTCATTGACAAATTTGCACTGAAGATCTATTTGTCTCTTCCCAAATGCTCAAAAAACCTTAAGTGTGTTCCTCATTTATCTTTATTGGTGGTGTGCCTAACATCTTATTAAAGGTTTGGTCATTCCTTGTGTAGGGAAACGTCCTCAACATCTTTATATCTACCAATGACATCTTTTATGTATGGCTATAGACTATCCAAAACACTTGATACCACATAACGTCGCTCTTTCCTTGACCCTAAAGTATTATATTAGAAACCTTCAGAAGTGTATAGCATCAGGACTATGGTTCCCCACTACACTAGATAATTCTCAAACCTTCATTTTCTTACTGTTTTGAAAAGTTTATGGGCTTGACTTGAACTAAGCCTACACTACTCTTGGAATCTGTGACATTCAGGAGCCGGATTTTAGATACCAAAGAAGGATCTCGTAACCATCACTTCACTCACAATTGAAATCAGAACAAGCAGTAGAGAACTGGGATGCATGAAAAGCGCTAGACGAATTCGGACCATAGTTTCAAATTGTCTCAGAAGTGCATGACCATCATTAAAGAGAAGAAAAAAATCCTCTCCTTGAAGGGGCAATACTCTAGGAAACTATCCTCTAGATTAGATTTTCTAACAAAACCTATAAAGACGAAGGACTGAGAACTTTCCACGCCCAATTTTAGAGCAGTTTCTGCAAATTAGAAGGATTACTGCAAGTTCCAAAATTTTCCAGTGAAAGCTCTTTCGACAGTTTTAAAAGCAAGGAAACCCCATATAAAGCTCAAACCTGCATCCGTTGCTTTGCAACAAAATTAAACAGGAAAAAGATGCAGTCTAATAAAGATACGTTACAGTAAGCAATTGGAAACACTACAAAGAAATGCTGGGTGGCACCATGTCCCATCAGAATGCCATTGATGAAACCGAAAAAAGCAAAAAAGCATTCCATAAAATGTTAACCACCTTAAGCAAGAATTGGAAGCAATTAAATGGGAAAATAGTTGAAAAGATACCTGTTGTGTACTCATGGGGTTGCAGCTGCTTCGCCCGAGCCTTGTCAACCAACTCTTTCCATTTCCTTGACAGTGAGTAAATATCAACCTAATTGAACCACAAAATGTAATCATAGCAACATATCATCAATAACAGCTTAAGAAAAAGTGAATTATGTACGCTCGCAAGAAAATGATGAAACAACAATAAAAGGTATGCTTTATCAACACATCAAGTAGCCTCTCACGCAAAAGAATAACCTTATCCGCGTCCTGAAGAACTGGTGTAATCAACCCACCATCAATAGCAACAGCAACGGCAATATTGATGCTGCTATTGTACGTGAAGCTCTTCCCATCCCTGCAGCTTGAATTGACAAGCGGGTGCTTAACCAAAGCAAGAGACGTTGCCTTTGCAAGCAAAGCCGTCATTGTCACACCTTTCGACTTGATCTGTATTATTTTTCAGGGAAAATAAAAGCATAATTCATTAGAGCGTGCAAAAACAAAATGGAAACTTCCGAAATTCCATGCTGAAAGCACCGATCACCAACAGGCAATATCCATCCTGTTAGTTCACCTAGAATGTTCTCCTCCAATTACCAAAAGAGAGGGAACATAAATTAAATAAGAATCTGTTTCATTCACACAGTCGAGAATCACTCATACAAAGTACCAAAAAACCTAAGCCAATCTGAACAGTTGTTGATTCACCAAGATATTCTTCCACAAAGTTTCACCCAATTCACTCACATACAAAATGCAAAGAAAATCCAAGCCCAATTTGGAGTAATTTATCACAAACCATTTACTATTTAAATAGACGAAAAGTTTTCAATCAACCATTATCCTAAAGTAAGAGCGGAAAAGTCAAAGAGTACCTTTTTGTACAGGCGATCAAGGGCATCCGTGGTGATGGTGTAGCCAACTCTAAACGTTGGCACGGCGAGACTATCGACCATATTCCGGCTCACAGCGGTCTGCATTGTCGTGAATGGAACGGACGTTCCCAATTGAACAGTAATTGCTGGCGGCGGAGCCCCAGAAGCAGAAGCAGCGACATTCGCCACGGGAGCAGCAGAAGCAGCTTGCTCGACGTCCATGTCGGCTTTGTCGGACTCGACGACGACGACGCTCTCGCCTTTGGCGAGCTTGTCGCCCTCGGATTTGACCCAGAGACGATTTTGCCCTCGGTCATGGTGGAGCTGAGCGCCGGCATGAAATTCGCCTTCAAGTTCAAGTCCCTTCCCCACCATCACAATTTAACTTTTCTAAGATTTCATATATATATATATATATATATATATATATATATATATATATATATATATATATAAAGAGAGAGAGAGGGGTGTGCTTAATATTGATCTATACTTAAATTTTCTTAAATATTTTTAATGTTCTATGGATACGATCAGATCAGCGATATTAATTTGAAAGTTATACACTAATGCATAACGGTAGTATAATGTGCTTTTTATATTCAATTTTTTACCATTGATTGCGTCAATTAAATGCTTGAGTACATTTAAGTTTTATATTGTTCATCGTTTGGTAGAACGCTCAGATGTGGTTTTGTTTAGTTTTCCCTACACCAGCTTATATATATATACATATGTGTGTGTGTGTGTGTATGTACTGTTTTTCTTTTGTTATTGAAAGGTGAACTTATATATATATATATATGTGTGTGTGTGCGTGGATGAATGTGTGTATGTACTGTTTTTCTTTTGTTATTGAAAGGTGAACTTCTTCACCAAATTATATTAGATTTATTTTTCATATCCTTTCATTTAAAATATTCAATAATAAGAATCGAAGGTAACTTCGGTGGCGGACAACCAGGAGTAGAAAACTACACGCCTAGATAGGTGGACTGAAATACATACATACATGAAAAAAGAAGAGGCAAAACTAAGCTTTTTCTATAGAAGTTGGATACATGGATTTTCGTAGAGTTTGATCCTTATGAACTTATTGTTTATTTTCAACAGAACTTATTGTTTACTTTCAACGTTTACGTAGTTTTCTTCTTTTTTTAATATTTTTACCATCTAATTTCTTATATTTTTATCGAAGTTTTGTGTAGTTGTTTTTGTACGTGTTAAAACTATCTTAAATCATTTTTTCTCTTTTTATCATTTATTAATATTCCCATTTATTTTTATTAACCATACTTCCCTACTCATCTTGCTCAAAATTGTTGCATCCTACCCTCTACCTTCCTGTACTATATCTGGTAAGGTCGGTCTAGCTTAAGCTTATCGATCCGAAAAAAACAAACCGCAATTTCTCGGAGAGAGAGGGAGAGATTAATTTACTTTGATGTACGAATATATACAAATTGAGCATTTCAGGGCAGCAGTACGACAAGCCATGAAACCTTCATAGGCAGATGACAGACGCTAGATACACAGAAAACTCTTGAAACAAATGGAACAAACAAGTTCCTTCATCACTAGCTCGGGTAATGCATTCTTTTGTTAAGAAAACCAAACGGGCTTTTCCACAAAACAACAATGTAGAAGATGGCGTACGATAGCGCAGCATTCAGGAAGATGTTACCAAGGATCGATGCCCATCCGCGTCTGGTTCCGATATAAACGTAAAGAGTGGCTATGAAAGACAGTAATAGGCTTATGACAGAGAGATGGAGTTGCATCATACCAGATACAAGATACTCTACATTGACTTCAAAAAAGGAGAGTTCGCGGCATCTCCAGCTCAAAACGAGGAGCAAATTCTGCATGGCTTGCAAAGATAGCCCCAGAGATATAACATCTGTAACTAAGAACATAATGAAAAAACCATTATTCATCTTCAGAGGATCACCGCTATTCTGGTCATTGCCGCCAGGAATAGTGAAAAGGGCAGCGGAAGCAATGGTGGCTATGAGTGCAGCAGCCACAGACCAAGAAGTTGCCATGCTTTTCATCAAGGCCTCATCTTGTTTCATGAGATCACTGTGACTTCTGATGAATAACTCCTTGGCTGTATCTCCAACCTTATTTCGATGGTGGATCAGATGAGGTGGTGTGATCTTCTCTACGCTCTGAAATGACATGTTGGCTTTCATCTTTCTGAAAATCAATTATCTGCTTGACAATAACTATTATATACTCTCTTTAATAGACTCAGAATCTCAAAACACATCTAAATATAGGAAATTAAGGTAAGTTTTTATTTAAGAATCCTAGTTTGGTCGTATCACTTAAGAACCCAATGCTTTAGCAATGCAGTTCAGCATTTTCATTTTGCAGATTTCACACAAAAAGCAACAGCTCACCTGGCTAGGGTGTAATGTCACAATTTGAAGGTCATCATTTTGATACCTGGGGCATGCATCTGGCTATTTTCTTCTCATTTTACCAAAAAGATGAAGTGCAGACTTCCTACCAAATGTATGATGATTTTCCTTGTATCTTATAACCACGACCCCATGCTAGGGAAACTATTTGCCTGAATTTCTTTCCTCTAAAAATGGCATGTTAGGATTTGAATTCTTGACACCCACGGAAGTATAAGCAGTTCTTGGATTAATCCCTAGCTTAATGGTATCCCATTGCCAGAGTGGTCCAGTAGTCTAGCTATTAATAACATATTGCAAAGTAATTTCATTTGAGCAAAGCTGATCATGAGCTGCACTTAAGCCAAAAGTCATATTCAAGCTGAACCTTCTGAAAGTTCAAATTTTAATATATCATTCCCATTAAAATTGAACCCCTCAAAGTTTGACTAAACCATTTTAATTTAATCCACTTTTAGTTCTAAAACAGTGGAGCATATACCATTACATGTATGCCCAATCAATTAATCGGTTAACATGGTTTTCTAAAATAGACACATGTGACGCAGACATGCATGCACACACACATACGAATAGCCTAACAAGGTTATTCTCCAAATGTGGTGAAATACATAACAAGCATAGTAGATGATGAATTGAAGATGAACAAGCTCAGCAAGTTCCTAACTGATCCGAAAAATGAGCAGCTCGGTTTGTCTCGCAGCTCTGTTCTTGAATAACATGAGCAGAACCATCTTGGAGATTTTTTCCAAATATGGTGAAATACATAAGAAGCATAGTATTAAAGGCCAACAAAGAGAACCAAAGAAGCCAATCTTTTACCTTGAACCATAGATACTCCCATTGCATTGGTAGATAAGCACCAGGTTTATCCCAATTTTGGTTCGTCTGGAGTTGTGCGGCATGGTGCAAAACTGTATTTCCATCATCATCAATTGATGAGGCCAGCCTTTGAGTTGCAATGTCCATACCTTTTATGAGATTGAAGATGCTTTCTTGACGATGAATTACCACTAGGTGCAATAAATTTTGACCAAAATCATTAACATACTCTGTTGCACAAGGGAATTTGCAAAAGATTTTCTCTACAACTATTGCATTTCCTTTCTTTGCAGCAATAGATAGTGGAGTTTCAACCTTTCTACCCTCCTCTACCAGAAGTGGACTGCCACTGCGGCTGTTAACAGTATTACATATATAGGGAACTCCAAGATCCCTCTCTTGGCTAGTGTCATTCTCATAACCACTTGCAACCAATAACTCGGTGAGATAAGTTAGTATTGAGTGTTGATCCATGCTTCCCGGATTTCGACATTTCACTTGTACTGCAAAAATAATATATGAACAGTAGCACATACATAGAATTCAGGAATTTGAATAGAGCCCGTAAGAAGTAACCTAAACCAAAATAATCGTAATTCTTCAAGATACAAAGGCACATATAGACACATGTTATCAAATCATAGTTATCACTATACTGTACAGTATCATAACTTGCTTAAAACATAGGAAGATTCTAAATCACCCATCACTGTAAACCTTCCAGGTCACAGAAATGTGACCTTTATATAACTAAGAATCTTCACTGTGCACAATGTTTCTGTCATATCTTTCCTACTCCATGTTTTTCACTAGTAAAGCTTTTGTAAACTCTGCCAGTAATGCCATTTATATAAAGGAATGGCCACTCGTAATTACTCCAAACAATTGAACCCTCTGGCAAACTCTCTTTCCTTCTTGATTGGTGATAGAGATTCTGCAAGACCAAATACAAAAACCTATTAGAAGACCCCTTCATATTTCACCAAACGACAGCTTTCCTTTCCAGCAAACTTGAATGGTACATCTTTTTCAGCATTGGTAACTTTGCAGTGTTAGATGGTGAAAACTTAAGGGTGTTTTTTCAGAAACTCGAGAATACTGTATTCATCTTCGATGGTAAAATAAGAGCTCTTATGTAAATTCTCAGAATATCTCTGTTGTCACAAATAGCTCGCCCAAACACCAGAGCTCATCAGAATTGGCTTCCCTAGAGAGTAATGTCCAAGGAAATCAAACCTCAACCGACTACCTAGCAGGCACAACCCTTTATATCTTCATATTAGGTTGAATTCCCTTGTCTACCGTACCCTTTGAACAATTAAATCCTATATTTGGAAATCTAGCATTTAATGTAAAAGTACCTGCCTTTGACACCCAAACAGAGCCTTTGTGGCACATTAAAGGTAAGAGAAATGTTTCAGTGATACCAAATACAATGGAGACACCTAAAATGATGACTAAGATAAGCACATACCAAAGTGACCGAATGTTACACTGAGACAACTAAAACGTCTGAATCTCCATGTGCTTGACAGAAAGCCCATCTTCTGTTCGGCATTGCTCCTCAATTCCCTTATACCTACAATTTTGATACAATCAGAACAGAATGTATCGGCTCATTACAGATGCTTAATGCTTGCACCAATGGCCAAAATAAGTTAGCTTTGGAGTGCTAATGTTCATGATTGGTGCCTTGACATGCCGTGGCAATAAAGTAATTAAATCATGATTGGCTCACAACATCCTGGATGGATATGAGAATGTCGACTTTACTTTTAATTTCTGTTGACTGGAATTTGATTGGGACAAAAGTTTGTTGATTGGGAAGCTGGGTTTAGGCACAACTCCTACCAGATATGAACAACCCTGGTATCAAACTCCTGGACTTCAACTTGAAGGTGCTTCTGAGTTAAGTACCTAACCCAGAGAGCCATAGCTCCATTTCAACCAATACTTACCTTTATTATCCTTTCTGAAAAGAAAGAGAAAAGGAAGACTTTACCCTTACGCACTGCATGATGAGTTGGGATATGGATGACTGTCATTGGTGGTAAACTGGCAAGAAGATGTAGTGCTGTTAAGCCATTAGAGTCTTGCAATGGAATAAGATGTGGATGCAACTTGGCCACTTTTAATGCTGTTTCTGCATTTAAGATCAAATAAAAGAATTGGTCCATATACATTTGCATTTACTGCACTGTTGGTGGACAATGCAATACAATCGAAACATTTTCAGTGACAATACTATCAGTGGCTTTTGGTGCTTTTAGTATCATATGAATACACTCATGTGACATTAAAAGTGTCAAATTCCATCAACAGTATTGCCAGTAAAGTGAATTCTGCTATAGTGGCAGTATCTCTAACCAAAAAATTGATTGCTTATGGATATGTGAAGGATGCTGCTGTCGTCATTCCTCCGCAATAGCGATCTGTTGTGTTCATCGACAAAAGATGAGAGATATGAAACCATTTCTGTCTTCCCATTTGCAGCAGCAACAAAGATCGGTGTCTCCCCCAGATTGTTTCGATTCTCTGTAAGGCAACTCTTCTTGTTAACAATCATCTCTGTTATACCTTTCACACCAACAATGGCAGCTTCATGAAGAATTGTGTTTCCTGATTCCTTAGTTCCCACCTGTAGTATCTCATTGTTCGTCGGTGTTTTCTCCAACATTCTTCTGAGAAAATCCTCCCTCTTATGCCAAACAACTAAGTGAAGTAAAGTCCCACCAAAAACACGAGTTACATTTACTCCCTTACTAATTTCACCCTCATATAATTCTAACAGATATGTCCAATCATTTATGATAGCAGCTTCTGCTGCTTTATAGGGTTGTGCCAAGTCCATTGAAGTATAGCAGCTGAAAATATGATAAAAGCTCGCTTGGTTAGTATTCAATCTATTCACTGATTGATGATGGAAAAACAGGCCCACTGATGCTCATAGTTGGCCAGATAAATTAATCTCTTAAAGCGGTATTAATTTACTTTGAGGGCAGATATCTCTTCTGTTTCGGAATGTGTATATGATTTTCTGGGTCAACTCTGTTACTGCTTTCTCTTTAGACCTGTTGTTATTGTTAAGGCAAAAATACTTAACCAGATTTGGTGTGTGCCTGTGTATATAAATATATACTATATGTGTGTGTGTGTTGATTCACCTATCGTCACCTTCTTGGAGAAAAGATGCAAAACTGATTTAGGCGACCATTACACCCTCACAAAGAAAAGGTGGCGATTACAAATCTCATTCAATCTTGAATATCAGAGTAATGCCTTAAGGAAGAAATAGTTGGTCAAAGGCACCATAAAGTAATGAAAGATCAATTTGATTTGAATAAAAACGACAGTTTGCTGCTCATGGTAGTTTAGAATGGCCTGCGAACTGCAAAATCTGTCAACGAAGAACTTGTTGCCATTCTTTTGAGCTCTTGTGGTGGTTTGGAACAGTCCGCTAGTAGGTATATTCGACAAAGTTTTCCCGACGACGCATACCTGTTTTTGCCATTCTTTCCGACGGTTTTGCACATATGCATGCTCAGCCGGGGAGAACAAAAACACACGCAGATTATATTGGTTAGCTCAATACAAGGCTATGTATGGGCGGAGACCTCATGATCATCAAAGAGAAAGATGTATCGCCAGGAAAAACTAACCTCAGGTCCTAAGGAAGTAGATCTAATCAAACTTGGCACTTGAACCTCTCTCTCTCTCTCTCCACGCCATGGGATCACGCTAAGGTCAGGAATCATATGAAATAAAAGTACAGAAAAACCATGACGACGATATGGAGAAACTGAAGCTCCAGGTTGACATACAATACAATATATATATATATATATATATATATATATATATATATATATATATATATATATATATGTATATGTATATATATGTATATATATGTATATATATACACACACGAGAGAGAGAGTTATTTAGTGTTAGTCGTATGCATGTCATCAAGTAGCACAGGAGACGTCGAAGCTTTAATTAAGTTAAGCGTTGAAAACTGCTATATACACACACGAGAGAGAGAGTTATTTAGTGTTAGTCGTATGCATGTCATCAAGTAGCACAGGAGACGTCGAAGCTTTAATTAAGTTAAGCGTTGAAAACTGCTATCCGAGTAAAGAGGTCAAATAAACCTTCCCGTGTGCAGCTAGTACTGGGACATTGAAGGTATCGTATATTAAAGGGTTTGTATCTCATCCTATGAGAGCAACTGATCTCAAAATCAAACAATCATGGTGATTTCCAACGTATGCAGAGAGAGAAACACAGCCATCCATTCGAAAACTAAGTGGCCAATAAAATTTGGTAAGAGGATGAAAGGGGACAGCCCTATGACTTAGAAGTGGAATTGCCTAAATATATGTGCTATCATTGGAACAGATGTTTCAGAAAATCTTTTCTTGCATAGATACCACAGGCATGTTCATGTAGATGCAGTATGCTGTATCAATACCCAACTGCAAGTTGTGATTTTAAACCTGATATTCAGCGAGAGAACCTGACCAGAACTGCATGATTTCCAGGAAACCATAACTCATACTGGTTGTAATAAACCACACCTAATACTGGTTGTATTATGAGAAACCATGACTCATACCGAAAGAGTAAAACCGTCATTGTTATGAGAGAGAGACACAGAGAAAGCGCACTTAGTTTCCTTGATGTATGAATTTATACAAGTCAGGCATTACAAAATAGTATAACAAGCCATAAAAACTTAAAAGGCACGACAGAATCTAGATTCCAAACTATTGAAACACTAGAACAATCAGCTTTCTCCGCAATCCTTACTAGCCGGGGAAATGCCTCCTCTGGTTCAACCCATATGGGCTTTTCCACAAAACTACGATGTAGAATAGGACGTAAGTGCAAACAACTTTGGTGAAGACATTGTCCCCAATGGTGGATGCCCATCCCTTGTTGGTCCCAACATAAACGTAAAGAGTTGCTATGAAAGAGAGTAACAGGCTTATCACAGACAGATGGAGTTGCATCATGCCAGATATAAGGAAGTCTACGTTAACCTCAAAAGAGGAGAGTTCACTGCATCTCCAGCTCAAAACAAGAAGGAAATTTCGCATGGCACACAGAATAGCCACAGAGATATAACATCTGCAACTAAGAACATAATGAAGAGACCATTTTTCAACTTCAGAGGCTGGCCGGCATTCTGGTCATTGCCGCCCGGAACAGTGTATAGTGCAGTGGAAGCTATGGTGGCTACGAGTGCAGCACCCACAGACCAAGAGGTAGCGACCCTTTTCATCAAGGCCTCATCTTGTTTCATGAGATCACTGTGACTTCTGATGAAGAGCTCCTTTGCTGTATCTCTAAACTTATTTCGATGGTTGATCAGATGGGATGGTGTAATCTTCTCTAAACTCTGAAATACCATGGATTAGTCATACTTTTTTAAAATCAGTGACATACATGACTATAATTATCATATAATTGGTTTAGCAGACTCATAATCACATGTAACGGAAAGAGCAGACATGAAAACCACGAGGATGAAGCCATAAATACTGTACTGTACATAGAATATGATTCATGTACATAGTGAGAATAAAAAAAAATCTTTCCTCAGAAAGCTGCATATGAGAAACCGCATACAACTCCATCCTTTTCTTTCGCCCGATCTCTCGTAAGGCGTCCCCTGGCCCCACCCACGTTCTGCTGCAACTCACGCAACCTCCGACAACGAACCAGAGCACAGCCTCCTGCACCGACACATAAGAGGGGTCCAATCATTTAGTATAGCAGCTTCTGCTGCACTGCATTGTTCCAAGTCCATCCAAGTACAGCAGCTGCAAATAAGAGAGAAACTAGCTTAGATAATAATTGAATTTCTGATGACAAAACATTCTCAAGTTATGCAGACATTTAGCTGAAATAATTAACCTTTTAAAGTGTCATTCAACTACTTGGTGTGGTTCTTATATTTCTTGAATTCACTAACTTAATTATCATGTTTTTGGCTGCCAATCTTGATGATAGGTTTTCCTTTGGTGGCGAGTTCAAGTGAAGCAGAACCCAAATTCTTTTTCAACTCAATTCTCGTATTTGGACGTCACTTTAACGAAACTTCAGTCTCCTTTCCATCGCGCCCTTTCTGTCGAAGGGTTACATTGTGAATTGTCATCTTTAACTAATATAACACACACACATATATATTCGAGAGAGAGAGAGAGAGAGAGAGAGAGAGAGAGAGAGAGAAGTTGAGAAACTGGTTGATACAAACCGAGTTGTATGCAAACGTCTTGCCCATCCATACAGAGATGAAAGGTTCAGATTTAAACCAAAAATCTCTTAGACATTGTTCTTGAATCAGTTTGCATATACCTCTCTCTCTATATATATGTATATATATTGCTTGTGAAGAGTCATCTTGTAGTTAATATGGAAATGAAATCAGGCGATTACTCCCTTAAGAAAAGATGATGATTGGGGAGTTTGACAAGAGCATGTGTGTTAAGCCGATACAGAACGTACGATCTAAAGCGGTTGTGGAAGGCAGCAAGAAGTGATGAAAGATCATTTGATTTTAAATGAACACGACTCTGTTCGTGCTCAAGGTGGCAATATAAATTATGCGTTCTCACTTGCGGTGAAGAAGAGCAGAGAGTTCCTATTAGTTACCTCAGTTTAGGGCCTCAGATAATTATCACAAAAGAAAGTCGCCTGGAAAAACTCACCTCAGGGAAGCATAGTTCACGGCTTTTAGCTTCTTGATGACAAAATGTCAACTCTTCTGTTGTGTTCGTTTCCTTGAAATCGGCACTTAAACAGAACAACACTCTCTGTGTGTGTCTCCTCTTAAAGTCAAGGTTCATATATTCAGTCTGATATTCCGTGGATTGAAAGAAGTTCCAATGGAAAGAACACAGAAAACCATAATCATAACATATGGAAAACTATAGGCACGAGGTTGACATCAGATCAAACGTATATATACATATATATATATATATATATATATATATATATATATATTCCGTGGATTGAAAGAAGTTCCAATGGAAAGAACACAGAAAACCATAATCATAACATATGGAAAACTATAGGCACGAGGTTGACATCAGATCAAACGTATATATACATATATACATATACATATATATATATATATATATATATATATATATATATATATATATATATATATATATATATATATATATATATATATATATATAGAGAGAGAGAGAGAGTATTATCAGCATGTTATCAAGTAGTGGAGGAGATGTGGAAGTCTTAATTAACTTTGGTGTTTAAAATTGATCATCTAGATAGCAAAGAGGTCATATATTTGTGTTATAGATAAGGATGGTCATTCTTGGCAGCCTTACGTGGTAACGGCTGGATTGGCCTACATATATATATATATATATATAGAGAGAGAGAGAGAGAGAGTATTATCACCATGTTATCAAGTAGTGGAGGAGATGTGGAAGTCTTAATTAACTTTGGTGTTTAAAATTGATCATCTAGATAGCAAAGAGGTCATATATTTGTGTTATAATAAGGATGGTCATTCTTGGCAGCCTTACGTGGTAACGGCTGGATTGGCCATCCAGTCCGTCACGAGAGAGATGGGTTACAAGATAAGAGCTAAGAGTAACAGTCGGATGGTTACCAGATTTTACAGCAACCGTCCGAATTGATTTGCTCAGAAGAGGGAAACCCAACGTGAAAAGCCAGAAGACATTGATATAGAAAAAAAAGATACAAGAAAAGGTCTCTTTGGAAAAGCCGATGTGAGGAAACCTCGAAACACAACAACCTACATTTCTGCTGCTGCAAAGAATCGGAAGACATCTGACGTAGAGAAGCAAAACTTTTTGGCAACTGAAAGCAAAAATAAGAGTGCATCAGTTGACGCCGATTTATCACTGGTATCAGAGCCTAACAAACCTTGTAAAAAAAAAGAGAGAAGAAGAAGGGGAAGGTAAGCACATGTTCTAGAGAAAAGAAACAAAAAAAAAGGATGAACGAGACACGAAAGAGAAAAAAGAAAGAAAGAGAGATTGCGACGGTAGATGACGGCCAAAAGCCGAAGCAAGGCAACGATCAGAGCAAAGCCTAAATAGGCAACATCCAGAACAAATACGAAACAGGAAACTACCAAAGCAAGGTCGAGAAAAAAAAAAGATCGACGACAAGACAAAACCAAAACAGGTCAAAAAGGCCAGCAAAGGCAGAAGAAACTCGACCAAACCGTCGGCCCCCCTCTCTCTGTGATTTCCCTCTCTCCCTCTCTTTCTCTCTCTCCTGTTATTCAAACCCAAAAACCGCCAACAATTTCAGAAAACCACGAGCCGAAATCGACGGTTTCTCGAAACCGTTCACGGTTTCTAGGAAACCGCTTCAGGTAGTGAACTAAAAAGACTATTTTGCCACTGAACAAAATTACGGAGTTATCTCTGGTATTGTCCAAAAAGCAAGATAATAAAAAGACTATTTTGCTCTTATTGTGCAAAAAGTTCATTTTATCCTCTGGCAGTTTGTGAAAATTACGAAATACTAGGCTATGGTTTTACATTTATGCCATTTTCGGTTGATATAATTTCAGTTCTGCCATTCAGTTAAAAGACAGGATTGCCCCTATACTTTTGAAAAATTATAGTTTCGGCCTAAGTCACAAATTTTACAGAAATAATAAAGAATAATTTTACAAGTTTGTCCTTAGTCTTTTTCAAAAATTTCAAAAAAGGATGGATAATTAAAATTATGGATTTTCCCTTAGTATTATTTAAGGAGTACAAAGGTAGAAATTCTTTAGGAAAATTTAAAATTTATCCCAAGGAGCTTATAAAATTATCGTTGGTCTACTTTTATGATATTATGCATCGTTCTAACATGATTCCTGCTTTGTGTGCTATTTGTTTTATATTTGTTTCCTTTTAGACCGTTTGATTGTTATTATTGCCAAACACATAAAAATGAGCTTTAGGATATGTGTGTCTGAGTTGGCAAAAACTAAGAAGTTGAACGGTCTTAATTTCTAAACATGAAAGAGGAGAAACCTACTGGCTCTAACACTTGAATGTGTTGAGTACGTGTTGAAGAAAACCATGCGTCCGCCACCCCCAGACGCAAGTGAGCAAGAAGTATAAATATATAAAACATTTCTAAATGATGATATTATAGCAAGGACAATCATGTCAACCTACATGTAGGATGACTTGATTAGGTCTTCGAAGAATACGAGACCGCTAAAGAGATGTTTGACTCAATAACAACTAAGTATGATACAACTGTAAAATTGCACGTGCAGTTGCTACTACAAAAGTACAACTCCTTCAGAATGAAAGAAGGAGATAATGTAGTATAGCATATAAACCATATGTTGGTAATGGCTAGGGACTTAGCCGTAGCAAAATTAGTCATCTCAAAACTGATGCAAATATCTACCATACTAAACAGTCTTCCCCCTTCATGGAACATGGTCACCACAGTCCTCAGATTAGGGCCTATGATTAACCTTTCTGAGTTGCCCCTAAAACTAACAATAGAGTAAGAACACATGGTCAAAAATAAAAAAGAAAAGTTACTAGTGGTGGAAGATGAGATAGTGTCTAGCTCCAAAACCAATCAGAAGAAAAATAAACCAAACAAGAAGTTTGGTAAGAATAACAAGAAAGACGGTCAAAATTTTAAAAAATCACAGGAAACCGCTTCTCGGGTCAAATGTTTCAACTACGGAAAGATGTGACACTACAAAAGGGACTGCCGCAACAAGAAAGGTGGATGAAACAAATTATAACATGAACAATCGGAGATGTAGGATATAATCTGCGTGATTTCAGAATGCTTGTATATAGACCGCCCAGTGACAGGTTGGTGGATAGACTCAGAAGCTACACGACACATCTCGAAGACCAAAGAAGGGACAATGTATCTGAAGGAATACAAACCCGGGAAACATCGAGTCTATATGAGAAATAATACTTTCTCGAATATTTTGGGTATCGGGTCCTTTAGAATATTTGTGCAAGGCAAACCAATTGTATTGACTGATGTGTTAATTGTGCCATCTATAAGGCGTAATCTGGTCTCGGTCCCTACCTTGGTAAAGAAAGGTTTTGAGGTTAGGTTTATTCCTAACAAGGTGACTGTAGAATAGCGTGGGAGAATATTATTCTCTGCAGAATTCGATGTAAAACATAGACTATTTAAGCTTTTTGATAATGAAATTGGTGCAACTTCTGCTTATATTGAGAGTGCATTTATTGTTGATGTGAATATGTGGCATAAATGTCTAGGGCATATAAGTCTGGAAAAGTTGAGGAAATTATCCAACTTTAACTTATTGCCTAGATTTTAGGAAAATACTTTCAACAAGTTTGAAACTTGTATACAAGGAAAAATGACAAAGAAAGTTTTTTCTAAGAAATCAACAAGGGCAACAACCCTGTTGGAGGTTATTCACACAGATTTATGTAGACCTTTTATACTAAAGTCACATCATAAAAAGGGCTATTTTATAGCCTTTATCGATGATTACTCTAGATATATGTATCTATATCTTTTGGCACATAAATCTGAAGCACTTGATACTTTTAAAGAATATAAGCAAGAAGTAGAAAACCAATTAAGGTATTTGATCAAAGTCTTAAGATCAGACAGAGGAGGAGAGTATATCTCGGCAGAATTTTTGAAATTCTGTAAAAACTTTGGTATTACAAAGCAAAATACAATGCTTAGGACACCTCAGCAAAATGGTGTAGCTAAGAGATACAACAGAACCTTGCTGAATATGACAAGGTCTATGTTGATCGATGCCTCTCTTCCAAGGATATTTTGGGGAGAAGTAGTAAGTACAACGATTTACATACTCAATAGAGTATCGTGTAAGGCTGTATTTACTACACCATATGAGATGTGGTTTGGAAGAAAACCCAACCTAGGTCATCTCAAGAGGTGGAGATCTGTTGCACATGTAAAGATCCTTGATCAGTCTAGAGATAAGCTAGACAGTAAGTCCTTGAGATGTATATTCATTAGATATCCAAAAGGTTAAAAAGGATATCAGTTTTATCATAAGGATCACGGACTGATTGAAAGCAGAGATGTTGAATTCTTAGAAGATACTAAAAATGACATCCTTGAAAACAATGATGAATGTGTTGATGATCTGGTAGACTTAGACCAATAATCTTTTGAGCCCATTGTAGATCTTCCTGAAACTACCGATACCTTAAGTGGACATAAAAGGCCAAGAGTCACTCCATTCTACTTAAAGGATTATCACACTTATCTTGCATAAGAAGTGTGTAATTCGGTAGATTTAGATGAGTTGACTGATAACTTGACTTATCAGTAAGCCATGAACTCATTAGAAGCAACAAACTGGGGGAAAGCCATGAATGAGAAAATTGAATCAATTGAGAAAAATCAAGTCTGGGAATTGGCTGATTTGCCAAAAGGAAGGAAAGTCATAGGCTGTAAATGGGTTCTAAAAAAGAAATACAAGATCGATGGTACAATCGACAAGTTTAAAGCGAGGTTGGTTGTAAAGGGGTTTTCACAAAAAGAGGGGATAGATTATGTTGAGACATATTCTCCAATTGCAAAATTTGCACATATACGTATAATCCTGACAATATCTGCATACTATGATTTGGATTTATATTAGTTAGATGTAAAGACAGCTTTTCTAAATAGAGATTTAGAAGAAATCATACACATGCAGCAACCCGAAGGATTTGTGGTTGAAGGCCAAGAAGATAAAGTATATAGGTTAAAAAAATCCCTATATGGCCTGAAACAGTCACCTCGCCAATGGTATTTGACTTTTCAAAATGCCATTGTATAACTTGAGTTTGTGGCTAATAAACTTGATCACTGTGTATATGTGTAGAACAGTGGGAGCCACTTTTCCATCTTATCATTATATGTAGATGACATATTGTTGATTGGAAATGACAACGAGATGATTGTCAAAACCAAGTCATTGTTGAACTCCAAGTTCGAAATGAAGGATATGGGGGAAGCATCCTATATCCTGGAAATAAAGATCTCTCGAAATAGAGAATCTAGACTCTTATGCCTGAGTGAAGAGAGATATATTGACTATATCCTCAAGAAGTTTAAAATGGGTGAATGCAAGTCTGCAGATACACCTGTTGCAAAAGAGGTCAAATTAAGTAAGGCTGATTGTCCCGGTGAAGGAGACGATAAGCCTAATGTTCCTAATGCACAAGCTGTTGGTAGCTTGGTGTATGTTATGTTATGTACAAGACCTGATATCAGCTTTGTTGTTGGTCTTTTAAGTAGATATCAAAGTAATCCTGGTTGGCAGCACTAGGTAGTTGTGAAAAGGATTTTTAGATATTTGAAAGGAACAAAAGACTTGAAACTGTGTTTTCAAATAGATGAACTGAAAGTGGTATGATACTCAGACGCTGACTTTGCTGAGAGCAAAGATGACAACAAATCAACCTCGGGACAAATATTCTTATTTGGAGTTGGTGTTATTTCTTGGGCATGTAAGAAACAGGGCTTTGTAGCATTGCATACACAAGAAGCTGAGTATATAGCTTGTTGTATGGCTGCAACGAGTGCTATCTAGATAAGCCGCTTCATACGCGATTTGAAGTTAGAAATAACCGATGAGTTAGTTATCATTTACTATGATAACAATGCAGCAATTACTTTATCAAGAGTGGAGCTGATTGCTCAAAAAACAAGCATATAATGGTAAAATACCACTATGTTTATGATATGGTAATGAGAAAGAAAATATCTATCTCATATATGCCAACAGAAGATATGTTGGTAGACCCCTTTGCAAAAGGCATAACAGATGAACTATTCTCAAAACATGTTACAAACATGGGTTTGAGGTATGCTTGATTGTTATGTAGGGAAATAACAACACAACGGATAAATAGTATTGTATAGGTAAACAACCATACAACGGATAAATTGTTGTGGAGGCAAATAACCACACAGGTACTAATTGCAATGTAATCAAGAAATGACATCACTAGGTAAACCCTGGAAAAGTGGGAGAAAAACCAGTATTTCGATACACTTGGCTCGAATGACCAAGTGGAAGATGTTACAGATAAGGATGACCATTCTTTGCAACCCTATCTGGTAACGGCTGGACGGACCATCCAGTCTGTTACCAGAGATAGGGGTTACAAGATAAGAGCGAAGAGTAACCGCCGGATGGTTACCATATTTTACGGTAACCATTCAGATTCATCTTCTTAGAAGAGGAAAACCCAGCGTGAAAAGCCATGAGACAATGAGCAGGTAGAACAGTGTATGATATAGAAAAAAAAAGATATAAGAAAATGTCTTCCTAGAAAAACCGCTGTGAGAAAACCTCGAAACACAACAACCTCAATTTTCGCTGCTGCAAAGAATCGGAAGACATCTGACGTAGAGAAACATAGCCTTTTGACAACCCAAAGCAAAAACAAGAGTGCATCATTTTACGCCGATTCATCAATTTCCGTATAGTATTGAGGCATCAAGAACTAGTACATAGAGAGGTTATGAAAATGCATCCTTGAGAGAAACGGATGTCAATTCCAAACAATGACGGTGGTTTTCAACTTACGCAGTGACAAAAAGCATAAATGGGTAAAAAACTGTACGAGGATAAAATAGGGCAGACTTATGATATTTCCTCCACACACATACAAGGATGATGGTTACCTTGATACCTGTGAACTTGTGCCCTCTTGGCATATATATATATTCTAATTATATTACATGTTAAAATATCTAAATAAATTTAGACGAGTGATTGAGATTTGAATTAACAAAAAAAATTGATTTTCAATTAATTATACTTAAAAATACAAGTATTTTTTATTGAAATCTAAATTTTAACACTCTATTTTTTAAATTGGATGTTTAAAATTTATTTAGATATGTTAGTACATAATATTATTACTATATACTAAAACTTCATATATATATATATGCAAGTGAGCAGTTCTGGGACTCGGCTTAAAAAATACTCGAATACCCGCCCAAGTAACCTTTCCATCAGTCGTTTGGTCTCAAGTGGTTCGCCCCCTCTTCAACCTTATAAGGCACTTTCTTTATAATTTTTTCTATTTTCAGCTTAGACGAGTCAAGCTTGAGTAGGCTCGAGCCTCAAAAGTGAAGCTTTTTCGAGCTCAAATATTGTACTCTATTAAATGAGCCAAGTCGAGCTTGCCTGGACTTGAGCTTGCTCTGTAAAATCTCAGCTTGATTATGACCCTACTTGCCAAATTCCTTGAAAATCTCAAACTAATTCAAAATTAAATATTATATGCGTGAATCTTTTGCTTCTTTATTTTTGAATATCATAGATAAAATGGTTGAGATTTTCAAAAATATTATAAATATAAAACATTACAAACTATATATATAAGTTTAATATGCTTGTCACTTAGCTTAGGTCTTTGGTACGTTGTCCTTCGTGCCAGCTCCTTCTTCCCCCTTTTATCATTTGGGGGTGATTATAAGCTGGAACGACTTCAGCAAGGCAACCTGTTTGATTAACTTCTTCAATGTGAGTGAACTTATATAAGCAATATGACCAGTCTTTTTATATGATAAGTATATATAATGTCTAATATGCTTGTTACCTTATATACTTAGCATATCCTTCATAATCTATTGGAAAGTAAAAAAATAAAAGTATTTATATTACATATATATATATATATATATTTAATGTACTTGATTCTCATGTATATTTTTTTCTTTTAAATTCAATCATCTGTTTTATTATTCAAAATTTCAAGAATGCGCAAGCATATAAAACGACAAGATGTTAAAGCAAAAGTACCTGTGCAAGTGTGGAAGATGTGTGCAGCCAAGGGTGCACGATACAACAAAGTTCAAGCATCACGAGTGTGGGACATGAGAATATATATGTGTATATATACACATATTATACGTAGTATGATAGTAAATGATAATATCTTATGAAACTAGAAGAAATTTCATTTTTTCAAAAGCTATTATTCAATAAGAATGCATGAGCAGTCGATATAAAACGAAATATACCTTGACATGGAATTAAACCAAGAATTACTAATTAAAATCATTTAAAATAATTTCCAACTCGAATACGGATGTCAAATGCTGAAGAGTCTGTAAGTGGCATCATATTTTTAAAATCGCTTACAGCAGCAGTTACAAATATAGATTACAAAAGAAGGTGGTTTCATCCAAATGCAATATCCCTTTGTCTTGTTTTGAATGGGAGGAGCAATGATCTACTCCAATTTCTAACATGATCTTCAATCCTTATAACTGATTCCACTACAACAAACCTCACCTTTGGTCAGAGCCCTGTTAGCGGTCATGGCTGCATAGGTAAATCAAGCAAAAAAATGTGATTTACAGAGATTTTTCTTATAAAATTGAACAGTTGATCCTTAAATTACATTTGCACAGACAAATTTGTTTAGTTAATATGGTTTTCTGGTGTATATATATAAGAGAGTGATTGGATTTTGCTGACCAATGAAGTTGTTCATTCATGCATGATTATTACTTTTAGGAATATGAATATAATAACATCACTCTTCGTATATTATAAAAAATATTTATAATTTTCTAAATTATACTTATGCTACTAAAAATTAATAAGTTAACATGTTACAAGTGGGCCAACTTTTTCTATATATATAGGTATTCTAGCTCCATGATAAAAGAATAATAAATACCTAAAATATAGACTCATGATTCAACTCGTCTAGGTTCGATTCGTATCGGATTCGGGTGGAATCCGACCCATTGATACGAGTCTCTCTAGAGATCATAAAAAATCCGAAATGAATCGCGAGCGGCCAAACGCAGACTCCTTAGGGTTTAGGAGGGGCGTTTAAGACGCCGTCTCCTTCAGACTTTGGCCTTCCTTGAGAGAGAGAGAGAGAGAGAGAGAGAGAGAGAGAGAGGGACGGCCTCTGTTTTGGGCTTCACTCTTGACATCAACAATGGTGCACGTGAGCTTCTACCGGAATTGTAATCTCTCTCTCTCTGAAGATCAAAAGCTCACTCGGTTGCGATCATTTTAGTTTTCCGCTTTTTCTAGCGTTTGATCTGTATTTTCTTTTACTAACGAACTATGTGGTTTAACCTTTCCCTGTTTAAGGTGCGGACTTTTGTGCTTTATTAATTTCTCGAAGGGGTTCTTCATTTGTTTTTCGATTCATAGTATATTCAGTCGATCCGTGAAGATCACTCTTAACTCTCTCCATTTCCTCCTCCTTTCTGTCTTATTCGTATTTTTTCTAGTTAAGGAACCCTAGATCGTTCCCTTCGCGACTGAAAGGATTTAGTCTCTTTTACTTGCTCTAATCCACGTTCAGATGCGGTTTTTGTGTTACGGCGTTGTGAAACTGCTTCATCCCTAATCGTTTGTTCGTGGACAGATGGGAAGACGTTCAAGAAGCCGAGGCGTCCGTACGAGAAGGAACGTTTGGATGCGGAGCTGAAGCTGGTGGGAGAGTATGGGCTGAGGTGCAAGAGAGAGCTTTGGAGGGTTCAGTATGCTCTTAGCCGCATCAGGAATGCCGCCAGAGAGCTTCTCACTCTTGACGAGAAGAACGAGCGGCGGATCTTCGAGGGAGATGCACTACTGCGGAGGATGAACCAGTACGGGCTTTTGGACGAGAGCCAGAACAAGCTTGATTATGTTCTTGCACTCACCGTCGAGAATTTTCTTGAGCGCCGTCTCCAGACGCTCGTCTTCAAGTCAGGGATGGCAAAGTCAATCCACCACGCCCGTGTGCTTATCAGGCAGAGGCATATCAGGTATAAAATCTTTTTATTTCGTCTCTCGCGATATTTGTTCATATCCTATGTACCGTGATCGCATATTCGTGAATGGTTGATTTAGAGGCATCTACATTTCTTTAGTTCGTTGAATGCTTTCCTCTAAGTTGACTATTCGGTTGTATCACCTCTGGAGAAGTTTGTTCTTTACTTTACGAGGTTGCGGGGTTGATTACATTGGAAAATATATATAGTTATTTTTCTTCTGTGCATGATGACGGTGAAACTACGTGTCAAATGGTTCTCTCTCTTTCTAACGAGTTGGTAATAAAGGATGCTATCTTGTAAGTCTGCCATCTAACGTGGCCTATCTTTAACTGAACCTTCGTGAATTTCCCTGGAGAACATTGGTATGCCTTTCAACTAGGCGCTCTACCAATGAAGCTATATATTAATTGTTAAGCTAAAGATGATATGATTTAAGGAGATATTCTAGTCCTTTCCGTGGTTTCCTATAATGAAGAATTTAACTATGTTATTATTCGTTGAGAGGTTGTTGCCTTCAAATCAAGCAGATACGTTTTCCCCCTATTGATCACATGGCAATATATTCTTCAAGTTCGTATAGAACTGCATGCCTGAGTCTTGTTTTCTCTTTCTTTCTTTCCGTTGGATTCAGTTGGTAGACCCTTCCCTGTTGCAACTTCAACCTACTATGGGATTTAAGGTTATGGAGGCTGTAAACCTTTATCTATTCTTAAAAAGGAATGGCGCAGGACCTCCCATTTCATGTTCTCTGTCTCTTTTTTATGCTGGTCATGATGGATGATCAGCTTTTCCATCACTTAGGTTAACTCATTTCTTATTGATTTGAATTTTGAGCACTGATTTCCCTTTCCAGTAAGAAATTGTGGCCTGCTCAAGCTCTGTTTGAAAAGAGACAGAAACAACCTCTCTGTTTGGTTGATGAAACTTGCAGACCTTGTATCATGATGCCTTTAAGATTCCAATTCCCAGTTTTCAGGATGTCCTTCTTAGCTAATCTAGGTACTTCCTTCAATATTACCATGAATCATAATATTTTAAGTATGTTCAACAACAACAATAACAACTAAGCCTTTTCCCATACTAGAAGGGGGTCTGCGACATGGATTCTTTGTTTCCACATAACCCTATCATGTACCATGTTAACACTTAACTCACAATAAGCTAGATCATTCTTTATTGTTCTTTCCAATACTTTTGTGGTTGTCCTCTACCTCTTTTAATACTTTCAAAATCTAGTTCTTCATACCTTCTTATAGGTGCTTCTTTGGATCTTCTTTCTATATGTCCAAACAATCTTAAATAATATTCTCTCATTTTATCCTCTATTGGTGTCACTCCTAATTTGTTTCTAATAACCTCATTATGTATACAGTATTTCCTTGTATGATCACTCATCCATCTCAACATCTTCATTTCTGTCACAGACATCTTTTGTTCCTTCTAATTTTTTATTATCATCCTATTTACCTTCTACATTTGTCAGGAAGTTCCATAACATCCTTGCCTCTGTGCTTTTCAAAATAGCGTCCACGTGTGCTTACCATTTCACCACTTTTTTCATCATTTAAGTATTATCAGCTTTTTTCAAGTTACTTATGACCTTTATACTGAATTGAGCATATATGTGTAATATGTTTTCTAGCACGAGTCTCATCTGCGTGTTGGATTAGACAGTATAGTTCAAGTTTTCTTTCTGCTGTTGCTTGGTGCATGCGTCTTAGAAATAGTGATTTTTTTATCATAGGGTGCTAAATAATGTAGTTGCTTGGTGCATGTTTTCTAGCACGGGTCCGATCAGTGTAATATATGTTCTTCTCAAGTGGTGATTTCTTTTGGTTTTGGGTGAACATTTTACATGAATGATATTTGACTATCTTCTCACTGATCGGTTGTGTTCAACAGGGTTGGTAGGCAAGTCGTGAACATTCCATCTTTTCTTGTCCGTGTTGATTCACAGAAGCACATAGACTTCTCGCTGACAAGCCCACTCGGTGGTGGCCGTCCTGGTCGTGTTAAGCGAAAGAACCTCAAGTCTGCAGCCAAGAAGGCTACTGGTGGAGATGGCAACGAGGAGGACGAGGAATGAGGGTTGAGTGGATGTTGAATGTGCAAGAGTTCTTCAGCGCTCCTTTTCCATCTGCTCCATAGTATGCTTCCGTCTAGTAGTTTAATCTCAGTTATCCTTTGATGATACTGCAGTAAGTTAGGTCGTGTCAAGGAATATTTTGTTTTGTTTCTTCTTTTCTGTTATCATTTCGATTTTTTGTTGGATGAGATTTTTGCACATCGAACTAGTGAATTTGAATGTTTGTCAATCAAGGTTTGCTTGTATTTCCAATTTGGCCTTATCGATTAAGGTATAGCAGGTCTATCTTCGTTATTACCTTAACTAAAGGTACAATCATCTAAAAAAGTTAAGTTATAACTTTCCCAAAAATCAGCATTGAAAACAACATCTACAACAACAATCCCCTCCCTCTTTTTAGATCAATTAATAGTCCCATTCATCAGATACTAGTATGCCTTGTCTTACTGCGCGAGGCTTCTTGGTTTGATTATTATCGTGATATTGTGATGCAAGCGTAGTTACGTAAGTATAACATGTTCTGGATGTCGTCATGGTTCGGTGGTTGAGTGACATGGATCACTCCAGGGTGGGGTTTTTATCCGTCTTTTTTTTCCCTGAAGAGCTTTGATTATTCCCTTTTAGAAGTTGATTTGTGCTTATGGACCTCTTAAAGATCATGCTGCTTGTAAGCCCTTGTTTATAACAAATCCTCTGCATATGCCGGTAAGCATCCTTCATTTGATTTGGGTGACCAAGTTGGTTAACCTTCTCTTATTAAGATAAACCATTTGGCCTCGTAATGGCTAAATTAACATCGACAAGATTGTCTGAATTGTTAACAGTAACTTGGCCAATGTGCCTGAGCTGGCCGAGGGTGGCAATTTTGTGCTTCAGGTTGACTTTGCCTTGTTTTAACTTTAGCTTGGGAAGCCTTGCGAAACAAGCAGCGATTGTGGCTCATTCTCTTTTTCTGCGATTCTTTGGGGGTATGTGAGATGTGATTTTTGTGCTGTAACTGGATTCGAGTTTTTGAGTCAGTCTTTCCATTGCGTGCAATTTTGTGTTTCGGGTCGCTCCTTTAGGGTTAATCTATGATTTTCGTGCAATTTTGCTATGCCTGGATTCGAGTTTTGATCTTACTGGGTCGTGTTTGTGTTAGGCTTCCATGTCGTGTCTTAGGCCCTATCCCTAAACCTCCCTAGGAAATGAGTAGATGGGCGTCTTTCGCCCAGTAACAAATGTGCCGCGAAAGTAGGTGCCTTAACACACAAGCTTGCCGCTTGCGAGTGGGCGTCAGAGGGCCGGAGCCCTACCGGTCAGCCAATGCTCTGGGTTGTCTCGAATGTTGTATTCGAATCAAGCTCGAGTTTATATTTGGGGATTGTCAGACCCCAATATTTCATGAACTTTTCTGAGTAGAAACGTCGGACGGCAACATGAAAGGCTGATGCTTCATAATGCTCTTGGAAACATTCATCGTTTTTTTAGAATGCTCTTCATCATGTTCAGCGATTGTTTGTTGTGCTGGAAGAGACTAACAATCAACAACGATATTCATGTGTTGGTCTGGTAGAATGCAACCATAATACTGATGCTCGAGTCCTATCCTAGGATGGTTTTCTTAAGAGTTTCATGCTGGATACAATCTAATCATGGTTCACGTCTATATTGAAGTCTATACTTTTATCACACTTCCCACATGAGCATGAAAATTCCAGTTGAAGTAAACATACCATGATACTCTGTTCGGACCCTGCTTTGGTCTCTGGTTTGATGGTTGTATGTGCTTAAAAGTTCGATGAAATGCTCCAGCCAAATCCTTCACCCTTCTCCCCCTCTCTCAATTGGCAGTAAGGCTATTAACTGGATGAAGGTGGCTTACTTTTATCATCTTACACGCAACCAAATATCGAAAAAAAAATAGTAGTCAAATAAGAACTCCACTTACATAAGGGATCACCCTACCGTTCATAAATAAGAACTCCGCCTATATAAGGGATCATTCTTGCATATTCCAAACCCGAATAAAGTAGATTGTGTTAAGACGGATAGCATAATACTCAATAACAACAACAACAAAGCCTTTTTTTATACTAGACGGGATCGGCTACATGGATTCTTTGTTTCCACATAGCCCTATCATGTGCCATGTTAGCAGTTAACTCACAATAAGCTAGATCATTCTTTATTGTTTCTTTTCAACAATTTTGTGATCGTCCTCTACCTCTTTTAATACTTTCCAAATTTAGTTTTTCATACCTTCTTAGAAGTTCTTCTTTTGATCTTCTTTCTATATGTTCAAACCATCTTAAACGATATTCTCTCATTCTATCCTCTATTTGTGTCACTCCTAATTTGTTTCTAATAACCTCATTATGTATACGGGTTTTTTTTTTATGACCACTCATCCATCTCAACATCTTCATTTCTGTCACAGACATCTTTTGTACATGATGATTAATTGCTCAACACTCAGAACCATAAAACATGACAGGTCTAATTGCTGCTCTATAATATTTATTTTTAATTTTAATGGTATCGTCTTATCACAAAAATTACTCGATGCTCCTCTTCATTTTAACCAACCAATGTTAATTCTATGTGTAACATTTCTATCAATTCTTCCATCACTATGGAAAATTGACCCTAGGTATTTAAAACTTTCCTTTTAGGGGATGCAACGTGTGCCAATTTTAATTTTTGTCCTGTGAAGTAACCAAATGATCAAACTTACATTCTATATATTTTGTCTTTGTTGTACTAAGTCGGAGGCCTTTGCTTTTTAATGTTTCTTTCTATAGTTCCAATTTTTTGTTAACTTTTTCCTTAGACTTCTCTACTAACACAATGTCACATGCAAATAACATACACCAAGATACTTCATCTTGAATATGTTTTGTTAACTTATCAATCACCATTATAAATAAGTATGAACTTAAAGTTGATCCTTTATGTAACTCAATATTTACTTCAAAGAAGTTTGTCGTTCCTTCATGAGTCCTCACACATGTTTTTATACTATCATACATGTATCTTATAAGGTTAATGTATGTTAATGAGATACCTCTTTGTAACCTCCTTCGGTATCCTATCGTAAGCTTTTTCTAGATGAATAAATATCATGTGAAAGTCTTTACTTTTTGCTCTAAAATATTCCATAAGACGTCTCAAAAAGTGAATTGCTTCAACAATAGATCTACCTTACATGAATCCAAATTGGTTTTCTGTTGTATTTATACTTGTCTTAACCTACGTTCGATAATATTTCATAGTATGGCTCATTAACTGTCAAACTTATTTATCATGTACAAATTATGATAGAACTATGGAAACAAAGAATGCATGTAGCCAACCCTCTCTGGTATGGAAAAAGGCTTGGCTTAGATATTGTTGTACAGTAGTCAGATAAGGTATAATGAATCTTGACTTACTTTAATGAATGAAGGCAGCTTATTGTTGCTAATCTTACATGCAGCCAAAACTTGAACAAAGAAAAGAGGCAACAGATAAAGTTGAAAAAAAAAGCCGGGAAAAATATAGTAGTGTCAAGTTCCATAAACTCTCAACTTAATCAACTTCTCTGCCTGTGCTAGGCTAAAATGCCCAAATGAATGTTCCTTTAGCCATCTCCCCTTGTTCTCCTCCGACCCGATGAGTTCTCCCACAATCTCTTCCAGCTTCAATACACATAAAGCTTCGCTCAACCTTGCGAAGAATCCTTGTGGCCTTAAACACCAAGGCCGAAGTATCCTTAACAAAAGCTCTAAATCCACCTCAAACCTCTTAACCCCGCCGTCGCTGAACTTGACATTAGCCATAAATATCCCATTAAAGAGTAGCTGATCGACTCCACCTGCGACACTTCTCCAGACTGCCGTGAAATCCATCTCATTCAAAACACCTCCCAACTTCACAATCTTGCCTTGTAAATAATCTAAAGCATCATAAAAATAGCATTGATTCTTTTGATGTTAAGAATGATGCAGCTTACCTTAATGTTATTAGTCTGTTTTTTATTTATTATCTAATGGAATCGCCCTTTAGAGAAGTACTTGGACTAGTATACATACAACCCTGAGACCAGGATCGTGTAGCAAGGCTTCTTAAACAAAGAGACCCACACAAAAGGTCACCTGGCTAGCAGGTCAGCTCACAAGTTAAGGTCATGTGTTCAATACCAATTGTGTTTTATACCAGATGGAGTCGGCAGCATGGATTCTCTGTTTCCAGACCCTCAAGGCTCGAACATGACTGATGAGTGTCTGCAATAGAAACTTGCTTAACTATGGATTTAGATATAAAAAACTGGGAATGGAAAGGAAGCGTTGATGAGTCATGTTTTGGTGTTTGTATGGACTTGCACAGTGCCCGAATTGGTTCAAACCATACCGGACCTTTTGGGAAAGGCTGAGAAAGAAGGCTTGTATTGGAAGGCCGAGGATGTAAGTGACCCCACACTAAACTATTCACCTCTTGAAGAGAACATATCTTAAAAGCCGTGCTCATGATTGAAAAATCGTCTCATTTTCCTCGCTTCTTTTAGGGCACCCACAACAGGGCAGCCTCGACAGGTCGACAGGTGAATGGAGTGTGAGCTAAAGAGCCAAACGTGACGAAGATCTTGTGCTTATGAAACGGGCGATTAAGAGCTGCTATTCGGTTCGTTCAGCTCGTTTACCAGCGCCGGCCGAAGCCCACAAAGAAATAGTTCTTTTCTGCTCCAACTGCACTAACCACACTTTTTCTGAGAACTTTCTTCCTTCGAAGTCTTAAACCCTGTTGGTGATCTTACAAAACCCTTTAGGACCCTCTTCACACGCTTGTGCACACGCCTGCCTCTGAACCCAAATTGGGAGTCGTTTTCTAAGTGACAAATCCCTCTCTACGTACGCTCTGGTAGAAAGAGAAAAAGAGGCCAGAAGGTTTCAGACTCTACACATGAACAAGCGAGTAGAGAGAGAGAGAGGCACACTACTCAAAACTTTTATTTTAGTGTTTGTGGGGGTGTGAGAAAGGAGATTCCCCATCATTTCTTTTTCTCTATAGGGCCCACATGAGGCGAGGGACCCACCATCCTTTGTCCCTTGTGGGGTCAGTAGGGCTCTTCAAAAAAGAGAAGCCATGAAATGAAATGAAGTTGCTAAGAAAATCACTGCCGGTGGATGATGGATATTAAAAGATGGTGAAACACTGGATATCTCTCCTTTTGCCTCCTGCCATTGTCTTTTGTTCTTAATGTAATCTCTGCACTGAGAATCAAATCCTCGTTGGATAACAGTAGATAATTTTGCAGTCCACTCCATTCGAAGCCTCTTTAGCCGTTCAATGTCATCATAAAAAATGCAGCTTGACAAGGGACCTGCATTCTCATAGTCCTCATCGGAGGATCTCATCTCAAGAAAGAAGACATCTTCACACGACCTTGCAACACCAACTCACAGTCCCTTGCTGCATTTACACAGTTTGCAACCTTTATCATTGCATCATTATCGGCTAGTGCTGTCAGCCCTTCGGCTTCTTGACACCTGTGAAGCAAACAATTAGCCAGTTTGAGCATTACCTGTGAACAAGTCAGTTTTATAAACCTCTCACAGAGATAAGTACCAGGAAAGGTTCGACATCGGTCAACAAAAACTGTCAAGCACCTAAGAACAGAAGCAGAAATTATAGGTGTCGTACAATTTTCCAAACCAGAAATCATATCTCCCTGGATTAGGGTAGTCCAAGATTTCTCATTCTCAAGCTCTGGCATAAGTTTATCAAGAATATCCTTTGTCTCAATCTCTGCCCAAATCTCAAGCCAGTCAGGTCTATCACAGAAAACAGACATGCTTGAGATCCTTTGCAAGCTTTCATCTTCCCTAGTAGATGCTAACAGTCCAGTACTTGCAACCAATGAGTGCAAGCTTTCATCTTCCCTAGTAGATGCCAACTGAAGTAGCTATGCAAATAGACAACTACAACTCCGTAATATTTATTGTACTTCCGACTTAGAAGCCTGGGAAGGCTTTCTAAGATTAACTTGCATGGAAGAAGAAACAGCATCTTCAATATCACCAACCAATGAATCAAGCTTCAATGCAGTTTCTGCAACACAAAGAGGAACTTCATTGAGTCTGCCATTACAATGGAACAACCAGATTTAACAGCAGTTCTCAGGAATGGAGGAAGCAACTAAGCATTAAGAAGACCATAACCAATGAAGCAACCCAAGAAAATCATGAATACGGCTTGAAGATAAGTTGAGGAAGTCGCATGATTTGATACAATTTGACATAGTACTACACCACTTGTAGAAAATATACATGACAAGAGATGGTAAGGGTAAGAACCACAAGGTGTCAAATATATTTCATATGAAAATGATCCATGCAATTAATCTAACGAAATACTGTATTCTGTATATCTTCAGATCGTTTTGATTTTGAGCGTGTCTTGTTTCTGATTAAAGTAATTAATAGAGCAAGGGGCATTTTTGCAAGTTGAAAACCTTCGACATTGATGACACTGGGAAAAAGAGATAGAAGACCCAGAAGCAGACGTCTATGTGAGATGTGCCCAGCTCATGGAAAAATCCATATATGTAGAATTTAACTTCGAAGAGACATTGTAAAAGTCATCACATTGTATAGCACGGTATACTTTTATTGTATATCATAACCTCGATGGATATGATCCACGTATATGTATTGTTCTTAATGATTAGGTAAAATGTATGTGTGCAGGTGACCTGTAACCTAAACATTGCTTCAATGTGGCATATACAACTTTAGATAACACCTTCCCCAGTGTTTCAGCTAACATATATACAGGAATATATCCTGATTATCTATTTGGCAATTTCTGTGAAGCTACTGCAGCGCTGTCACATCATGAACAACAACTGTTGCTTTTTTGTGGGATGGGTATATATATTAACCGTGCGAAGTGAAGTGGTGGAATAGAATGAAATTAGTCTCTGTTTAGTTTCATATTTTGTTAAAAAATTCCTTGGAACTGGTTCTAGTTTCTATGGTTGATAGTTACTCTTTTGTCGTGGGTGAAAATTTCTGGTTGAGAAGACTGATCATATTTTGTATAGGATCACAAATCTCAGGGCTACTGAACAAATAATGTTGTTTATATCCCCAACTCCATGGTACCGATGTGTGTGTAGATAGATAAATGTATGTGTGTTTATTTATGTATCAGTGTATGTGTGTATGTATGCGTGCATACATGCATATGTGCAAATATATACAACAAACAACAACGACGACAACTAAGCCTTTTCCCATACCAGATGAGTCGACTAAATAGATTCTTTGTTTCCACTCGATCATGTGTCATGCTAATAGTTAATTCAGCATAAACTAGATCATTCTTTATTATTTTCTTCCAACACTTTTGTGGTCTTCTTCTTCCTCTTTTGACATTCTCACAATCTAGTTTCTCATACCTTCTTACCAAAGCTTTCCTCGGTTATCTTTCAATGTGTCCAAAACATTTAAACAATCTTTCCTCATTTTATGATCTATTGGTGCTCATTTTATCATCTATTTTGCGTTAGGCTTCCGACAGTCAATGTAAAACTTTATTGGACTTACCATGGATTCTACAAGAAAAACAAAGAATCCATGTAGCCGACCCCATTTAGTATGAGAAAAAGGCTTAGTTGTAGTTGTAGTAGTAACCTCAATATGTATATGGTCTTTACTTCTCTAACCACTCATCCATCTCGGTATTTTCATTTATGCTACAAACATCTTTTGGACATATTGCAGATTAACTACCCAACACTCACAACCATATAACAAAGCGGGTCTAACTACTGCTCTATAATATTTATCTTTCAACTTTAATGGTATGTTCATGTATATACATAGACAGAGAGAGAAAACATATGTTGAGCAAGTACATATATTATGTATGTCTAAATATTGCTTAAATTTTATATTATATGGTCCTGCTACATACATCATGGACGAGTGAGGGTAAAGAAGTTAGTCCCGCTACATTACCGCCCGAATGTGGTAAATAATTTACAGAAAGGGTATCCACATTTTTAATATGGATGGATACTGGGGGTAAGGAAGCTAGTCCTAGATAATAAGATCTATGTCACACGGGTGCGGGTGCGGGTGCGGGTGCGGGATACGGCAAATTTAAAAAAATTTGGGTGCGGCGGCACTGCTAGGTATATTATATATAATATTCAACCTAAATAAATCAATCATAATACAACTAGTATTTGCTAATTTTGGGTGCACATAGGTATCAATTAGCAAGTTCTCACATAATGATCTGAAACTTACAATGATTTTATGAGCTACAAAATATCGAAGTTATGGATTCAAAGAGTTTCAAGATCTTTAGTAGGATATAACATATACTAGTATTTGTGCTAGGATCCACTAGTGATGTCATACTCTTCTGTTCTATTGATCAGGTAATGTTCATGGTCTTTAAATGTGTTTGGTGATAAAGATTATTCTGTGCAAAGGCATACAGTATGGAGTCAAGAATCCAATCAGATTGAGTAATAAAAAACTAATTGTTCGCACCCAAAATCATTAAAGCTAATATGATATACAACTACAATAGCAAGTACACAACTTTATAAGTTTATATTAAAGCAAAACATATAAATGGTAAACAACTACTAATTTCATCATAATACACAAATCATTCTTCATTATCCGGACCCATTTAACCGTGAGTTACAAAACAAAACAAAAAAATTGCAAATTTTTTTTTTGCAATTTTTTTTTGTCATGCCGCACCCGACACAATGTCGGTGTCGCACCAGTGTCGAGGTCGACACTCCACCCCTTAGAAGTGTCTGTGTGACTTAGAATAAGATTCGTATTGGTTCTTGGAATATCGGAACATTATCCGGTAAGGTAATGGAGGTGGTAGATACTAAGATTCGAAGAAAGATTCATATTCTATGTTTATAAGAGACAAAGTGGGTCGGAGAAAAAGCAAAGGAGATAGAGGATACAAGTTTTAACTTATGGTACTCACGTACGGAAAAGGCTCGAAACGGAGTTGGTATTATCATAAATAAAGATTTAAAGGATATTGTAATAGACATACAATGATATGATGACCGAATCATGACGTTGAAATTGGTGTTAGGAACATAGGTTTTGAATATAGTTTCTGCTTACGCACCCCAAGTAGGACTAGAAGATAGTATAAAGACAAATTTTTGGGAGGAGTTAGATAAGGTAATTCAAAGGATTCCACGAAGGGAGATGATTTGTTTAGGAGGAGACTTAAATGGACATGTCAGTAAAGAGGCATTAGGATATCAAGGTATTCATGAAAACTTTGGTTTTGGAGATATAAATGAAGAAGGTAGGGAGATTTTAAATAGTCGATACAATCTTCAAAAAACGAGATGAACATTTAATTACTTATAAGAGTGGCTTATCACAAACACAAATTGATTACTTTATTTATAGAAAAAAAGATAGAGTGTGTTGTAAAGATTGCAAGGTAATTCCAGGAGAAAGCTTAACCACCCAACATCGACTTTTAGTTATGGATTTACAAATACAAAAATGGACAAAGAAGAAAAGAGTGCATCGATCTATTTAGACTAAATAGTGGACCCTCAAAAGCGAAAAAGAAGATATTATTTAAACACAAAGTCCTTCAAGGAGATGTTTGGAATTATGTTGGTACACCTTCTAATATGCGAAACAATATGGCTATACATATTAGGAAAGTGGCGAAAAATGTGTTAGGTGTATCTAAGGGAGGTGTACCGGCACAAAAAGAAGCTTGGTGGTGGAGTGAAGTAGTGCAAAATAAAATCAAAGCAAAGATAGCATGTTACAAATTACATTATGTTAAGAAAACTAGTGAAACTTTAGAGGCTTATAAGAAAGCAAAGAAGGAAATGAAAAAGGCCGTCAGTGAAGCAAAAGCTAAAATTTGGGAGGATTTATATAAAAAGCTCAACTCAAAAGAGGGTGAAAGAGATATTTTTAGGATAGCTAGGGCTAGAGATAAGAAAACTAAAGATCTTAATTATGTTAGATGCATCAAAGATGAGGATGAACAAATTCTAGTAGCAAATGATGTTATAAGAAATAAATGGAAAAACTATTTTTATAAGCTTTTTAATGAAAATAAAGATGTTAGTATCAGCTAAGGAGAGTTAACGAAATCATAAAAGTATATAAACCACAATTTCTATCGACGTATTAAGAAGAATGAAGTCAAAGAGGCTCTTAAATATATGAAGGGTAGTAAATCAGTAGGACCAACCAATATTCCTGTAGAAGTTTAGAAAATCCTAGGAGAAATAGGAATCACTTTACTCACAAGATTATTTAATGAAATATGGAAAAACCACAAGATGCCCGAGGAATGGAGAGTGAGTACACTTATACCCATATATAAGAAAGGGAGACATTCCGAATTGTGCGAATTTGCATCCTATTTGTTACGAAGGAGGAGCCAATCATGAACTTGCTTTATCAAGACCAAACAATTCTTTGCCATATGTAGGGCTCTATAAAAGCGATTAACATAAAATCTAAAGCTTATGTCTATCAACTAACGTTCATACTCACGTCAAAATCCACCACAACAAAGAAACAGCCAGCTCAAGACAATAACCAACAAAAACAGGCATCAGAGTCATTCAGGTTCAGGGTCTCCTTATTGATTCTGTTAGTCTATATGTTAACATGACAAGAAATAGCCTGACAATGAAAAGATAAGACAAGCAATCGAGAAAAGAGCAACTTATTTGCCTAAATAGCATGTATGAAGCAACTTATTTGCCTAAATAGCATGTATGAAATTCAACATAGATGCCCCGCAGAACCAAGTAAGCGATCTAGCAAGTTCACATCTTCGCAAAACCAAGAAGGCAACGTGAACCTGCATATGCGCGTACAGTTTCTAATCGAGTCACTTCTTTTGCAAGCGATGGCAATTCTTCAGCTAAAAGCTTTTGGCTTCTGTCCACATCACAGTCTTCAGGTCCACCTAAATCAGCAAAAAGAACAAAACGGAAGAAAAAAAGAACATAAAGGGCCCGTTCAGGTTCAGGCATACATGGTTGATTGTAAACGCATTTCCTCAATTTAACAAACTTTATAAGTAAACGATGTTTTCATTCTCTATTGAAAAACAATAGCGATATTGAACACTATTTTCTTCAGTCTATGAAATTTGACTAATTTTTCTTTTTTTCAAGCCAGAAACTCAGTTTACCAAGTGCAACACATTTTATTGTTCACTCATTTAGAACAAACCAATAAAATCTTAAACTATATAATAATAGTTCCACATATCTTACCCTGATCACCAATTTCGCCCTGATGTGCCCAATTTCGTCCCCGATACGACCGGAATGAGAAGCATAGGCAACGATGAGGGAGGATATCCGGGTGTGGAGGTCGACGACGTCTCGGTCGGGGTCGGAGCACTGGTGCAGCAATTGGATCTCAAGAGAGCCGGCGTTGAAGAGATCGTCCCGAGTCCGGATGTTGGTCGCAAGAAAGGAAGAGAGGGAAGGAGAGATTTCCGATCTATGGGGATACAAAGGCATCCTCCCGAAGACGTCATTCTCTTCCCCTCACCAACGAAACTTTTGAAAGGCTCACCCTAACGAGAAATTAACCCATCCAACGCCTCACGCTGCCTTCTTCTTCGACACGACGTACCCCCCCACCACCCCTCTCTCTCGTACGGATGACGAACAGATTCATTAACAAGAAAAGGAGAACAAGAAGGGATTCACCGACCGAGAGAGAGAGAGGCTCCACTTGGGTCGTGTTCGTGTCAAGTCAGTTCGCCTTCGTGTCACAATCAAAATGACACGATCTTCTCTGTGTTGTTCTGGTTTGACAAGAACAGGGATCGTTTACTAGGTCGTGCCCATGTAGTTCTGCATGTCAAGGGTTAGATTGCCAACTTC
>JAYKKT010000082.1:22230000-22242500 GCA_036023115.1 Brasenia schreberi
AAGACCTGCGCACCTCTCTCTCACACACACAACAACAATAAAACAAGATCGTACTTTTTACATTTTAAAACCATGTTTCTTTCACACGTTTAACATAACGAAATGCTGTATGCCTTGCGTATGGCCTGCACCTGTTCATTGTTTATTTTCGTTTTACCATGTCTTCTGTGTTCATTTTAAATGTGGAATCTTTCGTTTTGGGTACCTAAGATCTTACTGCCCAAACTATGGCGCAAATATAAGACCTGCGCACCTCTCTCTCACACACACAACAACAATAAAACAAGATCGTACTTTTTACATTTTAAAACCATGTTTCTTTCACACGTTTAACATAACGAAATGCTGTATGCCTTGCGTATGGCCTGCACCTGTTCATTTATTTTCGTTTTACCGTCTTCTGTGTTCATTTTAAAACCTGTGGAATTTTTTCGTTTTGAGTACCTAAGATCTTACTGCCCAAACTATGGCGCAAATATAAGACCTGCGCACCTCTCTCTCACACACACAACAACAACCAATAACAAAAAGTAAAACAAGATCGTACTTTTACAACAACGATGTGCAATCCGTCGGATGTCAATCTGTGAATGGAGAATTGCTTTTTTTGTAAACTTGAAGGATGGTTTCCACTATTTGGGAAGATGGAGATTGATTGGATTGAGATGGCAGCATTGTTCAAAACAATGCAAACAATGCATGCACACTTTGTTTTGGAATGAATTCTCTCGAGATGACTGGATTGCGACATGAAGAATTGTAGCAGTTCAATTAATCCTAGCAAAGGAACAATTATCCACCTCCTCATAATCCTTCTCCAGAGCAGCAAGGTCCTCACGAGCCTCCGAGAACTCACCCTCTTCCATGCCCTCACCAACATACCAGTGCACGAAAGCCCGCTTAGCATACATGAGATCAAACTTATGATCAATCCTGGAGAACACTTCAGCAACACTGGTGGAGTTAGAGATCATGCACACAGCCCTCTGCACCTTGGCAAGGTCACCTCCGGGAACAACAGTAGGAGGCTGGTAATTGATACCACACTTGAACCCAGTTGGGCACCAATCCACAAACTGGATGGTGCGCTTGGTCTTGATGGTGGCCACAGCAGCATTAACATCCTTTGGCACAACATCACCGCGATACATCAGACAGCAAGCCATGTACTTGCCATGGCGAGGATCGCATTTCGCCATCATAGAAGATGGCTCAAAAGCACTGTTTGTGATCTCAGCAACTGAGAGTTGTTCATGGTATGCTTTCTCAGCAGAGATAACAGGGGCGTAAGAGGAAAGCATGAAATGGATCCTAGGGTAAGGAACCAGGTTGGTTTGGAACTCGGTCACATCAACATTCAGGGCTCCATCGAACCTCAGAGAGGCAGTGAGTGATGAAATCACCTGCATTATCAAAACAGTTAAAAATTTCATAGAATCAACAAACAGAAGACTTCAATTTTTAAGATCAAAATCAAAATTGAAATTAAAATTGAAATTGACCTGGGAGACAAGGCGGTTGAGGTTGGTGTAAGTGGGTCGTTCGATGTCCAACGACCGCCTGCAGATGTCGTAGATGGCCTCGTTGTCCAGCAGAACGGCGACGTCGGTGTGCTCGAGCAGGGAGTGCGTGGAGAGGACGCTGTTGTAGGGCTCGACGACGGAGGTGGAGACCTGAGGGGAAGGGTAGACAGTAAACCCGAGCTTGGATTTCTTGCCATAGTCGACAGAGAGACGCGTTCAAGAGAAGCGAACCCAGCCCTGAACCGGTTCCACCACCCACGGCGTTAAACACCAGAAACCTTGGAGACCGGTACAGTTGTCAGCGAGCTTCCTGATCCTGTCCAGGCAAAGATCTACAATCTCTTTTCCAACTGCAACACCAAAACGCACCGTTTTTGTTAGAATTCAAAAGAAACAATTAACTTGAAAAAGGAAGGGAGAGAGGGAAAGAGTTAGTTACTGGTATAAGTGGCCACGGGCGAAGTTGTTGGCGGCGTCTTCCTTGCCGCTGATGAGTTGTTCAGGGTGGAAGAGTTGGCGGTAGGTGCCGGTTCTCACTTCGTCGATGACGGTGGGTTCCAGATCTACGAACACGGCGCGAGGAACGTGCTTTCCGGCACCTGTTTCGCTGAAGAAGGTGTTGAATGCATCGTCTCCTCCACCTACGGTCTTGTCGCTAGGCATCTGGCCATCGGGCTGAAAAAGCACAACACCACAACACAGATTCAGAACAGAACCAAACAAACCAACATTACCATACCTGAAACCCTAGATCTGAACCCCCAAAAATGAAGCATCGTTTGGAAGGAAAAACCTAGGTTGCTGATACCTGAATGCCGTGCTCGAGGCAGTAGAGTTCCCAGCAGGCATTTCCGACCTGGATACCGGCTTGACCGATGTGGATTGTGCACCTTGTCTTGTATAAGTTCGTTTGTTTCAGGTACATTAATCTTTATATAAATTAATTCGGTGCCCATAATTAAACTAAATGGTGAAACATGATTATATGGGAAAATTATATAAGAACTTCCAAAAGTTTATGGATTCATTTCTTTTAGATTGCCAAATTCAAGAAAAAGTGCACGGCAAAACAAAGTTTAGCACAGGGAGCAACAACTCTTTTAGGTAGGGTTCAACTTAAAAGAGCCTTTGCCCTCAAGGTCACAGTAGGGTCTTGCCTAACCCTTAGCTTACCTATAAAGAGAAAATCAACCGTTTAGTTTCATAAATGTTGTTTGCACACCCAAATTGTTATTCACGCACCACCCTTTAGACAATTTTACCTTCATTTTCACTCTCATCTCTCTCTCTCTCTTTACCTCCCTCCCCTTTCTCCCGTCTCTCACATCTCTTTCCCGTTAACAAGCGACTCTTCCTTCTCTTTTCTCTCTCGCAACCCTCTCAACATTGACATCATCATCATCACCTGTCGAGGTATTTAACTCTCTTCTTCTCTCATTATGCGCCTGCCCAAGGCAGGTCCAACTAAGGCACAACCATACAAACTCTCTCTCTCTCTCTCTCTCTCTCCCAGTTACACACCCGCGTGGTTGCCGCTTTTGAGAGACACCGTCTTAGGAGTATCTACCAAAAGTGACGGGATAGCAATATTGACTCGACTTGTGCAGCTCATGACCCCACCCAACCCGAATGGAGAAGGGAACATCCAAAACGTATAGGGTATGAGGATAAGATACTCAACTCGTACCAACCTATATATATATATATATATATATATATATATATATATATATATGTGTGTGTGTGTGTGTGTGTGTGTGTGTGTGTGTGTATGTATACACATCCCCTGTTTTTATCTCACACCTGCCCCGTACCCATTGGGGGCAAAAAGAACCCATACCCACCCCGTTAAGGCTTGGGTCAGGGCCGGGTATAATCGTCTTCAACATGTCCTGTTGCCATTCCAAGAAGCGGTAGATGCACCTGTAGTGTGTTTATCTCAATCACCTATTCACGTTCTTCCTTTCCCTGTTAATTCCTTTTTTTTTCTTTTTCTTCAAGATGGCTAGTCGTGGACATCTGAAAGAGTATAATCACTCTAACGAAGGGGTTGAAAACATGCTAAGGCACTTGTATGAGGGTGACCTTGGTCTCTCCATGCACGACCCTCAAAGGAGATCACTAAAAGGGGTTGACCTTGGTGGAGATGACATAGCAGCTGATGCTGGTAAAGCTTTTTTAGTACATGATCATCATCATGAGGTTAGTCCTTTATGTCCTTCCAAGTGTTATGACATACATATTTTGATTCTATAAAGAGACTAATGATGTGTTGTGGGAGATTCAAGTAATTTTTAAATCTTTAAAAGTATAAGGTGCATTAAAAGTGATGATCGTCCATACACAACAAAAAATAGTTTGAAAGTGTACTTCAAAAGTAGCTTGTGATAACGTTAAAGGGACAGGTAGTTCGAAGAACATTATATACTAGTCTAAATTGTATATGCAGGAAGAGTTGGTGTACAAGGTGTTGTGTTGGACCATTCGTTGCTGAGCGCTTTTATTGAATGGTAATAACCGACCCCAATAGTTTTCACATGTTGTGAGTGAGATATTATGACTTTATATGATGTCCAGGTGATTCTCGACTTTAAGATAAATGTGTAACTTATTCTTTCATGCTGAAGATGGGTGTTATGAAGATGGAGGTACGAAGGAAGTATATTAGTAAATATTATGAATATGGAGACATAAATGAAGTCTAGAGTCATGAAGATGAACTTGCTTCGAGAAAGAGCTCTAATGCACCCATATATGCTTGAAAAATGGGTGTTATTGTATCATTTGCAGTATATTGGATACACACTCTACCGAGACAAGTCGAGAAATAGGCATAAATACAACTTAAGAGAAAATCCCTAATAAGCAGTCCTATTTCGAAAAGTTTGTACTCACTCTTTCCTTTATGTGAAGCCTCTGTTGCAGGTCCAAATGACAGGATGGACAAGTATATAACTAGGGGTTACAGGTTCAAAGGACCAAGAATAAGTTGTTTCATGTCCAAAAAATCAACAACAACTAAGCCTTTTCCCATACTAGATGGGATCGGTTACATGGATTCTTTGTTTCCAGATAGCCCTATCATATACCACACTAGCAGTTAACTCATCATAAGCTATATCATTCTTTATTATTTCTTTCCAACACTTTTGTAGTATTCTTCATCTTTTAACATTTTCACATTCTAGTTTTTCATACCTTCTTAATGAAGCTTCTTTTATTTGTCTTTCACATGTCCAAACCATCTTAAACGATTCTCTCATTTTATCCTCTATTGATACCACTACCAATTTGTTTCTAATAACCTCATTATATATATATATATATATGGTCTTTCATTGTGAGACCACTTATCCATCCTTACATTTTCATTTCTACCACAAACATCTTTTGTACACGTTCATTATTAAGTGTCCAACACTCATAACCATAAAACATACATGTTCAAAAATTAATTTGTTAATACTTTTATGAGGTTATGAGAAGACCAAGGCAATGTTATCCGTATCGCATCGTATCGTACGATACGGTGCAATATGTATCGTATCGTGGGCAACTATGATACGATACACTATGATACGATACAGTTAATTTTTTTTGAAGGTTTCTGACCTCTCTTCACTTCTCTCTAAGGCATCCTTCGATATGCTTGTTTGAGATTGCAAAATGTGTATGTAACATGTAAATTTCGTTAGAGAGAAGCTTAACTAACCAAATTACCAAATACACGATATGCCCGTATACGAAGAAATATTCATCATATAATACACAACCAAATTTATGTATCAAATATGAATAATCGCCTATTTGTTGGCAATATTCAAACTACTGCCAAGTAGGTTTGCTGGAAAAAGCTTAACTAACCAAACACAAATTCTTCAATCTCAATCCACATTCATCGTGACCTGAATCGAGCTCGTTGTTGCATTAGAAGGCTCATATATATATATATATATATATATATATATATATATATATATATATATATCATTTCTGATATTTTGGCTTATTTTCAATTATTGTTTCTTGAATAGTATACGTGTAATTTTAAAATTTGTAAAATTTTTCAAAAGATAATATTATTATATTAATATCTACACTATAAACTCTTAGGAATCAAGATGTTTCATTAGATTTTTAAAGCAGTCGAAGGATGAAGAGAGGCAAAGAGAGGTAAGAAACCTTCAAAAAAAAAGAATTCAAAAAAAAATTCAAAAAAAAATGGGTGTGTCTTCCTTATCGTACGATACGAATGATACAGTGATACCCGATACGATACGCGTAAGACAACACTGGACCAAGGTGCTTACAGATTGTTAAGGATTTGGTTTGAAATTTTGAATTGATTTGTGTGGTCGAGCATGCATTAAAACTTTAAGAAACTTTGATGTTCATTTTTATCCGAATAACTGGCTGCTTTTTCTAGACTCTAGAGAATAGAGTTCTTTTTGTGTCCATCCTAGAGAATGTTTTAGACTCTGCCTGAAAGGACATGACATGCTTAGATATGGCTCGAATTTAAAGGCTTTCAGATGAAGATCACCAGTTTGGCACCAACAAAGAAATCTGAGACTCATTGGTGATCCCTCTCTCTCATCTCCGCCTTCTGCTCTCTCTCTCTCTCTCTCACACACACACACACACATATATATATATATATATATACTTGAAACTCTTAATTATGTCTCACAGCTTTTATGCTATGTATTATTATCACTTGGAAGTCTATCTTAACATTCATTTGGTAAGTGGTTTTTCCATCTTCAACTTCACCTCGAAGTATTGGGTTCTTTATGCCATTTTTTGACTAGAAAACTGCCGTCTGTCTCATCCAATGGTTTGGCTTCTTTTCATTTTCACTTGTATCGAGCTGCAGCTGTTACCATTGCATCATCACTGCTCACCAACATCTAGAACAGGTGTTCCTGGGTGCATATCTGTACATCTTGAACACAACTTTTTGCTTGTTCACTTCTCCTGTTTATCAGCCATTAGTGGTCTCAAGACCAATTTGTCTTCCTTAACAACATAAATTGAATCAGGAATTTGTATTCCGTGAACTATAACTATGTTTATGTTTATCCAGTCAGTGTTGTAGTGGTTATTAATAGATGTAAAGGCACTTCAGAATTAATAGTTTGAGAACTAATGAAAGATGATGGACATAGAAGGGGAGTTAGAGGTGTATATATTTCACGAGAAGACTAACATGAAATTTGAGCTAAGCTATGTTGCCGCTTCTGCCCCAGTATGATGGTTTGCCTTCATTCTAGCACACAACAGATGTATTTGATGAAGACATCAGTTGCTAGGACCTAAACTAGATGGATGAACTGGAGATAGTGAGGGTTTCTATATTTGCGCACTCACGCAAATCATGGTACGTAGGTAGCGAAACCGTATATGTAGGTGCACAATCCGCAGGGTGATATTGAGGTTTTCTTTGATAAATTGCATCTTTTTATTCTCCATCATTCAATACTAAGTTTGTTTATGGTTTTCATTTTCAATTTCTTGCCCCTTTTGCAAGATGATTCTTAAACATCATACGTACATTGGAATATTGCTTGAGGAATTGCCTAGATCCAATCTTTTTATCTCAATGTGTGGTTCCAGTTGGGTTTTAATCACACCGTCCTTTGTTCCCATCTTGAATTTGCAGGAAAGGAATGGACAACCCTACTCTAGGTCGTAACAAGAACATAAGTTGGACGCCACTTATAGATAACTATTTCATCAACCTCATGGTAAAAGAAGTCCACAGAGGTACAAAAGGTAGAAAATTCATTTCCTAAACATGGCCGGAGCCACATGGAGAGATTATTTCAACAAAAATTTGGACTGTATGAAAAATCGTCTAAGAACTCTAACGAAGCAACATAGCATTATAAAATCCCTGTGTGAACGCAGTGGGATTGTTTGGGATCATGAGCCTTAAATGATAGTTGTCAATGATGAGGCTGCATGGGACGCTTATATCAATGTGTCACATATGTTCTCCAGATTGTGCTTAATATAGTAGAATAGAATTGCTAATACTAACATAAGGGCTGCAGGATCATCCCGAAGCACTGAAGTACCGGGATAGGTGTGCGCCTTATTATGAAGATTTATGCCTGATTTTCTCGCCTGGCCCTGCTGATGGAGATGCCAATGTAATAGGAGGTCTGTTTGGCTCAAAGGACTCATCTCGAGGAGGCTATGGAAGCTGCCACAGATATGCAATCTTCACCTTTATCTAATGATCAAGATAGGCCAAAGATTATCTACTTGATGATGAACAACAGTTACCCTCACCAAAATCAGGTGCATATGAGGATACATGAATCAATATGTTGTTAAAATATAATAGGGTTGGACCAATAAGGCTCATAAGTTTCTCTTTGTAATTAGGTTGGAATGGACTGTCACCACTAACGCCATGATGACCACCAGGGGCCCCAACATCTATTTTACTAGCCGCTAGGTTATCTAGCAACAGCTCAATGTTACTGGCTTTCACTTCTCTCTATAAATACTTATCATCTGATGTGGTTGATTCGATTGTATGAATTATATGATTATTGAATAAAGTTTGATTCATACTTTTATTTCTAATATGGTATCAAACCATGATCGACAAAAGTGGAGAAGAGGATTGTCGATAATGGTCTGACGCCCATATCTTCATCTTAGCATCCGTGGTCATTATCTCTTCTGTTAATAGGAAACCCACCACTTCGATTCAGGTGTGGATTTGTGGGTTCGTGTGGAGTGCCTCCTTTACCTTTTCCTTGTATGGATGGAGTACCGAAGAGTCACTGGTGGTCATCGCCATGAAACGGCGTTCCTTCGGCTGTTGGCGACGCATGAGAGATGCTCGACGACCTTCTGATGGAGATCTGGAACTGTAACAACTATGGTGACCCATGCAGGTCACGAACCTGCCACAGTTCGGTCGTCCTCGAAAACGCTTTTGCATTCGATATTCGACAGAGAACTGAGACAGAAGGCGAAGGCGTCGGAGATGCAGAAGACGGTGTTCATAAAGATATACAACTACAGGAAGTTTGAGAAGAAACTAACCCGATTTCGGCTGGAGGTGAAGGCGAAAGGATGGAATTCTTCTGGATGGCCATTCTCCACAGATTCAAATGGAAATGTCGGTTGTTGTCTCACTCTGTTCTCGACCACCACCACCTCTGCTGTATCTAGCAGTTCTCAGCCTCTTCTTCCATCCCTAATGGCGGCGGTACCCCGGAGAAGGAGGACCGATGACCGATGACGCCCTTGATTCGCCGACATCAAGTCTAGGTTGCGGCAACAGTTCCCCGTTTGCCAACTGGTCCCTTCGTCGTCCTCGAATACAGAGTTCCCCAGTTTCTTCCTCTCCCAACAACCCTCGAAAATTGCATTATTGGAAGAGATACATCATAATCTCAATAAGTTTCGTCGCCAATCGGCCCCCTCTTGAGTTGGATGCCTCGAAGTCGTCGGCTTTGTCTTTCCAAGAGTTCTACAAGAGTAACGTGATGGAGAAGGCAGATGAGGAGGCCACACCGAGGACAATTTCATTAGAGTCGATTTGAGAGAGCCTTCGTCAGATTCGAAGCTCCGACGAAGCGATGGTTGAAACTTGGCCTCTGTCCGAACCTTCTTTATCTCTTCGTAATTTTAACGAAAAGAGAGAGAGGAGGAAAGGGGCTCTAAATAGAGGCCTTTGACTCTAAGTTGCCAGACAATGGCGGCGATGGAGATCCGACGGCAATAGCTTCGACGGTATGCGCACAAAGAGAGAATGAGAGAGGGTTGTGGTGTTATGAAGGAGAGAGAGATGGGCGTTTATATGGAGTAGGGTCATGGATCCGACCCTCAATCCAAACCCATTTTGTGTTAAGAGATCTTTGTTGGTCCTCGATCGAGACTCGAGGTTATGTCTTGATCTGATTTGATCTTGAGTTAATTTAGCTATGTTCTTTCTAACTTATTTATTTTTAACATTTGTTGAATCAATTGTTTGGTATCTCATTTAGAAGATAATTTGTTTGTTATTTGTTTGAGAATAAGTTGTATTTCTTTGAGATGAGTCAATGTTTGAAGATGCACTTATTATTATTTGACCATTTAAGATCTTGATAACTTTGAAGATACATTTTCATGTGATTAAGATCTTCGTGTTATGGCTATGTCATGTTTGTTGTTCTTTGTTGAAGACCTTTGTGATTAAGATGCTTCATATTGTTGGCTATTGGTTGGAGATGAGTCAATGTTGAAAATGCACTTGTTGTTATCTTGATAACCTTGTGCTTGATTGCCTTGGTATTGACCATTCATTTGTTATATTTTGAGCATTTTATGTGAGTGACAAGGATTGTATTCAAAGAATTCTTGTTTTTGAGATAAACTTTTATGTAGATAAGATTATTGAAAATTATTAAGTTGATTATAAATCTTTTCAAATATATTTGAAACTTATTTTGATAATATTGATGGATTATCTTATCCTCGGAATCATTGAATCACGTTTGAGTTTGTGAGTTATTTAAGGGCATTCACATTTGATTGTTTTGGAGGGTTTGAGCTTAGCATTAAAGCTTGTTTGATTGTTTTAGATGGTTTGAGTTTAGTCTTATAGCTTGTTTGATTGTTTTGGATGGTTTGAGTTTAGCCTTAAAACTTGTTTGGGTTCGAGTTTGTTATTAAAACTCGGGTTTGAATTTAGTCTTAAAGTTTGTTTGGTATACTAAGGCCTTTTTTGTAATATCACAAGTTTGTGGTGATTAATGAGATTTTTTATTATATTTGACAATCCAACTTAAATGATCAATAATCAATCCTACTTATTTGAAAAACATAGGTTTTCAAGTTTGTAGTTATAAAATCTTAAATTTTTGGGGATTAATTCTCTAAGTTTTGTTGTAGCTATATTCTAAGGTAGATCAAGACTGAAGATTCAAAAAAGATTTCTATAGCATTCTCATTTTAAAATAATTAGTATGAGTTCACACATAAAAGATTGAAACAAACTTTTGGTATACAAACCATAAGTTTGAGGAGAAGTGTTAAAATATAATAGGGTTGGGTCAATATGACTCATAAGTTTCAGTTTGTAATTAGCTCTCAACTGACCACTAGGGCCAGACCATCAGCTCTAGGGTCACAATGGGGCCCAACGACTAGTAAAGTAGTCGTTGGGCTATCTTCACCAACTAGCAGTTAATGTTGACATTTAATGTTGTGTCTTTCACACCTCTCTTTCTCTCTATAAATACTTACCCACTATATGATTATTGAATAAAATTTGATTCATACCTATATTTCTAACGTTTGTATTACCTTTTAGTATTTAAAAGAAGTGGTTTAAGATATCTATGTTGACAATACAAGTTGCCGTCAGTTTGAGACGCCATTGTTGGCTTAGCTTACTCGGATGCAATTATCAGAAGATTCAAAATTGTTCCTTTTGTCATCTATACCATCTTTAAATTCCATCAATCTGGTTCTGGACAAAATTTGCAGGTTGCGATCAACTTAAGGCATTGGCAGTTTAACAGTTTTTTTTTTATGTTTTAGTCTTTGTTTCTTCACCGTCGTTCTTTTGATGACCTCATAGTTGTTTTGTGGCTTCTGGTATAATATGCAAATCCATTTTTGTGTATTTCACTTTCTTACGTGCAAACATGAATAACTTTGCAGGGATTGGTAGAGCAGAAAGTGCGGTTATGAACGGCCATCTACGTAATAAACTGTGTTGGACACAACTTATGGATCTTTATTTCATAAGCCTCATGGTGGAAGAAGTTCATTTGGGTACCAAGCTTGATGACTCATTCCATAAACATGGTTGGAACGAATGGAAAGGGATTTTCAGAAAAGATTTGGAAATCATTTTAGTAAAGAGATGATGGAAGATCGACTCGAGATTTTAAGAAAACAATATAATGTCATCAAGACCACACCAAGGTGTCTTTCTTTTTGTTTTCTCTTTCTAGAAATAGAAATGAAATAGGATGAGATAATTGCAATTTGCTAGTAGCTGATGCAAGATATATTATATTAGGTACATCCGGATACAAAGTAGATAACGAAATAGCCTATTTACGAGCTTGGAGGCCAAAGGTTTTTTTTTCTGAATTTTTGAGATTAGATTAATGGGGAAAATATGTTTTGTACACAACTTGCACTTCATACACGAAGCACGTTAGCTCAATGGTAGGGCGTTCTGGTGCTGGCTGGTGGGGAGTTCGACTCCGGGTGGGTGCATGCATGAGTATGTGTGTTAGGCTTGGGCTTCCTTTTGTAGCAAAAGAAAAACTTGTACTTGAGATATGAAACTTACATTTTCCCCTTTCTTTCTCCCATAATAAGTGGGTTTGGAATTCCAAGAAAAACATGAAATTAACTCCATTTTCAAAGGTGTACATGGAATTCGAAAGCCGATTGAGAAAACCTAAGATTGCTGATTTTTATATTCTTATAAAATTAGAATTATTTATCAAAAAGAGCATGCTTCTAATATTTTCCAAGTCTTGTAAGTGTGGCCCCCTTTGTCTCTCACACACACAAACAGAGTTTGTTTTTTACAAGAAGAGGCCAAAGCCAAACACACACATCTGCCCCCTCTAAGAGTTGAACTCCCCACCAAAAGCAACAGTAGTAGAGTACCATACCGTCTGGTGCACAGAGCTTGTTTTGGTAAAATGTATTGCACTGAAGTGCGTACAGTCACTCCTCTAGATTAGTTGGCCCATAATGATTCGGATTATTAAAAAATCTATTACATATTTTGAGTATATCAAATGTTTTGGATCAAGTCAAGATGTGTCTGCAATCATAAATAAGTGAAGAAAGTTGGACATTTCTCACCGTGCTGACCCTTCCACCATGTGATCGATCTCATCTAAAGTAGATGATACCTAAAGGAAACTTCTTTTTTTAAATTAAATGAAATTAGGTCAACAGTGGGCAGCGAGGAAACGGTTTCTTTAATATATTAAC